>CM038678.1:529121568-529677144 GCA_021605205.1 Aegilops longissima | reverse complement strand
ATCCATTTGTCCGGGGCTCATGTTCTACTATGATCTGGACTTCCATGACCCTAGCCCCAATTTCATCCTCAACATCTCGGCGTTTATTGTCGTGTGCGAGGCTTTCCTCTGCATCCCCCCACTTCGCTTATGGCTGAAGATCTTCAACGTCGGCGAAGGTAGTAGGCGGCAAATCTGCGGAGTCGTGAGGCGCCATGGTTGGCAAGATGGCCAAAGTCCCATGGCTCAAGGCCTTCGTGGAGACAATAAAGGGGTGGCAATCGGGTGGTTCTACATCCCCGAGCCCCAGCAACACCAAATGGGTGGCGGCCCCGAATTCAGATCTGGCTTCCCACACGGCTCGTCATGGAAAGAGACGGGCCTGACGTGGGGAATTCGACGAGACATCCGGACTTCAAACATGCGTCCAAACCTGGTGGCCAGAATCTTAGGCTCGTCGACGTAATCCAGTGTGATGCTCATCCGCGGATTCTCCCATGCCAACAAAGGGCCTTTAACTTGTGGGAGTTCGATCGGCACAGCACTAAACCTTGAACGGCTCTTGACACTACGCACTTAAGATGCCTAGAAGGTGTTGTTCAAGGGCGAAGCCAAGCATCCGCTACCAAAGATCGCGGATACAGCTTCTCAGCGCCTAGCCGGCGAGGTAAGTTATTTTACCCTTTACGGGACTCTTTTTCATAGATTGACTCTATGTGGGGTCTAAAACTCCCTAATCTTTGACAGACTGGTTGAAGACGTCCGGACAGATTAACTTCTCGGCTCCTTTACCGAAGATCTCCAGAACGCCTGATTGGACGGAGTGCTGGCTCCGGCGCCGCACGTGGTGCGGAGAAGAAGGCTAAGAAGGAGGCCACGGAACTCAAGGAGCTCCCGACGCCGAGTGCTGCCAGATTCAAGCGGAATCTTCTCCACGAACAAGGAGAAGAAGAAGAAGCTCCTCCCCAGCGAAGAGGAGAAGAAAAGGAAGGCCGCCCCAACTGGGGAGGCCGGAGGATCCAAGAAGGGAAGAACCCTTCCTCCGGACTTCTCCACCAACGTCGATGACGACGAGGAGGACTGACCTACAAGGGCCATGCCCCTGGCGAGATCGTAAGTGTCCGGATACCCATGGTTTTTTATTATTGCAGAGCGTTCTCTAATGTTGAACAACCGTGCAACCCACCCAAGGGCGAGTTCGCCGATTCATTGAGCGGGTCCCTGGGCTCGTCGGAAATGGAGAGTACCTCGCTTCCGACCGCCTCCTCGCCTCACGCCACAGGCGACGCCGCGGCGGGGCCCCAAGGGGGGCTTGGTCAAGAGGAGGTAGCGCAGGAGGTGCCACAAGGTGACCTCCGGACTCAGCGCTGGGGCAAGATCCCCAGGGGCTCTAAGCCCGACCCTCGTCCGGACCCCATGCCGGAACCATCAGCGGTTCCGGAGTCCGGACAGCGGATCCTTCGCAAGAAGGGTAAGGCGCCGTGTCCTCCTTCCAACGGAGGCACCGGATAGCTACAGGAGGCGCTTAACAGCGCTTCCATCGAGGAGAACACCGCAGACCGTCATGAGTGCGGTGATCCGGACAGTTCAGTCCGCCAAGAGCGGATGACAGCCTCATACCAGCCTTCTAATAGGCTTTGAGGTAAGTTTTAGAATATGTAAAAAATATAACCGCATAGACAGTAGCCCCTGATGCTTAGTTTGGTGTTCAGAAAGAAAAGCCGGACTAAGGATCTAAAAAGATATCGCAGGAGTCTAACATAAGGATGTCAATATGGGAATGCAGGCTGCGCTGCTGACCTCTGCCGCACTGACTGCGGAGGTCAATGTATTGAAGCAGAACCTCGAGCGGTCCGAGAATGAGCTCGGACAAGCCAAGAAGGAGCTCGAGGACAAGGAAGGTAAGTAATACCTTATTAAATAAATACGTTATAGAAAAGGTTTTGGTTGCGAAAAATAACATGAATAACATGGGTACTGCAGGGGCCACGAACGAGGTGGCGGCCCTGAAGGAAGCGGTGTCCGTGGCCGAAAACTAAGCGGTTGCGGAACGCACCGAGCGAGAGAATGGGGAGGCGCAGCTGGCCAAGGTACGGCAAGAGCTCCAAGCTCTCGTGGAAAGACACGAGAGTTTGGAGCGTGACTCGAAGACTCGAGAGTCCGAGCTCGCCTTGGCTCTTGAGAGTGCCAAAGCTGCTAAGGCCGAGGCCCAAAAAGCCCTCCAAGAAATTGAAGCACTAAAGAAGATAGCAGCGGGTAAGGCATTCTTTATGCAAAGCAAGAATGTAAAAGTCAATTACCTGTTACTTACCCGGATTCGGAGCTCTCCATGAGCATTCGCAGATTTGCCCCGTAGTGCGTCTGATGCTTCCGCATTCTACCGCGCCCAGGAGGGGAGCTCCACGGAGAAGGTGTTCTGGTCTCAGTATGCTGAGGCCGACCATCCGGTGCCCTTGAGCGACCAGCTGAAACAGTTGGTCGAGCTCCATAAGGTCGCCGAAAAGGCCATGAAGGGCCTTATAGCGCGGCTGTGGCCATTGGAGGCCATGCCCGGGAGCTACTTCGGCTTGGTGCAGCGGCTGGTGGATGCCTGTCCGCGGCTTGAAGTCATCAAGCGCTCCGTCTGCATTGAAGGTGTCCGTCGGGCCCTTGCCCGTGCTAAAGTGCACTGGGGCAAGCTGGATGCGGAGAGGCTTGTGATGGACGGGCCACCGAAGGGCCATGAGCATCACACGCCCGAAATGTACTATGAGGGCCTCTCAAGGGTGCCCATTTAATAGCGGATGAGTGCTCCAGAGATGTAATTTTGAATAAACTCGCATTTGTTATCCTGACGCTGAAAACTTGTTCATATGCGCTAAGCAACGCTTATTAATTTAAAATATTACCTTCTGGCGGTCATTTATCAAATTTGAGAGATGCCAAGTCGTTGGCTTCAGCCCCATGCCACGAAAGTGCTGGGGTGTTGGGATAAACTTGAGCACTCTTGTTCCCATTCTTGGGTCCATCTAGGAGGCGCCAACACAACGTAACAAGGCAACCTGACTTATAATGCTTGAACACTCTCACCGAGCCATAGAATTTATAATTTTAAATTTAGTGAAGCCCCTAGTATTCGGAAGACCGAGTTCGGGCGCTATCCACGCCTTTGGCGGACAATTCCGGTTCCTCGCTCTAAGCGGCATAAGTCTTTAGGGACCCGAAAAAACCTCTCGAACAGCGACCGGCTCTCTCCCTACCATGACGGTCAGTTTTAGCTTTCTCCACTGAAGTGCTCGAGCCAGCATAACTGGGGCACAATCGCAGTGGTTCTCCCGGTGCTACCTTAGCCGATATAGCGGAACGTAAGGTACCAAAACACGGGAGCCGGGCAAACCCAACTATTGACCCAAGACATGATTCGAGCCAATTCATATAATTCTATAAGTTGAGGTGCCGTGACTTGTGAAAGTGTTAGGACTTATCACACCATAATTTTGGGATACTTAAGCCCTCGGTGTATTGGCCGCACTAAAGTGTACGGTTGCAACATGTCATGAAATGAACACATGTATATATAAAGGAAATAGAGCAATAATAAGCAAAAGCTGTGTATTGTTTATTCAAAAAGGTACTGTAATGGAAGCAGAACGATACAAATAGTGCGGTAAGCAAGGGATGGGACTATCTAACATGTCCCCCTCCAGGGGTAAGCTGCTGGATGATATGTAAAACAGGTATAATGCTCGTAATAGAGACCACCTGAACACTTGACGTGGCTTTCCGCTTCCCTGGCTGTTGCATCGTGAGTTCGGCGATTTGAGTGCCGGACAGGACTTCTCAAAGACGGAGTCCTGGAAGTAAAAAAAATGAAGAAAAAGGAAGTGACACAAACGGGAGCCCCTGGTGCGGTCGAGCCGCATTCTTGGCGTGCCGTTGTCTTGCCCCTCCCCATGTGCCCATGGTATCTCCAGAGCGTAATTATGTACGCGTGATACTAGCATTGCAATTTCGTGAGGGCTGGGGTTGGGGCCGGATTGCTACTCGTGCTTGAATCATGCCAGGTGGTCTTGTTGCAGGTTACTCCGGGCGCGCTTGGCGGTGTCCGGACGCTTAGTGGCCGGACTCGAGAATTGCCGTGAGAGGCTGCTTTGCACCTCCGCCGCGAGGGCCGCTGTGTGCTCCTCCGTTCGGAGAGAGCGTTCGGTGTTTCCATTGACCGTGATTACTCCTCGAGGGCCTGGCATCTTGAGCTTGAGGTATGCGTGGTGCGGCACCACATTGAACTTTGCAAATGCGGTTCGTCCAAGCAGTGCATGATAGCCGCCATGAATGGGACGATGTCGAAGATTAACTCTTCGCCGGAAGTTATCCGGAGATCCGAAGACCACTTCGAGTGTGAGTGAGCCTGTACAATTGGCCTCTACACCCGGTATGACGCCTTTAAAGGTCGTATTTGTAGTTTTAATCCTTGAGGGGTCTATGCCCATTTTGCGCACTATATCCTGATAAAGCAGGTTCAGGCTGCTACCGCCGTCCATCAGGACTCTGGTGAGGTGAAATCTGTCAATAATTGGGTCAAGAACCAATCCGGCGAAGCCGCCGTGACGGATGCTAGTAGGGTGGTCCCTTCGATCGAAGGTGATTGGGCAGGAAGACCATGGGTTGAACTTTGGGGCGACTGGCTCCATCGCATATACGTCCCGTAGTGCACGCTTCCGCTCCCTTTTGGGTATGTGGGTTGCATATATCATGTTCACCGTCTGCACTTGTGTGGGAAAACCTTTATGTGCTCTATTGTTCGGCGGCCGGGGCTCTTCCTCGTCATCACTATGCAGCCCCTTGTCATTGAGTTCGGCACTTAACTTGCCTGCTTGCTTGAACACCCAACAATCCCTGTTGGTGTGATTGGCTGGTTTTTCGGGTGTGCCATGTATTTGGCACAAGCGATCGAGTATGTGGTCCAAGTTGGATGGGCCTGGTATTTCTTTTGAATGGCTTCTTCCGCGACCAGGTTTAGAGCCTCTCGAATCCGGCATTGACGGTCCGATCTTCAATATTATCGCGTTAACGCGCGCTTGTTCTTGTTATGACGCCGACCTGCCATTGCTGTTCTTGGTATCCGGACTATCAGGATGTTTGTCCAAGTTGTTGCTTCGAGCTAGCCAGTTGTACTCTCCCGCACAAAAGCGAGTCATGAGGGTTGTGAGGGCTGCCATAGATTTCGGCTTTTCCTGTCCTAGGTGTCGGGCAAGCCACTCGTCGCGGATGTTATACTTGAAGGCTGCAAGGGCCTCTGCATCCGGACAGTCAACGATTTGATTTTTCTTTGTTAGGAACCGAGTCCAGAATTGTCTGGCCGATTCTTCTGGCTGCTGAATTATGTGGCTAAGGTCATCGGCGTCTGGTGGTCGCACATATGTGCCCTGGAAGTTATCAAGGAATGCGGCTTCCAGGTCCTCCCAACAACCAATTGATTCTGCTGGTAAGCTATTGAGCCAGTGTCGAGCTGGTCCTTTAAGCTTGAGTGGGAGGTATTTGATGGCATGAAGATCATCGCCACGTGCCATGTGGATATGGAGGAGATAATCCTCGATCCAGACCATGGGATCTGTGGTACCATCGTATGATTCGATGTTTACGGGCTTGAAGCCCTCGGGGATTTGATGATCCATTACTTCATCCGTGAAGCATAGTGGGTGTCTTGGCGCGCCTGTGTTGGGCTATATCACGATGTAGCTCATATGAGCTTTGTCTACTGTGTTCGGCCCGGCCGGTTTTGCTGTATCCAGCGCGACAGTAACCATCCCGCATGCTGGGCGTCCACGCGATCCGTAGATCGATCTTGTATGTTTTGCCTTATCCTCCAATATATCTCGCAAGTCCGGCGCGTTTTCCCGTGCCTTGGTACTTTTTGAGCGGCGTTGGAGTGCGGCTTGAGTGGAGGGTCTAGAGGCCTCTCTATCGCGGCCACGGGGTGGCCGGTCTGCCATGTCATGCGCTGGTGACTTGGGTGCTTCCTCCTCTAGTCGAGGCAACGGCCTGCGTTTGGGGTAGCTTTTGGAGGGGCGTTCGAGTTCATACTCTTCGGCCGCAAGGACTTCAGTCCACCTGTCAGCTAGCAGGTCTTGGTCAGCTCTAAGTTGTTGCTTCTTTTTCTTGAGGCTGCTTGCCGTGGCTATAAGCCTGCGTTTGAAACGCTCCTATTCGGCGGGATCCTCGGCACGACAAACTCGTCGTCGCCGAGGCTTGCCTCATCTTCGGAGGAGGCGATAATTATCGTCCTCAACCTCTTTTTCGCAGACCGTCGTGCGGACTTGCTTCTCCTCCTCCCGCGCCGAGTCCTGCTGGAGGGGGTTCTTCGGCACTCGTCCGGTGTTATTATCTCCCATGCGAAATCACCGTTTTTTATTGTGGCGGGATTTAGAGCGCGCCACGACGCCGGTGCTTCGCTGTTTCTTGGAGGGGTCATCCTCCGTTGTTCCATCGCCGTTCCCATCTTTTGGGATGTCCACCATATATATGTCATATGATGAGGTGGCCTTCCAAAGGCCCTATAGGCGCTTGGTCTTGATCGCTCTCCGGCATCGTCGCCCATACCGCCGATGTCTTCGGAGTCGTAGTCTAGCATGTCGGTTAAATCATCGGCGAGTGGCTACAAAGTGGGTGGTGGGTGGGTGTTGAATTTCTTCGCCGTCCGATCCCAACCTTCCTGTCCGTAGTCCGCCAGGCTCTCCGGATAAAGAGAGAGACTTTAGTGAATTCAGGATGTCGCCAAGGGCGAAGTGCAAAAGATGTCCATGCAGTGAACTCCATGACCGGCGCCCAATCGGATTCGATTGGCAGGGGCACGGAGGGTTCGAAGTCCGGAGAGGAGTCCAGCACCCTGGAGTCAAGGTCTTTGCAAGGGACAGGGATGGAGTTCGGCTCGATCGCCGTAGAGATTGTAGCCCCCGAGGCGGTGTCCAACCACTCGTCCTCGATCGGGGAACCCAGCTCCGGATTAAGGGTCGGAGCGGATAGTGGTGCGGCATCTAGGGCACTGTTCGGCTGCAGAGCTAGATCATGGCCATCGAGACAGTGCAGCGCGCTTGGTTGCGGCTAGAATCCGTCGAAGATCAAGTCCCCGCGGATATCGGCCGTATAGTTTAAACTTCCAAATCTGACCTGATGGCCAGGGGCATAGCTTTCGATCTGCTCCAGATGGCCAAGCGAATTGGCCCGCAGTGCAAAGCCGTCGAACACAAAGATCTATCCGGGGAGAAAAGTCTCACCCTGGACCGCGTCGTTGTTGATGATCGAAGGAGCCATCGGGCCTATCGGTGACGACACAGAGGAACTCTCAATGAAAGCACCAATGTCGGTGTCAAAACCGGCGGATCTCGGGTTGGGGGTCCCGAACTGTGCGTCTAGGCGGATGGTAACAGGAGACAAGGGACACGATGTTTTACCCAGGTTGGGCCCTCTCGATGGAGGTAATACCCTACCCTGCTGGATTAATATTGATGATATGGGTAGTACAAGAGTAGATCTACCACGAGATCAAGGAGGCTAAACCCTAGAAGCTAGCCCATGGTATGATTGTTGTTCGTCCTACGGACTAAAACCCTTCGTTTTATATAGACACCGGATAGATTAGGGTTACACAGAGTCGGTTACAATGGTAGGAGATCTACATATCCGTATCGCCAAGCTTGCCTTCCACGCCAAGGAAAGTCCCATCCGGACACGGGACGAAGTCTTCAATCTTGTATCTTCATAGTCTTGGAGTCCGGCCGTGACGATAGTCCGGCTATCCGGACACCCCCTAGTCCGGGACTCCCTCACCTATGATCTCAGCAAGCGGGGCGATGCAGACAACCGTGATGGGGTGCTCTTGAAAGTATGGCTTGAGATTCTTGGTGGCAAAGTACACGCCATAGCACATCTTTTGGTAGTGGGGGTAATTCTGCTTCGAGGCTGACAACACCTCACTTAGGTAGTAGACTGGCCTCTGGACCGGCTATGCTCTGCCGTCTTCTGGGCGCTCGACAACGATCACTGTACTGACCACCCGGCTGGTAGCAGCAATGTAGAGGAGCATGTGCTCCTTAGCAGTCGGGGCCGCCAAGAAAGGCGGCATGGTCAGCATCTTCTTGAGCTGGAGGAAAGCCTCGTCCGCCTTGTCGTTCCACTCGAAGTGAGTGGTTTTCTTCATTAGCTGGTACAGGGGAAGAGCCTTCTTACTCAGCCGGCTGATGAAGCGGCTGAGGGATGCCAAGCACCCGGTGAACTTCTGGACGTCACGCAGCTGAGTGGGTCTCTCCATCCGCTCAATGGCTTTGATCTTCACAGGGTTGCACTCGATGCCGCGTTCTGAGACAAGGAAACCAAGGAGCTGGCCGGCTGGGACTCCGAAGACACACTTCTCTGGGTTGAGCTTGATTTGAAAACGGCGCAGATTATCAAAGGTCTCCTTGAGATCTTCCAGGAGGGTGCCACGCTTCTCCGTCTTCACCACAATATCGTCTACATAGACGTGGGCATTTCTGCCGAGTTACTTGAGGAGGCACTTTTGCATGCAACGCTGAAAAGTGGCACCGGCATTTCTCAAGCCGAATGTCATGGTTAGGTAGCAGAAGGCTCCGAATGGTGTGATGAAGGCGGTCTTCAGCCGATTGGCCAGGTTCAGCTTGATCTGGTGGTAACCTGAGTAGGCATCCAAAAAACTCAACAGCTCGCATCTGGTTGTGGAGTCTATCACTTGATCGATCCGGGGCAGAGCAAACAGATCTTTGGGGCAGGCTTTGTTGATGATGGTGTAATCAATACACATGCGCCACTTGTTGTTCTTCTTCAGTACAAGGACTGGGTTGGCAAGCCAATCTGGAAAAAACACTTCCATAATGAAGCCGTCTGCTAGCAGGCGAGCAATCTCCTCACCAACAATCCTTCTCTTCTCTTCTGACAGGCGGCGGAGGGGTTGTTTGACTGGTTTTGCATCTGATCTGACATGTAGCTTGTGCTCGGCGAAATCCGTCGGAACACCCGACATGTCTTTGGGAGACCATGCGAAGATGTCCCGATTCTCACGGAGGAAATCGACGAGCTCGCTTTCCTATTTGCTATCGAGGTTGGTCCCCACGATAGCGTGCCTCTCCGGGTGGTCCGGGTCCAAGGGTATCTTCTTGGTTTCTTTGGCCGGCTGGAAGGAGCCCTGGGTCTCTGACTCCTTGCAGTCTGGCGACAGGTTTGGCTGCTTGCTGGCCATGGCCACAACCCGGTCAAGGAGCTTCTCGGCAACAATCACAAGGGACTCAGCCAGCCGGCTGCTAGCAGTAGCATAGGCGACCGACTTCTTGTAGCCGTCGGCTATGGTGATAATGCCCTTGGTACCCGGCATCTTCATCTTGAGGTAGGCGTAGTGTGGTACGGCCATGAACTTGGCCAGAGCAGGCCGGCCAAGGAGCGCGTGGTAGGGGCTCTCCAGGTCAACCACCTCGAACCAGATTGGCTCTCGGCGGAAGTGATCCTTGTCTCCGAAGAGAACATCTATCTTGATCTTGCCGATTGGTGAGCAGGAAAGGCCAGGTACAATGCCATGGAAGACAGTCCGACTGGGTTGGAGTTGCTTCTCCTTGATGTGCAGTTTCTCCATGGTGTCACGGTAAAGGATGTTGATGCTGCTACCGCCGTCTATCAGGACTCGGGAGAAATGAGCAGCTCGCCTCTCCGTTGAAAAGGTGGCATCCAGCACCAGGGCGCAGGAACCCGGAGAAGGCATCACCTCTGGGTGGTCAGCATGGCTCTAGATCTCTCGCACCAGTGCATGAACTCTGGGACTTCAGAAGTGATGGCATTCACCTCTCGGTGCTGTTGACGCCGGCTGTGCCTGTTGTCGGCCACGCTGGTGAAGACGACGTAGGCTTCGTGTTCTTCAGGGAACTCATCTTGGATGGCGGGAACCGGACAGGCCGCCGGTTGCTGATGTCTACTACACAACCTTCTTCTTGTAGACATTGTTGGGCCTCCAAGTGCAGAGGTTTGTAGGACAGTAGCAAATTTCCCTCAAGTGGATGACCTAAGGTTTATCAATCCGTGGGAGGCGTAGGATGAAGATGGTCTCTCTCAAGCAACCCTGCAACCAAATAACTAAGAGTCTCTTGTGTCTCCAACACACCCAATACAATGGTAAATTGTATAGGTGCACTAGTTCGGCGAAGAGATGGTGATACAAGTGCAATATGGATGGTAGATATAGGTTTTTGTAATCTGAAAATATAAAAACAGCAAGGTAGCAAGTGATAAAAGTGAGCGTAAACGGTATTTCAATGCTAGGAAACAAGGCCTAGGGTTCATACTTTCACTAGTGCAAGTTCTCTCAACAATAATAACATAGTTGAATCATATAACTATCCCTCAACATGCAACAAAGAGTCACTCCAAAGTCACTAATAGCGGAGAACAAACGAGGAGATTATGGTAGGGTACGAAACCACCTCAAAGTTATTCTTTCCAATCAATCCGTTGGGCTATTCCTATAAGTGTCACAAACAGCCCTAGAGTTCGTACTAGAATAACACCTTAAGACACAAATCAACCAAAACCCTAATGTCAACTAGATACTCCAATGTCACCTCAAGTATCCGTGGGTATGATTATACGATATGCATCACACAATCTCAGATTCATCTATTCAACCAACACATAGAACCTGAAAGAGTGACCCAAAGTTTCTACCGGAGAATCAAGACGAAAACGTGTGCCAACCCCTATGCATAGGTTCATGGGCGGAACTCGCAAGTTGATCACCAAAACATACATCAAGTGAATCACATGATATCCCATTGTCACCACAGATACGCACGGCAAGACATACATCAAGTGTTCTCAAATCATTAAAGACTCAATCCGATAAGATACTTCAAAGGGAAAACTCAATCCATTACAAGAGAGTAGAGGGGGAGAAGAAACATAGGATCCAACTATAATAGCAAAGCTCGCGATACATCAAGATCGTGCCAAATCAAGAACACGAGAGAGAGAGAGAGAGAGAGAGAGAGAGAGAGAGAGATCAAACACATAGCTACTGGTACATACCCTCAGCCCCGAGGGTGAACTACTCCCTCCTCGTCATGGAGAGCGCCGGATGATGAAGATGGCCACGGTGAGGTTCCCCTCCGGCAGGGTGCCGGAACAGGGTCCCGATTGGTTTTTGGTGGCTACAGAGGCTTGCGGCGGCGGAACTCCCGATCTATTCTGTTCCCCGAAGTTTTTAGGGTATATGGGTATACATAGGAGGAAGAAGTACGTCAGGGGAGCCACGAGAGGCCCACGAGGGTGGAGGGTGCGCCCTAGGGGGGAGGGCGCGCCCACCTGCCTCGTGCCTCCCTCGTTGCTTCCTTGACGTGGACTCCAAGTCTCCCGGGTTGCTTTCCTTCCAAAAATAACTTCTCCAGAAGATTTCTTCCTGTTTCGACTCCGTTTGATATTCCTTTTCTTCGAAACACTGAAACAAGGGAAAAAACAGGAACTGGCACTGGGCTCTGGGTCAATAGGTTAGTCCCAAAAATAATATAGAAGTGAAATAAAGCCCATAAACATCCAAGATGGATAATATAATAGCATGGAACAATCAAAAATTATAGATACGTTGGAGACGTATCAGCTGCTGAGGAGGAGGCGGCGCTGGCTGGCCAGCAGGCGGAGGCGGCAGTCCTTCGCCCTTGGCGATTCGGGTGAGCCAGTGGCACTTCCGGGTGGTGTGGTTGGACAGCTTCGTGCCGCTGTGGAACTTGCAGGGAGCATCGAGGGTTTGCTCATAGGAGAAGGCGGGCAGCCAAGCAGGCTTGCCGCCCTTCTGACGCTTGGGGCCGGGTTGTCCCTCCGTCTGCTGGTCTTCAACAGTGGCCACCTGCCTGCTAGTGGAAGACGGCTGCAGGACTTTGCGCTTGTTGTCGTTCTGCTGCTGGCACCGACTGGGGTCACCAGCCGACGTCCAAGGAGCCGGAGGGAGCACCTTCCCGGACGCGTCCACCTGGAGCTCCGACTTCATGGAGGAGTCGGCAGTGGCGTACTTGTCTGCTATGATCAATAGCTCGTCGAGTGTGACCGGCTCATCGCAGATGAGTCAGTGCTTGAGTAGGGTGCCTTCTCTACACCCGGCGGTGAAGTACTCTATGGCTTGAACCTCGTGCACCCCTTCAGAGGAATTGTGCAGTTTGACCCTGATACGTCTCCAACGTATCTATAATTTTTGATTGCTCCATGCTACTTTATCTACTGTTTTGGACTATATTGGGGTTTATTTTCCACTAATATTACTTTTGGGACTAACCTATTAACCGGAGGCCCAGCCCAGAATTGATGTTTTTTTGCCTATTTCAGTGTTTCGAAGAAATAGAATATCAAACGGAGTCCAAACGGAATGAAACCTTCGGGAACGTGATTCTCTCACCGAACGTGATCCAGGAGACTTGGAACCTACTCCAAGAAGTGCCAGAGGCGATCACGAGGGTGGAGGGCGCCCCCTGGGCGCGCCCCCTACCTCGTGGGCCCCCTGACGCTCCACCGATGTACTCCTTCCTCCTATATATACCTACGTATCCCCAAATGATCGTAATAGGAGCCAAAACCTAATTCCACCATTGCACCTTCTCAGTATCCATGAGATCCCATCTTGGGGCCTATTCCTAGCTCCACGGAGGGGCATCCACCATGGAGGGCTTCTACATCAACACCATAGCCCTCCGATGAAGTGTGAGTAGTTTACTTCAGACCTTGGGTTCATAGCTAGTAGCTAGATGGCTTCTCTCTTTTGGATCTCAATACAATATTCTCCCCTCTCTCGTGGAGATCTATTCGATGTAATCTTCTTTTTGTGGTGTGTTTGTTGAGACCGATGAATTGTGGGTTTATGATCCAGCTTATCTATGAATAATATTTGAATCTTCTCTGAATTATTTTATGTATGATTGAGTTATCTTTGCAAGTCTCTTCGAATTATCCGTTTGGTTTGGCCAACTAGATTGGTAGTTCTTGCAATGGGAGAAGTGCTTAGCTTTGGGTTCAATATTGCGGTGTCCTTATGTGACGCCCGGATATTCAAGCTACAGTGAACCTCTACTAATGATGCCATGTCACCTCGATTACTGTTGCTAATCTCACGTTAGTTCGAAACCGGTTCGAATTCAAATTCAAAATCAAACAAACAATAAAAGTTTTTAGATTTTAAAACTAAAATGTTCGGAGAGAACCAATATCGCATAGGTAATTATGGTGGAGAAACCACACTTTTATAGAATGCTTAAATACTCTAAGATGAATAAAACAGTAGCAAAAACTATTATTTAAATACTTTTAAATAATAATTAATTACAAAACTATTTTACTTTGGATAGAAAAATTAATTTGGCAGTGGCATAATTGGTGACATCCATTTAGGTGCCACTTTGGTATATGGTTAACGCTAGGATAAACAACAACTAAAAAGAAATGAAAAGAAATAAAATGCACAAAAGGAAAACGAAAAGGTTAAAGAAAAGGAAAGGGGACATTGTGCACTAGGCCTAGTGCACGTGCCGCCCAATCGCCTAGCTGGCCCAACCCCGGCCATCCTTCCTCCCCTGTTCACCGTCGCGGTGGACGCCGCACCCGCGTCCATGACGCGGATGGCCACACGTTGACCATCCTGCGGCCGCCCCGTCGCCCCATCGACCTACAAGGACACCCATGCCTGGTTGAACCCTAGGTGCCCTCAGCATCCCCCTCTCTTGCCCCCGCCCCACACGCCCGAGCTCATCGGCGCCGCTGTCGCCATACCGCCGCCATAGGCGCTGCCACCGCCTCCCGCACCATCGGAGAATGCCTGGGAGCTCCACCAGCATGCCCCGCTTCCCCACGTGGATCAACTCGAGCTCGAGCAACCACCTCGACCGGATCGACGCCTTCTTCTTCCCCGTCGCTGCCGCTGCTCTTCATCGATCGTCGCCTCGCAGCTCCTAAGCCACCAATGGGCCTCAGCAGCCTCCGCGTGAGCTCCTCGTCCGATTCCCCTCTTCTCCGGCTCGATCCGTTCCGCTTGTGGCCGTCCCGTGAGCTTTGTTCACCATGGCAAAAGTTCAGTGTTTGCGTACGTGCACGCTGCCGCTCCTCTGTAACTGATGCGTGTTGCTGATGCGTTCTACCCATCGTTGTTCGCCGCTGCTGCTCGCGCCATCACGCGTGCAGCTCGCCGCTGGCCTCTCGCCACGACCGGTTGCGCCCGGTTGCGCGTGACGCTGCGTCCGCCGTCGTGGCCTCGCCCCATGCGTGTTCCGCGCCGCACCACGACCGCCGCTGCGGCTTGTTGTTGCCACCGGGCGGTTGCTCGCTGGCAGCGCGCCAAGACGCCCACGCTGCGTTCAAGACTCCATCGCCGCCCGGGCGCCTACCCACAACCGCCGTGCCCGCAAGCACCCGGCCTCTGCTACTCTATTGCCGTTGTAATGCTGCTAGTTATTGTAGCTGATGCGAGTTAGCTTTTCTAATTCTACACTGTTTAACCCTCTGAACAGCCCCTAAACATCGACTAAATGACTTTTAAATGGAGCAAAAATATTATGGGAAGGTAGTACACTTGACAAGGCTCAAATGTTTTCATTGGACCTAATCCGTTAGATGCCTGGATTTAAATCATACGAAAATCACAAAGTTCAATGTTCTGTTAATAGAAAAGCCGAAAACGGCTTTAATTTCATAGCTACTTTAGAGCTGTTGATGATCAAGCAAATGCACTCTAACAGAGATACAAGTGCTACTATCTTGTAGATCATAGAAAAATGCTCAAAATTGGTATAAAGCACAAAAACAGAGGATGTACAGAACAATAGTTGTAGCGTTTTGAAAACAGCAAAGTGATGTTTAAAACTGACGAAATCTCAGACTTAGTAGAATTTCAGGGATTTTTAGGATATTGCTTAAAGCTTTGAAAATCAGTAGAAAATAATACGTAGCTTGAATGAAAAAGTTTTATACATGAAAGTTGCTCAGAACGACGAGACGAATCCGGATACGCAGCCCGTTCCGCCACACATCCCTAACATAGAAAACACACAACTTTCCCCCTCCGGTTCATCTGTCTGAAAACGCGAAACACCGGGAATACTTTCCCGGATGATTTCCCCATTCGTTGGCATCACCTACTACCATGATTGGGCACCCCTAGCATAGTTACTTGTCATGTCATGCATCGATATGCATCTGTTTGCATGGTATTCATTGTTTCTTCCCCCTCTTCTCTCTGGTAGACTACGGGACCGACGCTGCTGCTGCCCAGTTCGACTACGGAGTTGACGACCCCTCACTCTTGCCAGAGCAACCAGGCAAGCCCCCCCCCCCCCCTTGATCACCAGATATCGCCTACTCTCCTCTATACTGCTTGCATTAGAGTGGTATAGCATGTTACTGCTTTCGTTATTCCTATCCTGATGCATAGCCTGTCCTTGCTACTACTGTTGATACCTTTACCTGCAATCCTACTTTCTTAGTATAGGATGCTAGTATTCCATCTATGGCCCTACATTCTTGTTCGTCTGTTGTGCTATACTATCGGGCCGTGATCACTCGGGAGGTGATCACGGGTATATACTTATACTTATACATGATACATGTGGTGACTAAAGTCGGTTCGGCTTGTGGAGCACCGGCGAGTGGATCTTTGAGGCGGAGCGACAGGGCAGGTTGAGACTACCTGGGTGAGAGGTGGGCCTGGCCCTGGTCGGCGCGTCATGGATACTTAACACGCTTAACGAGATCTGGGTATTTGATCCGAGTCGGCCATTTGGTCTATACGCACTAACCATCTACGCGGGAGTAGTTATGGGTATGCCGTCGCCGTGGTATCACCGGCACTTCGTGACGCCACGATCGAAAGGGCGCGCTACCGGATTGGAACGTAAGCCTCGCACTTGTATTAAGGGGCTAGTTCTACTTTCGCCGCCGCAACATGCAGGTGTGCTAAGGGCGATGGGCCCAGACCCCTGTGCGCTTAGGTTTAGACCGGTGTGCTGGCCTATCTGTTGTGCCTAGGTGGGGCTGCGACGTGTTGATCTTCCGCGGCCGGGCATGACCCAGAAAGTGTGTCCGCCAAATGGGATCAAGCGTGTTGGGTTATGTGGTGCACCCTGCAGGAAGTTAATCTATTCAATAGCCGTGATCTTGATAGCAGGACGACTTGGAGTTGTACCTTGACCTTATGACAACTAGAACCGGATACTTAATAAAACACACCCTTCCAAGTGCGGATACAACCCGTGGTCGCTCTCTCTTAGGGTTACGAGGAGGATCGCGGGTAGGATTATGCTATGCGATGCTACTTGGAGGACTTCACTGCTCTCTTCTACATGTTGCAAGACGGAGGCTGCGAAGCGTAGTCTTGACGTGATTAGATAACCCCTCTTATTCTCGCATTCTGCAGTTCAGTCCATCGATATGGCCCTTTACACATATATCCATGCATATGTAGTGTAGCTCCTTGTTTGCGAGTACTTTGGATGAGTACTCATGGTTGCCTTGTTCCCCTTTTCCCTATCTCTACTCGATTGCTGCGACAGATGATGGAGCCACGAGCGACGCCACCGTCGATGGCGACTACTACCCGGAGGTGCCTACTACTACGTGCAGCCCACCGACGACGCGACCGAGGAGTAGTTTAGGAGGATCCTGCGGGAGGCTGCGCCTCTTTCGATCCAGATCCGGTTTGTGCTAGCCATCTTATGGCAACTTGTTTAACTTATGTCTCGTACTCAGATATTGTTGCTTCCACGACTCATCTATGATCGAGCACTTGTATTAGAGCCCTCGAGGCCCCTGGCTTGTATTATGATGCTTGTATGGCTTATTTTATTTTTAGAGTTGTGTTGTGATATCTTCCCGTGAGTCCCTGATCTTGATCGTACACGTTTGTGTGTATGATTAGTGTATGATTGAATCGGGGCGCCAAGTTGGTATCGAGCCGATTGCTCAGAGGAATCCCCTTCCAACTCCTTGGCCGAAGTCGAGTCTAGTCGTTGAAAAACTTTTACTAACATGGCTGTGTGGCTTACGGGCCCACGTCGCCATTGGGTGGTATTAGGATCTTTTACTCCTTGACCTTTACTCTGGGGCTCTGATCTCTCCTCTATCCGGGTTAAATGAATTTTACTAAATCTAACATTAGGATCTCGTTATCACTTTCACCCGGAGAGCCCCTTATTACTGATGATCGTCTGCTGCACCAGAAGAGCCTGAAGATGCTCTCCGCTGTTAACTTGAGACCTTGTGCCAATCGCGTTTGCAATTCCCCTTCCACCGTCAACCCTTATGGATAACTACTTGCAGTTGTTATTCTTACATTCATCCCCAGTTGGTCTTGTTATTACAAGATACCCCGAAACACTCGTCGTTGTTTTGATAATCATTTGAGCTTACTGCCTTGCTGTTCTTTGTCACCTGAATACCCCTACGGTTAATTCTCGCACTTATCGAGTATCCGCCATCCCCGCTTGTTCATGTGTTACACAAAAGTCTTGAAATACCATTCGATATTCAAAATCCTCAAAGCAACCTATTGCTCGAATTTCTTGTTTGCTTTCATTATGATTAATCCCATAAGTATAGTAATCATATTGGCATCCTTTGTCACCATCATTTTTGAGTCCGTTGATTCAATACGTTGTGAATGTTCACAATCATCATCGAGTCCTAGGATTATCTTTCCGCTCGCACGTCATTTTGAACATGAGCTGGTTCTCGACCAAACTATCTCGTCCGTCGATAGTGCCTCCGTATATTCGAGTGATCCATCCTTGATCAGAACGTCTGCTTCTGATCCCTTGTTTTGGAAATCATAATTCCTTTGCATTTAAGCTTTGAATTATTCAGATGAATCCATAACCTATTGCATTTGCATTCTTTCTTCCTTTGATTGGGTATCGATACTCACCTCAGCTCCACTGTGGATCGCCATATCCACTGTTGGATTATTATATCCCATGCTGTCCTTAATAATTAATCACCTTGTGAGTCCTTCTCCGATACATAATGCCTTTGTTAAATTGTATCCTTTCCTTTTGTCAACCATGCTCTACTTTTGAGCTTGTGATATTTACTCTTGAAGCTTATGGTATATGTTCGTAAGAAGCCCCGATGGGATTGAACCAACGCCTTCCCTCATCGGTGTGAACCCGAAAGATTTCATGAGTCATACTTATCTGGTATTGCACCAGGTAAAACTTTCAACAACTAATGTCATCTTCAAAATACGAGAGGTGAATGGAAGATTATGCATTGAGGAAGTGGGAGTCGACCTTGAACTTTGTATTCATGCCCATGGACGCGATGTATATCCTATCATGGAAGCTTCTTGTAATAATAACTATTTCCTTGATAACTAACATATGGTATCTGTGAATTGATCCCTTGAAACCGTGGTTCCGACCATGATTGTTCTTATTTGATTCCATTTCTCGGACAAGTTAAAACAATTGTCTTCTATGGATCAATACACCAGTCCAACCTTTACTTTGATCTTGTGTCAAGTATTACCCCCCTGGTATCTCGAGATTATGATGGAACTGCATAACTTCTTATGAGTTCTTCATCAAGTGCTACCTTCCCACTGATTCCAATTTTTCACGGGCTCTGAGTTATTAAACACTCAAAGACACCAATAACTGAACCGAGTCCGCACTCACGGTTCAACAACTCTTGTAAGCTTCTATAAGTACGAAGTTTGTACCCGATCACATCATTCCTAGCCTGATCGGCTATATCATTATCATGCTAATTTTAAGCGTGCTACCGAAGTCCTTCTTCTCGGAGCACAAATTTCGACGGTGAGCTAATCTTACAATCGATCTTCCTCGTCATACCGTTTGTCCTTGAACAGCAAGCTTGATTTCGAGTTTGTGTCGTACCCATGGTTCCAATGACTTTTGGCTTCATCATTTCCGTTGACTTGATGTCATCGCCGATCAGTTACATCTTCTCGAAACCTCTCGACAAATGTGTCATGATCATCATCAACATTCTGGGGTCTTCCAAGATATCTATCGAATTCTTGATGAGAAATAGCATCCTTTGCCCTTGATGGTTTGGGTTAATCATCCACAACATTATTGCATTCCCTCCAACACAAAAATTGTTCCTGTTTTGTGTTGTTCCTTGAGTTCCTTTCTATCCTACTTACGTTATGATTCTACCGCGGAGTATTACCATCTTTGATGTCAAGAATGTTGTGAGGATTGCTCCACCTCTTAGAAATTCTCGGTATGATGATACTTCTCACCATCACCATTCTTCCTTGGTCCCCGTGTTGTTTCTAACCCGGATACCAATATGCTAACGATGTTGTTTGAGTTCTACACTTCTAGCAACCCTATTGCTTTGATATTAATGGTCGGCCGTTCATTCTTAGACTGTTGGTTGTTGAATCATCACTCTAACATTGATCTTGCTGCCTAAGGTCATATTTCAGGCACACCTTTCAACTAATGATTGATGGTGTATGTTTTCCTCGGGCATACAACATTATATCATTTGAATTGACAAGTGTCATCTTCTTGTTCACATTATTGTGGAAAATCCATCCACTTGGAATTCTCGATGAATTGTCGCTGAGCCCATCAACCACCTTCTCATCCTCTCCTTGGGTTAATGATGATGAATCCTTTGTATATCCAAGTCCGACCTTTGCTTGAAGACCATGTCAATGCTATCTCGAAGCATGTCTGTGATACTCTGATTTTCAATAAGAACATTTGAAGCACCATGCTAAATGTTCTTGTTGAAATTGCCCAAACACCGTTGTATGGGTAATGTCATGAAAATTCTTTCCCTTACTTAAAGAGTCTTCTACGTTAAATCCTGTCATGGATATCATTCTCTTCTTGTCCTTGGGAAGGATATACTCCTGAATTATGTGTTTAAACACATTTTTCTTTCCATTGTTCTGATTAAATCTGATAAACACTTTGTCCTTTCCATTGGTTTGTTTAAACCTTTTTCTATGATCCATATAATATAAGCAGTAATAATCCACTGCTTGTGCAAACACCTCGATGTACAACTCTGTCAGCAAGACCCTGTTACCATTGTTGATGACATTTCGGTAACCACCGATGGACGAGGACTGTGCCTATTGGTCCGCCTCGTTCAATGAGCAGGAAAATGGTTCTCTTCGTCCCTCGCCCTTGGTACTGATGTTGTTGCCGACATAACTGACAGGCTATCCTCCCGCATGCCTTGCTTACATAATCGTGCAAGACGTCACCACCCTTCCTACTTTTAACCCACATGGTGGGCCCATAACCCACAGTTCCACAGGATCGAAACCCGACTCTCCCAGACACCATGTTGCCAAAGATATTCCTCGCTTGACTTCATATGTAATTCACGAGCCAACTACCTTGTGATCTATTCTGCATCGGGCGCAATACTTATTCCATTGATTTGAATCCTTTTCACAAGTCGCTTGAAGCATTTAACGATTGCCTATGCACTTGGAACTCCTATTTTGCACCTTCTTACTTTGCTCTCGATAATGTCTTAAGTTTCAAATTGAGAGTTACTTTCCGCCACCTTCCCTGATGTTATCTACTAGATAAGCAACACTGTAGTACCCGTTCTTCCGAAATACACCCATATCCTTTCATAAGTACGATGGAGTTCCCGAAGCACGGATGCCTACTTCATCATGATGACCGAAGCAGAGAAATGAAGACATCAACGAAAGGGATTAACTTCTTCGAGAAGAGCAGCCAAGACAGAGAAGAATCGTTAGAATTCCGTAACCTATTCTTCCTCTTACTCCCCTCTTAAATCTCGGGACGAGATTTCTTGTAGTGGAGGAGAATTGTGGCGCCCGGATATTCAAGCTACAGTGAACCTCTACTAATGATGCCACGTCACCTCGATTACTGTTGCTAATCTCACGTTAGTTCAAAACCGGTTCGAATTCAAATTCAAAATCAAACAAACAATAAAAGTTTTTAAATTTTAAAACTTAAATGTTCGGAGAGAACCAAATATCGCAGAGGTAATTATGGTGGAGAAACCACACTTTTATAGAATGCTTAAATACTCTAAGATGAATAAAACAGTAGCAAAAACTATTATTTAAATACTTTTAAATAATAATTAATTACAAAACTATTTTACTTTGGATAGAAAAATTAATTTGGCAGTGGCATAATTGGTGACATCCATTTAGGTGCCACTTTGGTATATGGTTAACGCTAGGATAAACAACAACTAAAAGAAACAGAAAAGAAATAAAACAAACAAAAGGAAAACGAAAAGGTTAAAGAAAAGGAAAAGGGGACATTGTGCACTAGGCCTAGTGCACAGTGCCGGCCCAACTGGCCTAGCTATCCTAACCCCGGGTCATCCCTTCCCTCCCCCTGTTCACCGTCGGGGTGGACGCCGCACCCGCGCCCATGACGCTGGATGGCCACACGTTAGCCATCCCGCGGCCGCCCTCCCGTCGCCCCATCGACCTGCAAGGACACCCATGCCTGGTTGAACCCTAGCTGCCCTCCAGATCCCCTCTCTTGCCCTCTCTCACACGCCCGAAGCTCGTCGGGCGCTGCTGTCGCCATACCGCCGCCGTGGCGCTGCCACCGCCTCCCGGCACCATTGAGAATGCCCAGAGCTCCACCAGATGCCCCGCTTCCCTACGCGGATCAACTCGAGCTCGAGCAACCACCTCGACCGGATCGATGCCTTCTTCTTCCTCGGTCGTCGCCGCTGTTCTTCATCGATCCGTCGCTTCCGCAGCTCCTAAGCCACCAACGGACCTCCGTGTGCCTCCGCGTGAGCTCCTCGTCCGATTCCCCTCTTCTCCGGCTCGATCCGCTCCGCTTGTGGCCGTCCGTGAGCTTTGTCCACCATGGCAAAAGTTCAATGTTAGCAGACGCATGCTGCCGCTCCTCAGAATCGGCGCGTGTTGCTGATGTGTTCTACCTATCGTTGCTCGCCGCAGCTCGCGCCATCACGCTGCGCTCAAGGCCGCTGGCCTCGGCCAAGACCGGTTGCGCCCGGCTCTGCCAGCGCTGTAGCGTGCCGCCGCCGCAGGCCTCGCCCCCATGCGTGCTCCAGCGTCGCACCGTGACCGCTCTTTGCGGCTTGTTGTCACATCACCGGCGGCTGCTCTTTCGCCGCGCGCCACAAGACGCCCACGCTGCGTTCCGCACTCCACCGCCGCCCGGCGCCTGCTCACAACCGCCGTGCCCGCAAGCACCCGGCCTCTGCTACTCTGTTGACGTTGTAATGCTGCTAGTTACTGTAGCTGACGCGAGCTAGCTTCTCTAATTCTACACTATTTAACCCTCTGAACAGCCCCTAAACGTCGACTAAATGACTTTTAACAGGAGCAAAAATATTATGGGAAGGTAGTACACTTGACAAGGCTCAAATGTTTTCATTGGACCTAATCCGTTAGATGCCTGGATTAAATCATACGAAAATCACAAAGTTCAATGTTCTGTTAATAGAAAAGCCGAAAACGGCTTTAATTTCATAGCTACTTTAGAGCTGTTGATGATCAAGCAAATGCACTCTAACAGAGATACCATTGCTACTATCTTGTAGATCATAGAAAAATGCTAAAAATTGGTATAAAGCACAAAAACAGAGGATGTACAGAACAATAGTTGTAGCGTTTTGAAAACAGCAAAGTGATGTTTAAACCGCATTTAAATCTCAGACTTAGTAGAATTTCAGGGATTTTTAGGATATTGCTTAAATCTTTGAAAATCAATAGAAAATAATCCGCAGCTTGAATGAAAAAGTTTTATACATGAAAGTTGCTCAGAACGACGAGACGAATCCGGATACGCAGCCCGTTCGTCCGCCACACATCCCTAACATAGCAAACACGCAACTTTCCCCCTCCGGTTCATTTGTCCGAAAACGCGAAACACCGGGAATACTTTCCTGATGATTTCATTCGTCGGTATCACCTACTACGCGATTGGGCACCCTAGCATAGTTACTTGTCATGTCATGCATCGATATGCATCTGTTTGCATGGTATTCATTGTTTCTTCCCCTCTTCTCTCCGGTAGGCTACGGGACCGACGCTGCTGCCCGGTTCGACCACGGAGTTGTGACCCTCTCTCTTGCCGAGCAACAGGCAAGCCCCCCCCCTTGATCACCGGATATCGCCTACTCTCCTCTATACTGCTTGCATTAGAGTAGTATAGCATGTTACTGCTTTCGTTTTTCCTATCCTGAAGCATAGCCTGTCCTTGCTACTACTGTTGATACCTTGACCTGCAATCCTACTTGCTTAGTATAGGATGCTAGTATTCCATCTATGGCCCTACATTCTTGTCCGTCTGCTGTGCTATACTATCGGGCCGTGATCACTCGGGAGGTGATCACGGGTATATACTTATACTTATACATGATACATGTGGTGAATAAAGTCGGGTCGGCTTGTGGAGCAACCGCGAGTGGATCTTTGAGGCGGAGCGACAGGGCAGGTTGAGACTACCTGGGTGAGAGGTGGGCATGGCCCTGGTCGGCGTTCACGGATACTTAAGACGTTTAACGAGATCTGGGTATTTGATCCGAGTCCGCCATTTGGTCTATCTTGCACTAACCATCTGGCGGGAGTAGTTATATGGTATAATGCCGTGGTACGACGCCAGATGCGAAACGATTCGAGCGACGCTAAATGACGAGCGGCGCCACCGGATTGGAACGTAGTTCGCTTCAGCATTAAGGCCTGTCGCTTTAGGCTGTCGCGTCTCTCGTTTATGCAGTGTGCAGGCGAGATCTCGCTGCGCTATGTACATTTAGACGCCAGGAGGATTCGCAGTCTGTCGACGCATTATGTATCTCCAGCATTCTGACGCATGTCATGGGCCTTCCATGCACACCTGCGATATGGTCCACGATTGACACCATGCTTGCTACTCGAGTTGTCACTTTGCTGCCTTGATGTTTGCTTCCCTTTTCTTTACCCGCTGCCGCGACTGCACGCACGATATGGAGCCTGTGAGCCGACGCCACCGCCGATGACACTACTTCATCGAGGCGCTTATTAGGCAGACGATGGATGGAGAGTTAGATGCCACCGCCGATGACGATTACTGATCGAGGCGCCTACTACTACGTGGTAGGCACCTCCGGGTTGTAGCCGCCATCGACGGTATGCTCGCCCCGGCTCCATCGTCTGGTCGCGCAATCGAGTAGAGATAGGGAAAAGGGAAACAAGGCAACCGTGAGTACTCATCCAAAGTACTCGCAGCAAGGAGCTACACTACATATGCAAGGATATATGTAAAGGGCCATATCATGGATCGAATGCAGAATGCCGTAATAAGAGGGGATAGCTATCCCGTCAAGACTACGCTCGCAGCCTCCGCCTTGCAACATGTAGAAGAGAGAGACTCAAGTCCTCCAAGTAGCATCGCATAGCATAATCCTACCCGGCCATCCTCCTCGTAACCCTAAGAGAGAGCGACCACCGGGTTGTATCCGCACTTGAAGGGTGTGTTTTATTAAGTATCCGTTATAGTTTTCTATAAGGTCAAGGTACAACTCAAGTCGCCCTGCATCGAAAATCACGCTATTCAATAGATTAACTCACCGCAGGGTGCACCACATAACCCAACACGCTTGATCCCATTTGGCCGACACACTTTTCGGGTCATGCCCGCCGCTGAAGATCAACACGCCGCATCCCCACCTAGGCATAACAGAGAGGTCAAGACGCCGGTCTAAAACCTAAGTTACAGGGTCTGGGCCCATCGCCCATAGCACACCAAGACGCTATGCACGCGCCGAAGCGCACTCTAGCCTAGTATGCTCAGCCCATCCGGGCGCAAGGCCGCCGCCACGACGCTACTAAATGCTTCGGCCGATACCACGATGTCGAAAGTGCCCATAATCGCTCCCCAGAGTTGGTTAGTGCGATAGGCCAGAAATGATTCAGATCAAATACCAAGATCTCATTATGTGATAGCCTGGCTTATTAGGGATGATAGACTACTCATATCATTAAGGAATTCTTCTTTTTCCGGAGCCCATTCGACAGAACTCCAAAGTTAAGCGTGCTCAGCTTGGAGTAGTGTCAGATGGGTGACCGACCGAAGTTAGCCCCGGTGCGCACGAGTGAGGACAAAGTGCGCAGAAAAGACTAGTATTGATCTGTGGGGCCGCCTAGATCCCGCCAGAGTAACGACTCACCGGCGGTGTGTCCGGGCGTTACACATTAAGCATGTTAAGTATCCGCGAACACCGAACAGGCCAGGCCCACCTCTCTCCTAGGCGGTCTCAACCTGCCCTGCCGCCCGCCACAAAGATCCACTCATGGTGCTCCACAAGCGTAATTCGACTTTTAGTCACCACATGTATCATGTATAAAGTATATAGTATATACCGTGATCACCTCCCTATGATCACAACGATAGAATAGCACAGCAGACGGACAAGAATGTAGGGCCACCGATGGAATACTATCATCCTAGACTAAGCATGTAGGATTGCGTAAAGGTAACAAAAGAGTAGCAAGGACAAAGCTATGCATCAGATAGGAATAACGAAAGCAAGAATATGCTACACTACTCTAATGCAAGCAGATAGAGGAGAGTAGGCGATATCCGTGATCAAGGGGGCTTGCCTGGTTGCTCGGGCAAGAGAGAGGGGTCGCCAACTCCGTAGTCGAACGGGCAGCAGCAGCAGCCGGTCTCGTAGTCTACCAGAGAGAAGAGGGGAAGAAACAATGAATACCATGCAAACAGATGCATATCGATGCATGACAATTCAATATGTGATGCTAGGGCGTGCTCTAACGCGTATGAGGTGATACCGGTGAAGGGAAAACATCCGGAAAGTATTCCCGTGTTTCGCTTTTACAGAGGAACCGGAGGGGAAGGTTGCGGTTCGGTATGCTAGGGGTGTGGCGACGAACGGGCTGCATATCCGGATTCGCCTCGTTGCTCGAGCAACTTTCATGTAGAAAGTTTTCCATCCGAGCTACGGTTTATTTTATATTAATTTTAAAGTTTTAAATCATTTTAGGATTAATTTAAATATTTTAATTCAACATTATCCAGAACAGTTGTTCGCCGACGCTATCATGACGTCGCAAGATCAATGTGAGGTGTTGATCGTCAACTGACGTGTGGGTCCCAGCTGTCATATTCTGTTTATGGTAATTAGAGTTTAACTAATCTAATTTCTGTTTAATTAAACTAATTGGTTAATTATATCAACTAAACAGAGTTAATTAACTTAATTAATTCACTAATTAATTAATTGTTTACTTTATTATTTTCATTCTTTTTTGTTCTAAGGGCGGGCCCCATCTGTCATTGTCATAAGGGGGGTCTTAGCGGGCGGTGACTCTAGTGGTAACGGGCGCAGGGGGGTTCACGGGCGCCCAACCCAGGCGGGAACCGCGCGGACATGGCTGGGCGGCGGCGCCGGACGCCGGAGGCGGCCATGGGCATGGCGGCCAGGGTCAGGAGAGGAACAGGGGGCGGTGGCGTCGGTGAGGCAATGACAGGGGCGATGCGAGCGGGCGCCTGTGACGCGGGGAGGAGGAGAGGCAGGCCGTGGCCTCACCGTGTGAAGCAGGGGTCGGGGCAATGGGCCTGACGGAGGTCGGGGACGACGGCGACGTTGGGGAGGAAGTCCGGCTAGGCAGATCGTCAACGGAGGCGAGCTAGCGGCGACGGGCTCGAGGCGGAGGCGCTCCGGGCGGCGACGGCGAGGCGTGGTGAAGACCCGCGGGGAGTGGGTCTGGGAGGACGTCCGACGGCGCTGGGTGAAGCAGAGGCGGGGGAGACGGGGCGATCCGACGGCGAAGCAGCGCCGGCGAGGTGACGCCGTGGAGGACGGAGGCGGCTTGGCAGGCGGGCGATGGCGGGTGGCGTCGGTTGCCCGAACCAGATCCACGGGGAGGTGGAAGACGAGGTGGATCGGGGAGGAGGGGGCGAACGGAGGGAGGAGAGGCGTGTGAGGGGGTGTCGGGCACGAGGAGATTCGCCTCTGGGCGTGCGACGGCGCGAGGGATGGCGAGGGGAGTGAGGGGGTCGAGTGGGAGGAGCGGGGAGGTCGCTAGGGTTAGGTCTCAGGGGTGTGGGGGCATATAGGCCAAGGCTGGGCCAAGGCACAGATATTTGTTGGGCCAAACGGCCCGGGGAGAGGGGGGGCTTTTTCTATTTTTTCATTCCTTTTTTAATTTTCTACTTCTGTTTTAATTCTAGTTTCTTTTATGTTTAGTATTATAAACTATAAAAATAGTCTCTAAGTTAGCATTACTAAATATAATCCTGCCACTACAATTTGGGTACCCCAACAAAAAAATAGTTTAACACTTTATAAATTATAAGAGGCTTTTAATAATTGTTTTGCTGTTGTTTTATTTATTTTAAAGCATTTAAGCATTTTATAACAATGTGGTTTTCTTCACCGGATTTACTTATGAATTATTTGGCTCGCACCGAACATTTTAGTTTTAACATTCGAAAACTTTTATTGTTTGTTTGATTTAGAATTTGAATCCGAACCGGTCTCGAACTAACGCGAGATTAGCAACACAAATCTGTCAGGACCCCGATCCTAAATCACACCGATCTAGCATGTAACACATCATATCACTTTGCGGCCTCACGCACGGTATTCCCACGGGTGTCGCCTTACCATGGCCCGGGACCGTTTGCGTCTTTTGGCTCACGTATATGATAGTGTCGCTAGCATCCATATGACAAAGAACCCGGCCGACATGGCTAGTCGTGAACCCAAAGCGGCGCTTAACCTATGGGGACAGCATACATGAATCACATCGAGCATGTCGGTCATCAACGATATATTCGGGCTGTAGCATTGGGCTAACAGGACTCCGTATCCCGGCTGTAGCAGGCTAGGCAGGACTCGAATACCACCGTGACATTTCCCGAAGGACGGACATAGGAACGAAGTGAAACACATGCCGCCATCAAGTGTCCAAGCAGAGTTTGGGCTAGCAGGACTCGTGAACCGGTCAGAAGGACTACTATCGCCGTAATCACGAGACTACATTTCCCCATATGAGAGGCTGCCAAGGATAAACAACTAGTTTGTTGGATCCCACACATACCAAGCATTTCAAACATACACACATTATGCTCAATATGCGTAGATACAACATGGCATCACAACATAACTCTACGACTCAATATATTATTCATTAGGCTCAAGAGCGAGATATTACAAACATGGGTCTCATGACCCAACACTCGTGAGCATACAAGTCAAAGCACAAGCGAAGCTAAACATGTCTGGGTACGCATAACTACAAATGAAAAAGGCTGAGAAGCGACTATCTACCGAGATCCGCCGAGGCACAAGATCGTAGCTGAGGTAACAAGCTAAACGTCAAAGTCCACGTGGAACTACTAGCTAGACCGACGTCTCTCGCAAAACATAAAATAAGCAAACGTGAGTACAATTGTACTCAGCAAGACTTACATCGATCTAACTACATATGCATCATTATCAAAAGGGGTGGTGGAGTTTGACCGCAGCAAGCCAGCTTTGACTCGGTGGCTATCCTGAACTACATCGCAAGTAACTCTTTGAGGTGGCGCACGAGTCCACATATTCACCATGGCAATACACCACTATGGACCCGCTCCCGCCTCCCTACGAGAACGCTATCCATAGCACTCACGCTATCTTGCGCATTTTAGAGTATCCACTTTCACTTGTCTATGAACTGATATAGGCAACCAGAAGTCCTTCTCCGTGGACACGGCTATTCAATAGATCATATTTAACCCTGCAGGGTGTACTTCTTCACACACCTCACCACTTACCGCCGTTTACACGACATGTACTCGGCAACCTTCAAGCGGAAGCCCAACGTGGGTGTCGGCCACGGCCTACCTAAACACTCAAGTCCCTAGTCCAGGTTTATCGCCTATTCGGTTCCATCCGCAGGAGTCCGCCGAGGTTTCCCATACAGCCCCGAACGATGTGTGCAGGGTTCCCGAGATACCAAACGGCACTCGGTACACCGGGCCACGGTGCCTACCGCAACACAACCCACCCCTAAGGTCAGCGCTATGCGGCCCCAAAGATGCTACAAACACCGTAAACTACTTGCAACTCCTTGACCGAGGACAAGGGTGGTTAAGAAGCCGAGAGGGTCAATTAAGGATCCCAATGCGTGGTAGTAACTGTTTCATGGATCACAAACACAGTAACTCAGTTCTCGAGGACGGCTGCAATGAGACAACCCACCATGTACTCCTACATGGCCTCTCACCGCTACTTTTACCAAATCGTGTTCACACACTTAGCTCACACACAATAGGACATGTTCATAACAATTCCAATTCATTCCCGATGAATCGGACCCGACTCAACTCTAAGCATAGCAGGCATGACAAACAAGCATAAATGAGTAGGCACATCATGGCTCAAACAATTCCTACTCATGCTAGTGGGTTTCATCTAATTCTTGTGGAATGACAGTCATGCAAAGGATCAAGGGGTTCAGCTACCGCAGCAAGTAACACATGAGTCGTTGTTGTCCTAATGCAATAAAATAGAGCAGGAGCGAGAGAGTGGGATTATATCGAATGAACAAGGGGTTTTGCTTGCCCGGCACTTCAAGATAATATAATTCTTCATCGGTGTCATCGAACTCATCGTTGTGACATCGCTCACCGAGAGGGACAATTACCGGCAAACAAGAGAGAACACAATCAATGCAATGCACATATATGATGCATGATCATGTTAAGGTACTAAATTCACCTAATGCAATAATAATCCAAGTTAGTTGAAGTGGAATTCAAACAAGGTTGAATTCCAACTCCAAATGCTATTTCATAAATTACCCTAATCATGATTCATCCTAATCAGTGAGGTTAACTTGTTCAAACATGCATGATCATGGCATAAACAGATTCTTCATATTTTTCTGATCATTTTTCATATATAAATTATTTCAATCCGAGTTACGGTTGAATTTATATGATTTTAGAAGTTTAGAGTATTTTACGAATTTACTGAATTAAATTAAATCCGAAAAAGGGTATTATGCGTCACCGACGTCGGTGTGACGTCAGCGGTCAGCTGGCGCCCAGGTCAAACCTGACTGTGGGGGCCACACGTCGATGACTAACTAAACTAACCTAGTTAATTAGCACTAACTTTGGGTTAGTTAAATTAGTTTAAACCTAACTAGAGTAGTTAGCAGGCGGGCCCGCATGTCGCTGGCTCGGAGAAGTCAAACTAGGCCAAACCGGGTCAACTCGCCGGAGTTGACCTGCTGCTCACGCCGGGCGGAGCCGAGACGACGGAGGGGAGCGGGTTTCCTCCTCCGGTGACCAAAAGAGAGGCGGAGGGTCCACGTGACGCCTGGCTCACAAGCATCTAAGGAGACTAGCGGAGGTGCGGGGTGGCTGAATCTTGCCGGCCTCGAGCTTTGGCGGCGGCCGGAGTTCGGGTTCGGTGGGGCAGCTAGCTAGGGAACGAAATCAAATGCACGGGGTGAGGGGAAGAGAAGAGGAGCTCACGAGGAGGCGGAGGTGGCCTCGGCGTGCTCGGGGAGGGGCTGGTGACGACGGGAGGTCGCGGGCGATCTCGGTGGCCCGAGGAGGAAGAAGACGCCGAGGACGGCGCCTGGGCTCCTCTGGTCGCGTGGAGACGACGGGAGGACGAGGGCGGAACGACGGAGGCCATGGACACGCTGGCGAGGCGAGGGAGGGCTGTGGCCATGGCTCTGGCGAGCGGTGGGACGGGCGCTCGGGCACGAGGCGCAGAGCGAGAGAGAGGAGGGGAGAGGGGTGCGGGGGAGGAGTGAGGGGGGTCCAGGGGGGTCGGGGAGGCGCGTGGCAACGCAAGGAGGTCGGGAGGCCAGGCGAGCAGTGGTGGAGGTGGGCGGCATCGCTGGGCCCCACGCCCCGCCCGCCCGCCTTCCGGGCAGAGGAAGACGATGAGCGGTGGGGCTGGTGGGCTGGGCCAACCGGCCGGCCAGCAGGGGGGAGAAGGAGGTTGGGCCGGCTGGGCGCCATGTAGGTCAGGTGAGCATTCTCTCTCTCTCTTATTATTTCTGTTTTCTATTTTGCAGTTTGTTTTTATCCAGCTTTAAAACCAAATCAATTTTATAAATCCTGAAAATATTCACGGGCACTTTCTGAATTATTTCTATGGCCCACAAATACTTCCAACATTATTTGAGCATTTAAATTATTTATAGTGTTTAAATGCCCAAAGTCAAATGGTTTAAGATTTAATTCATAAATCCAGGAATGACCTATAAGATATGTTCATCATTTTTGGAAGAGGCTTTCACCTTTATCCATTAATCATGAACATTTCCAAAGGCATTTTGGGTTCATTGAAAATATTTTTATTGAACCTAGTTGAATTCAATTGGTGCTAGGGTTTCAACAATCCCCATTTCAACTTTCTAAGAAAATTAAACATGATGCATGGATGCAAATGCTACTAGCTACAAACAAGCTCTAGGGTTGATCTGGGTCTGTGATAACTCACCCCACTAAACAAGAATCTAGCCCGAGATTCAAGACGGAGGCAAGAGGAAAAGGGAAGTCACAGACTATCACAATCTTCATGATCCATTTGCCCTTCTCGAAGATGTTGATTCATTCCATCATCTTAGTCTTGACGTCCTTGCTTTTGAGATCTTTACCCGACACGACAACAGAAAGAAGGGGAAACCCTACATGATTCGATCTTCACGAAGATCAAGCAAATATGATCGACATTACGGACTGAGACGGTGACACACCTCGAGTTGAGACACCAAATGCATCGAGAGGGATGGAAGAACAACAACGGGGTTTGATTGGTGGCAACAATTCCACGCTTAGAAAGATGGTGAATGGTGTCAAGGTGGCGAGAAGATATTTACCATGATTCAATAACGGGCCACCTCGAGAAGGTGACGCGAGGAACTATTCCTTAAGTGGCAAAAAGAATTACTTTTGATATAGAGACCATTGAAACTCTTTATACCAGCCTAAGGCAATTCACATACGATCATTTGGCGGAGTGCAAGGAAATGGTACACTTGGACTGGAATGGATGATGTAGACTACCTTGTTGAAGACAACGCAATGGATGATTTGCTTATCATCGAAGGTGGGGGGGGGGGACCCATGGTAAATCCACTGTTGAAGATAAACCTGGACAAGAATTGCTAAGAAGACAGTCTATAGCGAGATAGCACAAGGACGGTGCAAGCTGGGAATGAAATGCAACTGTTCGAATGTTCCAACCATCATATCTGCCTGAGATTCAGATCTGGTTGGTGTTAGGATATTTCAGACTTATCATGTCTGATAGGAAGGGTTGCAACACAATTCGACGAGATGGCGCTGCGAGATTCTCGGATATGAACTACGATAGCAAGCTCCAAAACGTGAGCTGGTTTTGCTACAAACATGTGAACACGTTGTCCTAGACAAGCATGACCACATGGTAGTCTTATAATAAAACACTACCGAAGTTCGGTGGGGAGCCATCATCGAGGGTATCAAGTCTTTACACAAGTCCATGGATTAGATCCCAAGCATAGACTTCTTTTCCTTGATCAAGTCAATCGGTGGCTTGGTGTGCTATGGAATCCATATGGAATGAAGATGATCATCTATCGGACCATAGAATACTTCGCACGCATGACTGACTTGGGATGATTCCAAAGGAACAAAACAAACATTTCTCAAATTCATGGCGGCAACTTACACCAGATGCACATGAATTAGAGGAAGTCACTACTTTCATCCAAACATATGCTTCATGAACGAAACACGAAGAATTGCTTACACAAGTTCCCAATACTAGGTTGATGCTCAACATGACTCATGGGGAGACAAAATGCTACCGATGGGCTCAACAAAGAACTCATCGAATTTCCATATCATCGACTTCCACCATCATGTGAACACGTGATAGTATTGGTCGGACCAAGGATGTAATGGTGTATGCTCGAGGGATCAACCACGAGTAAGACAACATCACGGATATCGTTGGTTCTGATTTGACTTGACAATGGCCCATACTCAAATCAAAGAATTGGTAGGACAATAGGTCCAACAACTGATCACGAGGACCAATCGATGAAGATTTCATCCTTCTTCAACACACACTACACAAGAATATCCCTTGGATCGAATCTAAGTTAGGCAAGCTTTTATCTTCCAACTCTCCAAGTTGTTGTTTGGCTTAACCAACTAGCTCAGGGGTGTCCAACACAGATTCTTGGAGAAAGGGTGGTTCACAAGAAACCGACTTGATCACGGGCTCAACATAACAGTCAGGGAACAACCCGGTAACACTTCCAAGAAGATATTTGGAAAGTCACGAACCACCGGTATGTTACTAAGCTCGAGAACAATCTTGCTTTTGAGGGCAAGACGATATGATTGAACGAGTGAGGACTTGACAGGATCCTAACTCATAGATCGAAGAGTGCACCAGAACTAAGGACTAGGTAGCACGATCAATCTTAGGATGATGGTTTAATAACCAACACGCTAAGAATGAGAATATTGTCCATTCACTATCAAGCAACAAGGTTGCTGGGAGTATCGATTTCACACATCACAACTCACTTGTCGGCATTCCGGTTACAATAACACGGGACCGAGGAATGAATGATGATGGTGAGAAGTATCACTACGTCAAAAATTCATGAGAGTTAGTGCAATCCTCATGACACTCTTGACATAAAGATGGTAACACTCCAAGGTAGAACAGAACAAAAGCTGAATTGGCGTTTTGATCTGCGGGATACAACTACTTTGACCCAATCCTAGAAATGGATGAGGTACTGGAGTTTGTTTCTCCTAGTCATTCCGGAATAGAATGGCTTGACGGACCACAAGGATAAAATGCATCGATGAACACAAATGCACACATACCCTTGGCTATCAATTGATAGATGAAGGTCAGAAGGCATCTAAGAGAGCAACTCAGAGGAACATATAATTTTTCGAGTTATGGAGGCATGGATTAGTATGTCGAGCAAAGTTCAACATTTCTTCCGGATAACCCATGCGGAAAGGTAGAATTGGCAGATTCACAATTATGAATGGAGAACTCCTCAAGAGCACTCTTATCGTGATGTTTTGGTTCAACAAGAACTTCGCCATAAGCGGTTCGTAGTATTTGGAAGAAGGAAATACCACGGACCTTGAGGACTATCGCAAGGTTACTAATATCCTAAAGGCACTAGCAAATACTAACAACATGAAGTAGGATGAATCTCGGTTCAAGAACCCAGAGTAGAATACCTACTACTAAATGGCATCACGGATGCTTTGAAAGTGATGGCCGAATCATCACATCGGGATACAAAAGCATAGCTAAATTGCTAGGTGACTTCCTAGACACCTAAGGTCATAATAATAGTTCCAACATATATGTCGAGGCAACAGAGCACCTCAATCGACTGGTTAGTGTGCTTATTCGACCAAAAGGACATCGAATCGGAAGGAAAGGATTTGCAAATGCATCGACTATTTAGAGACACAGGATGACTCGGACAAAGATAACGGCTGTAAATGCTCAAAATGATTTGAGACATCCTGCAGAAAGGGTGGCATAAGCACTCAACAACATCATAACAAGATTACGAGATCAACAGCTATCATTCGAAATAGTAGGAACTGAACTGGGATTAAATCCAACAATCTTAAAGGTCTATGGATTAGTAACACGTCATCCCGATAGATAGATGAGAAGCCTAGTTCTTAAACCCGAGAAGAGAAGAGGATGACTCGGATCGAAGGCCATGAGGTATAAGGAGTAAAAAGAGCCTTACGCTCCTTCCACAATCAATTCCCTTATATAACTAAAGCATTTCTAGACACAACTTCACCAGTTTGGCTTGGTAATCCTACAGCAGTCAAAGCTCGATACCAACGCTGTCAGACCCGATCCTAAGTCACACCGATCTAGCATGTAACACATCATATCACTTTGCGGCCTCACGACGGTATTCCAATGGTGTCGCCTTACCATGGCCCGGACCGCTTGCGTCTTTTGGCTCACGATATGATAGTGTCGCTAGCATCCATATGACAAAGAACCCGGCCGACATGGCTAGTCGTGAACCCAAAGCGGCGCTAACCTATGGGGACAGGCATACATGAATCACATCGAGCATGTCGGTCATCAACGATATATTCGGGCTGTAGCACTGGGCTAACAGGACTCGTATCCCGGCTGTAGCAGGCTAGGCAGGACTCAATACCACCGCGTGACATTTCCCAAGGGATGATATAGGAACAAGTGAAACACATGCCGCCGATCAAGTGTCCAAGCAGTAGTCTTTGGGCTAGCAGGACTCCGTGAACCGGCTATAGCGGACTACTATCGCCGTAATCACGAGACTACATTTCCCCATATGAGAGGCTGCCAAGGATAAACAACTAGTTTGTCGGATCCCACATACCAAGCATTTCAAACATACACACATTATGCTCAATATGCGTAGATACAACATGGCATCACAACATAACTCTACGACTCAATATATTATTCATTAGGCTCCAAGAGCGAGATATTACAAACATGGGTCTCATGACCCAACACTCGAGCATACAAGTCAAAGCACAAGCGGAAGCTAAACATGTCCGGTACGCATAACTACAAATGAAAAAGGTGAGAAGCGACTATCTACCGATCCGCCGAGGCACAAGATCGTAGCTGAGGTAACAAGCTAAACGTCAAGTCCACGTGGAACTACTAGCGAGACCGACGTCTCTCGCAAAACATAAAATAAGCAAACGTGAGTACAATTGTACTCAGCAAGACTTACATCGATCTAACTACATATGCATCATTATCAAAAGGGGTGGTGGAGTTTGACCGCAGCAAGCCAGCTTTGACTCGGTGGCTATCCCGAACTACGATCGCAAGTAACTCTTTTGAGGTGGCGCACGAGTCCACATATTCACCATGGCAATACACCACTATGGACCCGCTCCCGTCTCCCCACGAGAACGCCATCCATAGCACTCACGCTTATCTTGCGCATTTTAGAGTATCCACTTTCACTTGTCTATGAACTGATATAGGCAACCCAGAAGTCCTTCTCCGTGGACACGGCTATTCAATAGATCATATTTAACCTGCAGGGTGTACTTCTTCACACGCTCTCACCACTTACCGCCGTTTACACGACATGTACTCGGCAACCTTCAAGCGGAAGCCCAACGTGGGTGTCGGCCACGGCCTACCTAAACACTCAAGTCCCTAGTCCAGGTTTATCGCCTATTCGGGTTCCATCCGCAGGGAGTCCGGCCGAGGTTTCCCATACAGCCCCGAACGATGTGTGCAGGGTTCCCGAGATACCAAACGGGCACTCGGTACACCGGCCACGGTGCCTACCGCAACACAACCCACCCCTAAGGTCAGCGCTATGCGGCCCCAAAGATGCTACAAACACCGAAACTACTTGCAACTCCGGACCGAGGACAAGGGTGGTTAAGAAGCCGAGAGGGTCAATTAAGGATCCCAATGCGTGGTAGTAACTGTTTCATGGATCACAAACACGTAACTCAGTTCTCGAGGACGGCTGCAATGAGACAACCCACCATGTACTCCTACATGGCCTCTCACCGCTACCTTTACCAAATCGTGTTCACACACTTAGCTCACACACAATAGGACATGTTCATAACAATTCCAATTCATTCCCGATGAATCAGACCGACTCAACTCTAAGCAAGAGCAGGCATGACAAACAAGCATAAATGAGTAGGCACATCATGGCTCAAACAATTCCTACTCATGCTAGTGGGTTTCATCTAATTCTTGTGGAATGACAGTCATGCAAAGGATCAAGGGGTTCAGCTACGCAGCAAGTAACACATGAGTCGTTGTTGTCCTAATGCAATAAAATAGAGCAGGAGCGAGAGAGTGGGATTATATCGAATGAACAAGGGGTTTTGCTTGCTCAGCACTTCAAGATAATATAATTCTTCATCGGTGTCATCGAACTCATCGCGTGACATCGCTCACCGAGAGGGACAATTACCGCAAACAAGAGAGAACACAATCAATGCAATGCACATATATGATGCATGATCATGTTAAGGTACTGAATTCACCTAATGCAATAATAATCCAAGTTAGTTGAAGTGGAATTCAAACAAGGTTGAATTCCAACTCCAAATGCTATTTCATAAATTACCCTAATCATGATTCATCCTAATCAGTGAGGTTAACTTGTTCAAACATGCATGATCATGGCATAAACAGATTCTTCATATTTTTCTGATCATTTTTCATATATAAATTATTTCAATCCGAGTTACGGTTGAATTTATATGATTTTTAGAAGTTTAGAGTATTTTCTGGAATTTACTGAATTAAATTAAATCCAGAAAAGGGGTATTACTGCGTCAGCCTGACGTCAGTGTGACGTCAGCGGGTCAACTGGGCGCCCCAGGTCAAACCTGACCTGTGGGGGCCACACGTCAGTGACTAACTAAACTAACCTAGTTAATTAGCACTAACCTGGGTTAGTTAAATTAGTTTAAACCTAACTAGAGTAGTTAGCCGGGCGGGGCCCGCATGTCAGTGGCTCCGGAGAAGTCAAACTAGGCCAAACCCGGGTCAACTCGCCGGAGTTGACCATGACTCGCCGCCGGCGGAGCCAGAGACGACGGAGGGGAGCGGGTTTCCTCCTCCAAAGGACCAAAAGAGAGGCGGAGGGTCCTCGTGGCGCTTGGGGCTCATGGCGCATCTAAGGAGACTAGCGGGAGGTGCGGGGGTGGCCGGAATCTTGCCGGCGTCGAGCTTTGGCGGCGGCCGGAGTTCGGGTTCGGTGGGGCAGCTAGCTAGGGAACGAAATCAAATGCACGGGGTGAGGGGAAGAGAAGAGGAGCTCACGAGGAGTGCGGAGGTGGCCTCGGCGTGCTCGGGGAGGGGCTGGTGACGACGGGAGGTCGCCGGCGATCTCGGTGGCCCGAGGAGGAAGAAGACGTCGAGGACGGCGCTCCGGGGCTCCTCTGGTCGCGTGAGACGACGGGGAGGACGAGGGCGGAACGGCGGAGGCCATGGACACGTCGGCGAGGCGAGGGAGGGCCTGTGGCCGTGGCTACGGCGAGCGGTGGCGACGGCGGCTCTCGGGCACGAGGCGCAGAGCGAGAGAGAGGAGGGAGGGGGCGGGGAGGAGTGAGGGGGGTCCAGGGGGGGGGAGGCGTGGCAACGCAAGGAGGTCGGGAGGCCAGGCAGGCAGGTGGTGGAGGTGGCGGCATCGCTGGGCCGCACGCCCGCCCGCCTTCTGGCAGAGGAAGACGATGAGCGGTGGGGCGCTGGTGGGCTGGGCCAACCGGGCCGGCCAGCAGGGGGGGGGGGAGAAGGAGGTTGGGCCGGCTGGGCGCCAGGTAGGTCAGGTGAGCATTCTCTCTCTCTCTCTTATTATTTCTGTTTTCTATTTTGCAGTTTGTTTTTGATCCAGTTTTAAAAACCAAATCAATTTTATAAATCCTGAAAATATTCACGGGCACTTTCTGAATTATTTCTATGGCCCACAAATACTTCCAACATTATTTGAGCATTTAAATTATTTATAGTGTTTAAATGCCCAAAGTCAAATGGTTTAAGATTTAATTCATAAATCCAGGAATGACCTATAAGATATGTTCATCATTTTTGGAAGAGGCTTTCACCTTTATCCATTAATCATGAACATTTCCAAAGGCATTTTGGGTTCATTGAAAATATTTTTATTGAACCTAGTTGAATTCAATTGGTGCTAGGGTTTCAACAATCCCCATTTCAACTTTCTGAGAAAAATTAAACATGATGCATGGATGCAAATGCTACTAGCTACAAACAAGCTCTAGGGTTGATCTGGGGCTGTGACAAAATCGGGGTGACATGGCATCATTAGCAGAGGTTCACTGTAGCCTAATTACCCGGGCGTCACAATTCTCCTCCACTACAAGAAATCTCGTCCCGAGATTTAGTAGGGGAGTAAGGGGAAAGGGATTGGGTTACGAAAAATCTAACGTATCTTCTCAGTTTTGGTTGCTCTTCTCGAAGAAGTTGATCCATTACATTGATGTCTTCAGTTCTCTGCTTAAGGTCATCATGATGAAGTTGTCATCCTTCCTTCAGGATCTTCACCGTACTTACGAAAGGGTGAGAAGGGAAAACCCTATAAGGACGGATTCTAACAAGATCGAGCATCAGACGGTTAACTCAGGGGAAGAAGCATAAGTATCTCTCGAATTGAAACTTAAGAAGATGTTGAGAGCAAAGTAAGAAGGTACCAGGAGAAGTTTCAAACCGATAGGCAAGCGTTCGATGCCTATCTGAAGGTGAAGGGGGTTCAGAGCAACGAGAATAAGTATTGCGTCTGATACCCGAATAGATCACTTGGCAGGTGGCCCATGAGTTACATAAGAAGTGAAGCGCGAGGAATAACTTTGGAAACCGGGGGTGTACAGGAGAGTCAGGTTTCGATCCTGGGACCTGTGGGTTATGGGCCCACCATGTGGTTAAAAGTAGGAAAAGCGTTGATACCTTGCACGGTCGTGATAGCAAGACATGTCAGAGGGTAGCCTATCAGTTAGTTGGCAACAATGTCGATAGCAAGGGCGAGGGACGAAGAGAACCATTTTCATGCTCGTTGAACGAGGCGGACCATTAGGCAAAGTTCTCGTCCATCGGTGGCTACCGAAATGTCATCAATTATAGTAATAGGGTCTTACTGGCAGAGTTGTACCACGAGGTGCTTACCTAAGCAGGGGATTACCACTGCTTGGTTAAGTAGATTATAAGAAAGTTTGAACAAAACAACGGAAAGGAAAATGTGTTTAAACACATATATCAGGGGTATATCCTTCCCAAAGTCAAGCAGAGGATGATATCCAAGACAAGATATAAAGTAGAGAACCCTTTAGATAAGAGAAGAGAAATTTCATGACATTACCCATACAACGGTGTTTGGGTAATTTCAACAAGAAACATTTAGCATGGTGCTTCAATTGTTCTTATTGAAAATCGGAGTACCATAGACATGCTTCGAGATAGCACTGACATGTTCTTCAAGCAAAGGTCAAACTTTGGATGCACGAAGGATCCATCAGGAACAATTTGTAGAATAAGTTTTTCAATTTCCTCACGGAAGAATGGATATCCTTGCTAAAAAGGAAGCTATAACAACAGGACCTCCGGCCAGGTGTGTTAGGCACGACATCACCTTACCGGGTCACATAAAGACCAATGTTATAACTCTTGGAAATATGTTCCAACCATCATATCCGACCGAGATTCAGATCTGATTGGTGTCAGGATAACTCAATCTTAAGATGCCTGAGAAGAAAGGTGCAACACAAATGGTCGAGATGGCATTGTAAGATTCTCGGGAAATGAACTATGGGAGCGAGTTTCAACACATTAGTTCATCATTTAAACCAAAGAGAGGATGACGGGGTAGCTGATGGAGTCAGTGACAATCCTCGAGATTTCCAAAAAGGTGGATTTCCATAATTATGTGAACAAGGAGATAGCATTTGTCAGATCAAATGGTATAATGATGTATGCTCGAGGAAAACATACACAATTAAACATTGGTTGAAAGGTGCACCCGAAATATGGGCTGGGTTGCACGACCAACATTGGAATGGTGATTCAATAATCAATAGTCTAAAAATGAATGGCCGACCATTAACTTCAAAGGAATAGGGTTGCTAGGAGGGCGGAATCCAAACAACACCGCTCACTTGTTGGTACCCTGGTTGGAATCAACACGAGGACCCAAGAAAGAATGGTGATGGTGAGAAGTATCACCATACCAAGAATTCTTAAGAGGTGGTGAAATTCCCGCGACATTCTTGACATAAAAGATGGTAATACTCCAAGGTAAAGAAGAACAAATGCTGGACAGCAAGGGTCTCGAGGTATAACACAGAACGAACAAGTTTGTGTTGGAGGGAAGGCAATAAAGTGGTCAATGACAACACAAATCATCGACGGCAAGGATGGTATTTCTCATCATGAATTCAATTGATATCCTGGAAGAGCTCGGAATGTTATTGATGATCACGACACATTTGTCGAGAGATTTCATGAAGATGTAATCGATCGATGATGACATCAAGTCAAGGAATGATGAAGCGAAAGGTTATTGGATCCACGGGTACAACACAAACTCGAAATCAAGCTTGTTGTTCAAGATGAACGGATATGATGAGGAAGATCGATGTAAGCTTAGCTCATTATCGGAAATTGTGCTCGGAAAAGAAGGACCAGGTAGCACAGTTAAAATTTAGCACGATAGGGATATAGCCGATCAGGCTAGGAATGACTGGAAGGATTAATAAACTCGTAAGCAACAAAAATTTACTTAGAGTTATCGAATTGGAGTGCGGAATTGATTCACTTACCGGTGTTCTTGAGTGACCAACCAGTCAGAACCCGGGGATATTGGAATTGGTGATCATTAGTAGTTCGATGAAGGACTCATAAGAAGTTATGTAGTTCCTGCGATATTCCCGATAAACCAAGGGGTAACACTCGAGGGTAATTCAGAATAGAGGTTGGGCAGGCATATTGGTTTGCAGAAGACAAGTGCTTTAGCTTGTCTGCGAAATGGGATCAAAGAAGAACAATCCTGGTCGGGACCATGATTGCAAAGAATCAAAGCAAAATACCAGATGGATTATAACAAGAGTTTATTATTCTTATTTTTACGAGCAGCTTCCATGATAAGTTCTACATCGGGTCCATGGGCATGAACACAAAGGTTCAAGGTCGACTCCCACTTCTTCAATGCGTAACCTTTCAGTCACTTCTCGCTTTCGATGGAGTTGTAGTGCTGGAATTTATCTGGTGAAACACCAGAGGAGTATGTCTCGTGAAAACTCTCGGGTTCACACGGATTAGGGAAGGCATAGGTTCAACCCATAGGGGCATCTTAGGAACCTATTCCACAAACATTAGAAGTAAACAACACAAGCTCGAAAGCAGAGCATGGTTGACAAAAGGAGAGGATACAACTACCAAAGGCATTATGTATCTGGGAAAGAACTTCGCGAGGTTCTTTGAATATGAAGGACATTGTCGGATAAAATCCAACAAAGGATCTGGGGTGAGTATCGGTACTCAACCAGAGGAAGAAGAATGCAAGGAGATCTGATTATAGAAACATCTGACTAATTCAAAGTTCAAATGCAAAAGAATTATGATTTCAAAATCAGGGGATCAGAAGCAACGCTCTGATCAAGGATGGATAAGTTGAGCAGGCTTAGGGGTACAATCGATGGCAATTTGATTGGTCGAGATCCAGCTCATGTTTAAAATGACGTCTGAGCCCAAAGGATGAACTCTAGGATCTGATTAAGGATCGCAATATTCGCAACATATTGAATCAAGGGACCCAAGATGATAAAGGCAAAGGACATCCATGAATATTCCTAGTCATTTGGAATTAACCAAAATGCAGGCAGACAAGCATTTCAAGAGCCATAGGCTAATGAGGATTCTTGAAAGATCGGATAGTATTTTGAAGAATTTTGTGAAACACATGAAAAACTAGGGATGAGCGGGTACTCGGTAAGAGCGAGGAATTATCCGTAGGGGTATTCATGTGGTAAAGAACTGCAAGGCAGTAGGCACAAAGTATTCTTGAAACAATAGGGAGAATTTCGGTGTATCTTGTAATAACAAGATCAACTAGGAAGCATTGTATGAATGGCGAGTATACGTGGTTATCCATAGGGGTTTATCGATGGAGGGGAATTGCAAAAGCGACGCCATAAAGTCTCAAGAGAACATCGGAGAGTATCTTCGGATTCTTCTGGTGCAGCAGACGATCATCTGTAATAAGGGGCTCTCCAGGAGAAAGTATTATCGAGAACCTAGAGTCAGAGTTAGTAAAATCGTTTAACCCGAATAGAAGAGATGTCAGAGTCCCAGAGTATAGGTCGAGGAATAAAAGATCCTACTACCACCCAATGGCGACGTGTGCCCGTAAGACACACAGCCATGTTAGTAAAAGTTTTGCAATGTCTAGACTCGACTTCGGCCAAGGAGTTGGAAGAGGGAGTCCTACAGGCAGTCGGCTCTGATACCAACTTGTGATGCCCCCGATTCAATCGTACACTAATCATGCACGCAAACGTGTACGATTAAGATCAGGGACTCACGGGAAGATATCACGACACAACTCTAAAGCATAAATAAGTCATACAAGCATCATAATACAAGCCAGGGGCCTCGAGGGCTCGAATACAAGTGCTCGATCATAGACGAGTCAGCGGAAGCAACAATATCTGAGTACAGACATAAGTTAAACAAGTTTGCCTTAAGAAGGCTAGCACAAACTGGGATATAGATCGAAGAGGCGCGGGCCTCCCGCCCGGGATCCTCCTAACTGCTCTCGGTCGCCGTCGCTGGGCTGCACATAGTAGTAGGCGCCTCCAGTGAAGTAGTCGTCATCGACGGTGGCGTCTGGCTCCTGGGCTCCATCATCTGGTCGCAGCAACCGGGTAAAGAAAGGGGGGAAAGGGGAAACAAGGCAACCGTGAGTACTCATCCAAAGTACTCGCAAGAAAGGAGCTACACTACATATTCAAGGATATATGTGTAAAGGGCCATATCAGTGGACTGAACTACAGAATGCTAGAATAAGAGGGGGATAGCTAATCCTGTTGAAGACTACGCTTCTGGCAGCCTCCGTCTTGCAACATGTAGAAGACAGTAGACTGAAGTCCTCCAAGTAGCATCGCATAGCATAATCCTACCCGGCGATGCCCTCCTCGTAACCCTGATAGAGAGCGACCACCGGGTTGTATCTCGCACTTGGAAGGGTGTGTTTTATTAAGTATCCGGTTCTAGTTGTCATAAGGTCAAGGTACAACTCCAAGTCGTCACATTATCAAGATCACGGATATTCAATATATTAACTTCCTGCAGGGTGCACCACATAACCCAACACGCTTGATCCCATTTGGCGGACACACTTTTTGGGGTCATGCCCGGCGCAGAAGATCAACACGCCGCAGCCCCACCTAGGCATAACAGAGAGGTCAAGACGCCGGTCTAAACCTAAGCGACAGGGTGCAGGCCCATCGCCCATAGCACACACACGCGTTGCGACGCTGCCGAAGCAGACCAAGCCTAGTGGCGTTCAGTCCAATCGGCGCGCCTTCGCCGGCCGGCGTCACGAAATGCTTGGCCGATACCACGACGCCGAAAGTGCCGATAAGCTGCTCAGCGTAGTTGGTTAGTGCGTATAGCCCAAAGAGCTGACTCAGATCAAATACCAAGATCTCGTTAAGCATGTTAAGTATCCATGAATGCCGAGCAGGCCAGGCCCACCTCTCTCCTAGGCGGTCTCAACCTGCCTGTCGCTCCACCACAAAGATCCACTGCTGGGTGCTCCACAAGCCGACCCGACTTTAGTCACCACATGTATCATGTATAAAGTATATAGTATATACCGCCGATCACCTCCCAAGTGATCACGGGCCGATAGAATAACAACAGACGGACAAGAATGTAGGGCCACCGATGGAATACTAGCATCCTAGACTAAGCATGTAGGATTGCGTAAAGGTAACAAAAAGAGTAGCAAGGACAGGCTATGCATCGGGATAGGAATAACGGAAAGCAAGAACATGCTACACTACTCTAATGCAAGCAGATAGAGGAGAGTAGGCGATATCTGTGATCAAGGGGGGCTTGCTGGTTGCTCTGGCAAGAGAGAGGGTCGTCAACTCCGTAGTCGAACCGGGCAGCAGCAGCGTCGGTCCCGTAGTCTACCGAGAGAAGAGGGGGAATAAACAATGAATACCATGCAAACAGATGCATATCGATGCATGACAAATCAATATGTGATGCTGGCGTGCCCTAACGCGGTATGAGGTGATACGGTGAAGGGGAAAACATCCGGAAAGTATTCCGGTGTTTCGCTTTTTACAGAGGAACCGGAGGGGAAGGTTGCGGGTTCGGTATGCTAGGGGTGTGTGGCGGACGAACGTGCTGCGTATCCGTATTCGTCTCGTCGTTCTGAGCAACTTTCATGTAGAAAGTTTTTCCATGTGAGCTACGGTTTATTTTATATTAATTTTTAAAGTTTTCAATCATTTTTAGGATTAATTCAAATATTTTAATTCAACATTATCGAGCGATTCCGACGTCATCATGACGTCAAGATGACATCGGCAGATCAACGAGAGGTGTTGTGGTCAAGTGACGATGTGGGTCCCGGTGTCATATTACATTTATGGTAATTAGAGTTTAACTAATCTAATTTCTGTTTAATTAAACTAATTGGTTAATTATATCAACTAAACAGAGTTAATTAACTTAATTAATTCACTAATTAATTAATTGTTTACTTTATTATTTTCATTTTTTTTGTTCTAAGGGCGGGCCCCATCTGTCATTGTCATAAGGGGGGTCTTAGCGGGCAGTGACGCTAGTGGTAACGGGCGCAGGGGGGTTCACATGCGCCCAACCCAGGCGGGAACCACACGGGCATGGCTGGGCGCCGGTGCCGGGCGCCGGAGGCGGCCGTGGGCATGGCGGCCAGGGTCAGCAGAGGAACAGGGGGCGGTAGCGTCGGTGAGGCAATGACAGGGGCGATGCGAGCGGGCGCCTGTGACGCGGGGAGGAGGAGTGGTAGGCCGTGGCCTCACCGTGCGAAGCAGGGGTCGGGGCAATGGGCTTGACGGAGGTCAGGGACGACGGCGACGTTGGGGAGGAAGTCCGGCTAGGCAGATCGTCGACGGAGGCGAGCTAGCGGCGACGGGGTCGAGGCGGAGGCGCTCCGGGCGGCGGCGGCGAGGCGTGGTGAAGACTCGCGGGGAGTGGGTCTGGGAGGACGTCCGACGGCGCTGGGTGAAGCAGAGGCGGGGAAGACGGGGCGATCCGACGGCGAAGCAGCGCCGGCGAGGTGACGCCGCGGAGGACGGAGGCGCGGCAGGTCGGGCGACGGGCGGGGTCGGAGGCGTCGGTTGCCCCCGAACCAGATCCACTCGGGGCGGGTGGAAGACGAGGTGGATCGGGGGAGGAGTGGGGGCGAACGGAGGGAGGAGAGGCGTGCGAGATGTCGGGCACGAGGCGATTCGCCTCTGGGCGTGCGGCGGTGCGAGGGATGGCGAGGGGAGTGAGGGGGTCGAGTGGGAGGAGTGGGGAGGTCGCTAGGGTTAGGACTTAGGGGTGTGGGGGCCGATGCGCGTATTGGCTTGCTGGGCCAAACGGCCCGGGGAGAGGGGGGGCTTTTTCTAAAAAAAAATTCATTCCTTTTTTAATTTTCTACTTCTGTTTTAGTTCTAGTTTCTTTTATGTTTAGTATTATAAACTATAAAAATAGTCTCTAAGTTAGCATTACTAAATATAATCCTGCCACTACAATTTGGGTACCCCAACAGAAAAATAGTTTAACACTTTATAAATTATAAGAGGCTTTTAATAATTATTTTGCTGTTGTTTTATTTATTTTAAAGCATTTAAGCATTTTATAACAATGTGGTTTTCTTCACCGGATTTACTTATGAATTATTTGGCTCAACTTGAACATTTTAGTTTTAACATTCAAAACTTCTATTGTTTGTTTGATTCAGAATTTGAATCTGAACCGGTCTCGAACTAACGAGATTAGCAATGTAAATCGGGGTGACATGGCATCATTAGCGAGGGTCATCAGAGCCTAATTACCAGGCGCCACACAATATATGATAAATTCGTAGGCATTGGATCGGTGACTTGTTGGATGATATTCATCATGAGACAGTTATAACCTAGGGCGATATCGACACTAGCTCCAGTTCATCGATATAATGTAGGCATGTATTCGTAAATAGTCATCGTGCTTTATTAAAAGAACTTGCATGACATCTTTTGTCCTACCCTCCCGTGGCAGCGGGTCTATAGTGGATCTAAGGGATATTAAGGCCTCCTTTTAATAGAGAACCGGAACAAAGCATTTACACATAGTGAATACATGAACTCCTCAAACTATGGTCATCACCGAGAGTTGGCCCGGTTGTTGTCACTCCGGGTTGTCGGATCATAACCGTAGTAGGTGACTATAACTTGCAAGATCGGATCTAAAACATGGATATAAAGATGAATTAAATAAACGTTCTAAAAAAATTCATTCCTTTTTAATTTTCTACTTCATTTTAGTTCTAGTTTCTTTTATGTTTAGTATTATAAACTATAAAATAGTCTCTAAGTTAGCATTACTAAATATAATCCTGCCACTACAATTTGGGTACCCCAACGGAAAAATAGTTTAACACTTTATAAATTATAAGAGGCTTTTAATAATTATTTTGCTGTTGTTTTATTTATTTTAAAGCATTTAAGCATTTTATAACAATGTGGTTTTCTTCACCGGATTTACTTATGAATTATTTGGCTCGCACTGAACATTTTAGTTTTAACATTCGAAAACTTCTATTGTTTGTTTGATTCAGAATTTGAATCTGAACCGGTCTCGAACTAACGCGAGATTAGCAACAGAAATCGGGGTGACATGGCATCATTAGCAGAGGGTCACTGTAGCCTAATTACCCAGGCGTCACACAATATATGATAAATTCGTAGGCATTGGATCGGTGACTTGTTGGATGATATTCATCATGAGACAGTTATAACCTAGGGCGATACGACACTAGCTCCAGTTCATCGATATAATGTAGGCATGTATTCCGTAAATAGTCATACGTGCTTTATTAAAAGAACTTGCATGACATCTTTTGTCCTACCCTCCCGTGGCAGCGGGGTCTATAGTGGATCTAAGGGATATTAAGGCCTCCTTTTAATAGAGAACCGGAACAAAGCATTTACACATAGTGAATACATGAACTCCTCAAACTATGGTCATCACCGAGAGTGGGCCCGGTTGTTGTCACTCCGGGGTTGTCGGATCATAACCGTAGTAGGTGACTATAACTTGCAAGATCGGATCTAAAACATGGATATAAAGATGAATTCGTAAACGGTTCAGATCTAAGTTCATGGCACCAAGGCCCAAAGTGACAAGCATTAAGCATAACAAAGTCATAGCAACATCAATCTAAGAACGTAGTGGATACTAGGGATCAGGCCCTAACAAAACTAACACGATTACATGATGAATCTCATCCAACTCCTCACCGACCAGCGAGCCTACGAAGGAATTACTTACTCCTGTTGGGGAGCATAATGGAATTGGCGATGGAGATGGGTTGGTGATGACGAAGAATGAAGATCCCCCTCTCCGGAGCCCCAAACGGACTCCAGATCTGCCCACCTGAGGAAGAACAGGGCTTGGCTGCGGCTCCGTCTCATGGATCGCGATAATTCTTTCTCCCTGATTTTTTCCTCCGAAAATAGGAATTTATAGTGTCAGGGTGGAGGTCTGCGGGGCCACCAGGTGGGTACAACCCACCTGGGCGCGCCAGGAGAGGGGGGCGCACCCTCGTGGGTTGTGCCCACCCAGGGGACCCTCTCCAGTAGGTCTTGGCTCCAGAAATTCTCATTTATTATATAAAAATTCCTCGTGAAGTTTCGTTCCATTCTAAGAACTTTTATTTCTGCACAAAAACAACACCATGGTAGTTCTGCTGAAAACAGCATCAGTCTTGTGTTAGTTTCATTCAAATCATGCAAATTAGAGTCCAAAACAAGAGGAAAAGCGTGAGAAAAAGTAGATACGTTGGAGACGTATCACTTGCTGCACGGTGGCCGCGTCGAGGAGCTGCTGAACGCGCTTCGTCAAGCAGCGACACTCGTCGCCTTCCAGATGGTCCAGCTCGACTGCGGCCGCTTGGGCGGCGCGTAGATTCTCCATGGGCGTGGCATAGACCGGGCGGTCGGCCCCCAACATGCTGGCGATGGCCGCGCCGCATTGTCAGACCGTGCCCACACGGCTAGGTTCGCCAGTAGCCGGCGTGCCACCGACGGCACGGTCGATCTCGCCTGGTAGGCTTCAGTGAGGTGCCTCATGGCCTTCATCTTGCTGGCGCTTTCGAGGAGCGCCATGCGGCATGCTTCTAGCGTTTCGCCATTGGCGTCCGCCGCGATGGGCGCAGATAGGTTTCGCATTGCCGCCTGCAGCGGGTCTTGGCCGGCCCCGCCAGAGGCTTCATCGTGGCTGATGACAAGCACCTCCGCTGGAGACGTATCAACTCCCCCAAGCTTAAACCTTTGCTTGTCCTCAAGCAATTCAGTTGATAAACTAAAAGTGAGAAAGAAAAACTTTTACGAACTCTTTTGCTCTTGTTTGCATAAATAAGCTTAAACAATACCCAGGTTTTCAACCAACATTATAACTAACCATGTCGACAATAACTCTTCAAGATTATAATGACTCATATCAATGACATAATCAACTAGCGAGCAATAATAAGATATCTCAAATAGCAACGCGTTGTCAAAACAACCATGATATAATATGACAATTGTGGTATCTCGCTAGCCCTTTCCGAGACCACAAAACATAAATGCAGAGCACCTCCAAAGTTCAAGCAGCGACTGAACATTGTAATTCATGGTAGAAAAGATCCAGTCATGATGCACCCAACATTAGCTACACACAATGCATAAATCATGACAGTTGTGCTCTACTCAGTTTCTGGCGCTTGTTTTAGAAGGTGGTGACACAACATAAAAGTAAATAGAAAGTCCCTTCGCAGAGGGAAGCAGTGATTTGCAGTGGTGCAAGATCTCAATTTTTAAAAGAGAGATAAATGATTATTTTGAGACATGCACCCTTCTTATTCACTTCATGATGACTATCAGTTATCAACATCTTCCATGCTAAGCATGCTAGTGGCGGTTCCCAAGAGATAAAAGTGAAGGTTTACTCCCCCTCCACCATCAATCACACTCCACGGCTTGTCCGAAACAACGGGTGCCGTCCATACCAACATCAGTCCGGGGAGTTTTGTTTAATTATTTGCATTTTTGAGTTCGGGACTGGGAATCCCTATTACCGCCCATTTTCTCATGCGATGGCGAGTGAATAAACACTCGACGTGAGAATAACCTGCTTAGCACGGAAGATATCGACCACCTCCAGTCGTTCCATGAACGATGCAGGCACACAAAAAGAATAATTTTTTAGATGTTTTAGAGGTGGCACATGCAAATTTACTTAGGACAGCATGGTAATACCGTATATCGGTAGGTACGGTGGACTCATCTGGAATAACTTTGGGTTCAAGGTTTTTGATGTACAAGCAGAGTTCCCACTTAGTACAGGCGAAGGCTAGCAGTTAAGATTGAGAAGCGGCCAGCTAGAGAGAAACAACGATCATAACCAGGCATTATGCATAAGTAACATTGGACACTAGCATGAGTAGGATATGAACACCATGAACATAAATATCATAGAGGCTATTTTGGTTTTGATTCAACTACATGCATGAACATGTGCCAAGTCAAGCCACTCGAACATTCAGAGGAGGATACCATATCATCATACTACATCACAATCATTTTAATGCTATGTTGATATCCAAGATAAATCATTATCCACTCCTAGCTACTTATGCATGGCATGAGAGACTATAATCTCTAATTGTCATTGCAAACATGTTTAATCATAATGGGCTGAAGCATGGATACTAGGTTAAACATATTTACACAAACAGAACAAGTCGAGTTCATACCAGTTTCTCGTTGCCACAGCCAGTTCATTGAATATCGTCATTATTGCCTTTCACTTGCACGAGCAAATGATACGAAAATAATAATAGTGCAATAATGTCGTGGACTAAGCTAGAATCTGTAAAACATTTTATTCAATAGGAGAAGACAAGGTAAAATGGGCTCTTTATTAGTTCAACAATCATTCATATGAGAGCCACTCAACATTTTCATCGTGGTCTTCACCTCGGTAAGACTCGAATAAAAAGAAAAAAAATTCAGAGAAACACACTGAAATATTTTTGGAGTTTTTGGTTTTCTCGAACAAGCAAATAAAAGGGAAAAGCAAAAACGAGAAAACTATTTACACGGGAAAGATCCCAACAAGCAAAAGAAGAACTAGGAAATCTTTTTGGGTTTTATTTTTAGTGCTACTACTAAGCATGCATAGAAAGTAAATTACTACAACTAATTTTTTTGTTTTTTCTAAAGTTTTTCGAACACACAAGAAGAAGGCAAGAAAAATAAATCTAAGCATGGATAATACAATGAAAAAGTGTGAACACCGACAGACAGAATGGTATGTGAACATGAATATAATGTCCGTGAGAAACATCGTACTCCCCAAGCTTAGGCTTTTGGCCTAACTTGGTAATCGATCGATAGACTCTGGAGGGTAGTAGGGATCCCGAGGAGCGGGCATCCACTCATCCCACGGTGAGGTACTGTGCAGCCTCTGCTGCAGCGTGAGCGTGCCCAAATGGCGATGATGTGCGGGCATAATCCTATATCCGCCATCGCATCGAGAATCAAACAAAGCAGGTGCAGGCAAGGGGATAACATCACGAGTTGTAACGCTATAGACCAGGTTATAAGGAATGGCAATATCAGGACGATCATGTGCCAGAAAGTGATGGTGATCCATAGCTGCTCGGTCTAGGTAAACCTTGGTCAAAGGGTAATCATGAGGGCGTATCTCAACCTCGAAGTGAGCCGCCAAACGAGTAGGAAAAATCCCACCATGTATTTTACCCTGGGATTTATTAAGGTGCAGGCAACGAGCCACGATAGCTCCCAAGCTATACGTGTTGTCGCCCTCAAGTGCACGTAAAATAGCAAGGTCTGGTGAGCTAAGTGCACCCACCTTCTCTCTAGCCAGCAAGCATTTGGTAATAAAAATGCAAAGTAACGAACAACAGGAAAAGGTAAGCCAATGGCAGTGATGGCCGACACTCTTCTCTCATCACCCACTGTCAAAGTGCGACAAAAGGCCTCAAACTCGGTCGGCCTAGGCTCAGCCAAGCTCCCATCAGACCGGATCATGCATATGTTACAAACTTCAGTAAGTGGTATCTGATGGTTTTCAGTATCTGATGGATTATTTCTAGGCAGGAAAGTAAAACTTTGAACAAAGATGTTTGTGAGGATTTGGTGTTGGTCACAGTCATCTACGATGAAGTCCGTGAGGCCGGCATTAGCAATGTATTGCATGAACTCCTCATGGATTCCAGCCTCTTGCAGGAACGGGGTGTGCAACCATTCGCACGGCCGTACCTCCACCAACCTCCGAGGGCGGAGATCACTGTTAGAAGACTCCCCAATAACACCCTTGGAGTTCTTCTTTGAGCCAAACTTCCTGAAGATATTCATGTCCGCGTACAATTTTTCCTATGAACAAAAATCTGAATTTTTAGTTCACAAAATTTTCTCAACAAAACTTCACAAAATTGATAGCAACTACTCATAGGGATACATAGAGGCCATAGCAAGCATTCAAACTACTTAGAACACTAAGAATTGAACATGCAAGCACATCTACAACATCACCAAGAGTAGCTAACTATTCAAAGTATAAAACACTAAAACAAAAACTAATTGGACAAATGGTGGAGTCACATACCAAGCAACAATCCCCCAAAACAGTTTCAGAAACGGATCTTCGAGCAAAGAGATCGAAATCCACGGGTTTGAGCTTAAGAACACAGGAGAGAGAGCAATGGGGATTATCTCTCTCGAGGTAAGTGATGATGTGGGCTAAAGAGATAAGTGAGGGGCCCAAGTGGGGACCACAACCCACCAGGGCGTGCCTGGGGGTCCTGGCGCGCCTAGGTGGGTTGTGCCCACCTGGTGCACCTCCCTCCGGTATTATTTGCACCAAAATTCATAAATATTCAGAAAAAATCATGTTCAATTTTCAAGGCATTCTGAGAATTTTTATTTTTGGGTCATTTTTTATTGCACGGGAAACTCAGAAAACAGACAAAAACGTGGTATTTATTTAACTAATAAAAACAGAGAACAAAAGGTAGGGACAGAAGGTAGTGCTTACTAAATTCATCAACTTCATACCGCTCAAAAATGATTCATTAATAAGGTTGATCAGGTCATATTAACAACCACTTTCGGTTATCATGAAACCGAAGAACTTCCGTAAATCACTAAGTTACCTCAATGGGGATATGAATGTCCCCAACAATAAGCATTTCATATTTCTTTTTCACAGTAGGTAGAGGTATTTGAAAACTTCCAATAGTGATTGTCGGAGATTTTTCAATAACATTAATACCATTCACTTGGAATTGTTTCTTCGGAAAGTGCACCGTATGCTCTTTACCATTAATATGAAAAGTGACCTTGCTTTTGTTGAAATCAATAACAACCCCTGCAGTATTCAAGAAGGGTCTACCAAGGATAATCGACATGTTGTCGTCCTCGGGCATCTCAAGTATACCAAAGTCAGTCAAAATAGTAACATTAGCAACAACAACGGGCACATCCTCACAGATACCAATAGGTATGGCAGCTGATTTGTCAGCCATTTGCAAAGATATTTTAGTAGGTATGAGTTTGTTCAAGTCAAGTCTTTCATATAAAGAGAAAGGCATAACACTAACACCAGCTCCTAAATCACACAAAGCAGTTTTCACATAATTCTTTTTGATAGAGCAAGGTATAGTTGGTATCCCCGGATCTCCAAGTTTTTTAGGTACTCCGTCTTTAAAAGTGTAATTAGCAAGCATAGTGGAGATTTTAACTTCCGGTATTTTTCTCTTATTTGTGATGATGTCTTTCGTATACTTTGCATAAGGAGGCATTTTCAAGATATCACTCAAGCGATGCATAAAAAGATCGGCCTCGACATTTCAGCAAAGCGTTCAAATTCTTCATCATCATTCTTTTTAGTTGACTTGGGTGGAAAAGGCATAGGTTTTTGAACCCACAGTTCCCTTTCTTTATCGTGTTTTCTAGCAACAAAGTCTCTTTTATCATACCTTTTATTCTTAGGTTGTGGGTTATGAAGATCAACTGCTGGTTCTATCTCAACTTCATTATCTGGTTCCTTTTCATTGTTTTGAGTGTCTTCATGATCCTCGTCATCATATTTTTCATTATCATTAGGTGGATGTTCATAACCAGATTGAGTTTCAGCATCTGAGATAGAAGTTTCATTATCATTGTTAGGCGGTTTTTCAGTTTCAGGTTCACTAGAAGTGTGCAAAGTCCTATCATTTTTCCTTTTCTTTTTCTTTTTAGAAGGACTAGGTGCACTAGTGTTGTTTCTTTGTGAATCTTGTTATATTATTTTTGGGTGTCCCTCAGGATAAAGTGGTTCATGAGTCATTTTACCACCTCTAGTTGCAACTCTAACAGCAAAGTCATGCATGTTATGATTCATTTCATCAAGTATTTCTCTTTGTGATTTAGCAACTTGTTCTAACTGAGTTTGAACCATAGAAGCATGTTTTCCAACACCTCTAACAACATTAGAGATTCTAAATAACAAGTCATTCAAGCGAGCAATCATATCAGAATTATATTTCAATTGTTTCATAACATTTGCATTAAAGTGATCTTGTTTTCTAATATAGTTTTCAAACTCAAAAAGGCATTGACTAGGATGCATATTGTGAGGATTATCATCATCATTGTACTTCATAACAGAATTTACCTCTACCACCTTAGGCAATGGTGGTGTATTAAGCCCATGTATTTCTTCAATAGGAGGTAAAGTTTTGACATCCTCAGCTTTAATACCTTTTTCCTTCATAGATTTGTTTGCCTCTTGCATATCCTCAGGACTGAGATATAATATACCCCTCTTCTTCGGAGTGGGTTTAGCTGGTGGTTCAGGAAGAGTCCAATCATCATAATTTTTCAATATGTTATTCAATAATTTTCAGCTTGAGCAATAGTTCGTTCCCTGCAAACACAACCAACACAACTATATCGGAAGTCCCTAAAAGCATCGGTTAGTCCATTAAAGAAGATATCAAGTATTTCATTTTTCTTAAGAGGATGATCAGGCAAAGCATTAAGTTAACTATTACCTAAAGCTTGGACAAAGTTAACTTCTTTAGTTTGAACAAAGTTAACTATTACCTATAAGGCAGCTTGTTTCTTATGAGCAGGAAAATATTTTTTAGAGAAGTAATAAATCATATCCTGGGGACTGTGCACACAACCAGGAGTAAGAGTATTGTACCAAGCTTTAGCATCACCCTTTAATGAGAAAGGAAATAATTTGAGAATAAAGTAATAGCGAGTTTTCTCATCGTGAGTAAAAAGGGTGGCTATATCATTCAACTTAGTAAGATGTGCCACAACAGTTTCATTTTCATAACCATGGAAAGGATCAGATTCAACCAAAGTAATTAACTCTGGGTCGACAGAGAATTCATAATCTTATCAGCAATAAAGATAGGTGAGGTAGCAAACTTAGGATCACATTTCATTCTAGCATTCAAAGATTTTTCTTTATACTTGCATAGTAATTCCTCTAGATCATCTCTATCCTTACAAGCAAGAATATCTCTAGTTGTCTCCTCATTCATAACATAACCTTCCGGTACCTTAGGCAATTTATATCTAGGAAGGCTAGTTCTAACAGGTGTTTCAGGAGTTTCAGTTTCAAGCTCATCATAAGATTCAACAACATCATGTTGTATTACTCTAGCAATGTGTGCATCAAGAAAATCACCAAGTGGCACATCATCATTATCAAGCAAGGTACTAGCATCATCATAAGCATCATTCATAGCAGAAGTAGCATCATCAATAACTTGCGACTTACTTGAATTGATAGCATCTGGTGGTGTTGCAAGTTTACTCATAACAGAAGATGAATCTAAAGCAGAACTGGATGGCAGTTCCTTACCTGCCCTCGTCTTTGAGGGATAAATCTTTGTCTTCGGATCCATCAGATTCTTCATAGTGATAATATGATAATAATCCCAAGTGACTCAACAAATATAGCTATGCTCCCCGGCAACGGCGCCAGAAAAAGGTCTTGATAACCCACAAGTATAGGGGATCGCAACATTTTTCGAGGGTAGAGTATTCAACCAAAATTTATAGATTCGACACAAGGGGAGCCAAAGAATATTTGAAGGTATTAGCAGCTGAGTTGTCAATTCAACCACACCTGGAGATTAATTATCTGCAGCAAGTAATCAGTAGCACAATAATATGCTAGTTTTGATAGTAGTGGCAGCAGCAATGGTAACAGTAACAGTGATAGCAGTAATTTTGTAGCAAGTGTAACAGTGATGATAGCAATAGTAACTTAGCAGAAACAATATAAGATAAATTCGTAGGCATTGGATCAATGACTTGTTGGATGATATTCATCATGAGACAGTTATAACCTAGGGTGATACGACACTAGCTCGAGTTCATCGATATAATGTAGGCATGTATTCCGTAAATAGTCATACGTGCTTTATTAAAAGAACTTGCATGACATCTTTTGTCCTACCCTCCAGTGGCAGCAGGGTCCATATTGGAAACTAAGGGATATTAAGGCCTCCTTTTAATAGAGAACCGGAACAAAGCATTAACACATAGTGAATACATGAACTCCTCAAACTACGGTCATCACCGAGATTGGGCCCGGTTGTTGTCACTCTAGGGTTGTCGGATCATAACCGTAGTAGGTGACTATAACTTGCAAGATCGTATCTAAAACATGGATATAATGATAAATTCATAAACGGTTCAGATTTGAGTTCATGGCACCCGGGCCCAAAGTGACAAGCATTAAGCATAGCAAAGTCATAGCAACATCAATCTAAGAACATAGTGGATACTAGAGATCAGGCCCTAACAAAACTAACTCGATTACATGATGAATCTCATCCAACTCCTCACCGACCAGCGAGCCTAAGAAGGAATTACTCACTCCCGGTGGGGAGCATTATGGAATTAGCGATGGAGATGGGCTGGTTATGACGAAGAACGAAGATCCCCCTCTCCGGAGCCCCAAACGGACTCCACATCTGCCCTCCCGAGGAAGAACGGGGCTTGGAGGCGGCTCCCTCTCGTGGATCGTGATAATTATTTCTCCCTAATTTTTCTCTCTGAAAATAGGAATTTATAGTGTCAGGGTTGAGGTCTGCGGGGCCACCAAGTGGGTACAACCCACGTGGGCGCGCTAAGAGAGGGGGGCGCACCATGGTGGGTTGTGCCCACCAAGGGGCCCCTCTCCGGTAGGTCTTGGCTCTAGGAATTCTCATTTATTATATAAAAGTTCCTTGCGAAGTTTCGTTCCATTCTGAGAACTTTTATTTCTGCACAAAAACAACACCATGGTAGTTCTGCTGAAATCAGCGTCAGTCCGGGGTTAGTTTCATTCAAATCATGCAAATTAGAGTCCAAAACAAGAGGAAAAGCGTGAGAAAAGTAGATACGTTGGAGACGTATCACCTGCTACGCGGTGGCCGCGTCGAGGAGCTGCTGAACGCGCTCCGTCAAGCAGCGACGCTAGTCGCCTTCCAAGTAGTCCAGGTCATCTGCCGCCGCCTGGGCAGCGCGTAGGTTCTCCATGGGCGTGGCATAGACCGGGCGGTCGGCCCCCAACATGCTTGCGATGGCCGCGCCACGTTGTCGGACCGTGCCCACACGGCTAGGTTCGCCAGCAGCCGACGTGCCGACGACGGGACGGTCGATCTTGCCCTAGTAGGCCTTAGTGAAGCACCTCATGGCTTCAACTTGCTGGCACTTTCGAGGAGCGCAATGCGGCATGCTTCCAGTGTTTCGCCATTGGCGTCCGCCGCGATGGGCACAGACATGTTCCGCATTGCCGCCTGCAGTGGGTCCTGGCCGGCCCCACCAGAGGCTTCATCGTGGATGTTAACAAGCACCTCCGTGATGGTGCTACCGCTACTGTCCGCGCAAGGGAGAGGGTCGTCGAATATCGCCACGTGCTCCCGGAAGGCGTCAACGGGCGCAACGTCGGCTTCGATGACCATGTCGACGGGTGGATCGGTGGAACCGACGGACTCCAGGCCGGAGGCGGGCTCGTCGGTGGTGCTGAGCTTGCCGAGGAGGTCGACGAGGCAGCTCTCGGAGCAGGCTGCACCCACGTCGGACATAGGTTCGTCGGTGAGGCGGATCCTGCCGATGAGATCAGCGAGGCAGCTCGCTGCGCAGGCGAATTCCGTGCCATGCAGCGCGTCGACGCAAACACCATCGGGCGTGCCGGGTTGACTGCGCTCGCCAGGAAGGAAAAGGGTTCCCGTCCAGAACATGTTTCCGGATGACGGTGCACCTTGCCCCATGGTGGGCGCCAAATGTCGGGGATATCGTGCGACATATGCCAGGGGGTGGCTTATCATGGATGGGGACAAGAGTACATCGTCGGGCTCTAGAAGTGGAAGTGAGCGAGACCGCATACGCCTGCGAATCTTACCCAGGTTCGGGGCTCTCCTAGGAGATAACACCCCTAGTCCTGCTCTGCGGGATCTCCGCATGATCACTATCTCAACAAGGTAGCTACAAGCTTGCTCCCTGAGCTGTTTGGTTAGAGGAGGAAGAAGAACAAAGCTAGCTCTACTTCACTCTCTCTATGTGGGTGTGTAGAAACTAAGGTGCTGAACCCTTTGCATGGGGTGACCTAGGGGTTTATATAGGCCTACCCCCAGGGGTACGATGGTAATCCGGCCGGATGTAGGGCCCGTCCGTCAGTGTCTCTGGTCGCCAGCTTCTCCGTCGGCTGCTGGGGCCCGCTGCCTGGTGGGTCCCCTCGACTGCCATGATCTTGGCCGACAGGTAGGGCCCGCCGCCTGCGGGCCATGCTGACTGCTTTATATTGTAGCCTCACCCCTGATGACGGGGGCTTTGTTGGGGGGAACGTGGCTATAGTGCCGCCGCCTGGCGGTCGCTCACTTTAGCCACACCCCGTCTTATCTTGTCAATGGTGCACAGACTCCAATGAAGGGGGAGGGCCGCCTGCTAAGAGTCGGCCCACCCCCACGTCGCCTGCTCAGGGTCCGCCGCCTTTTGTTAGCTCACGGACAGGTAGGCCCCGCCACCTGTGGGCCGTACCAACCGCCCGTCGTGGGAGCATGGCTCCCTCTGGCGTGGATGATGTCATGGGCTGCATGGCCACAGTGCCACGCCGGGCGAAGGGTGTTCGCTTGGTACACCGCACTATATCCACGCCCAGCCCTGGATTCGGGGGTGGCAGGTTGCACTGTACCCACGCCCCGTCTCGTCATTGTAACGAGGTGCTAACTTCGAGGGGACAAGCGGCCGCCTGCTAGGAGTCGGCCCTCCTCATGGCCGCCTTCCGGGGTCCGCCGCCTTCTAGCAGCCGTCCGCGTGGACTAGCCGGCCCAGGAAGGCGGTCGTTCGCCTTGGAGGTGTGAGGGGTGCAGCTAGCCCCTATGTCTTGAAATACCATGGGGGGCTGATGAGGCTACCCATTGTCATTTACTCTGACACCACTGTAGCACTTTTAGCGCGCCGAACCTAACATTGGTTTAGCAGATGCTAAAAAATGCGCGCCCAAAAAAACACAGTGCAAATTGTGGAACACGCGCAATCCGGCGTCCTAAATTTACAGCTTCTGGTAGCACTTTTTAGCAAGTGCCCAATCATTTTTTACGCGTGCACTATTTTACGGCTTCTGTTAAAGCTCTCCCGTGCCAAAAAACCGAATTTTAGCATGCGAGCAGTTTTTGTGCGTGTGTTGGAGATGCTCTTAGGTTTCTGTAGACACGTACGGAGCCGGTCCGCTGTTGGCCGTCACGTAGACTGGCGCCAGCGGCAGGGCACCCCAGACGCCGCAGACAACGCCACGACGACAGTGAGTCGTTGACTACAGGACGCACGCGAGCGACGTCGCACGCGGCCGGCCGGTCTGGAGCTCGGTAATTAGCGAACTTTCAAATCTTGAATCTTCGTATGTACGTGCGTCCATGGATTACAAAAAGCTCATGATTATGGATTTGTGGTAGCGCATTTGTCTAATTGTCTTGCTTTTCCTAATTTCTTTTACAAACTGAAACTGCAATATTAGTCAATTATGTATAAACTTGTAGCAAATAGGAAAAATCACTATGTGCAAAAGCGTGTAGCATTTTCTAGGGTTTTTTAACACAATACAGACGCAACCCTACCCCTATGAGCACCTCCGAAAGACTGAGCCGGCATATCATCTTGAAATTTACGAAGTCACCGTAGGCACCTCGACGATAAAAGCGGACACCAGGACTTGAACCCTGGTGGGTTGGGGATACCACAGTCCCTCTAACCATCCAACCACAGGTTGGTTCGCAACATTTTCTAAGATTAAAACTTCTAATTGGGGTATATTTCATCTATCTATACAAGTCTGAATGTCGCATTTGTAATTTATTATTTGTCAAATACAGATAATATGGACAAGATTTTGATTCTGGGGAATTGAGGCATCTTGATAAGGATCTACGCCTCTATATTGTTGATGTGTGCACAGATGATAGTTTTTCCAACATAGCACAACAATCACTGAGCTTTAAAAAATGGTCTAGACATGGAGGCACATTGTGTATCCTTCATTTTATCGGTTGTTGAAACTAGTAATTGTCTTGCCTATTGCCACTGGTAGAGTTGAGAGATGCTTTTCAGCTATGAAACGGGTCAAACTTGCTTGCACACTCGCCTCAATGATGTTAGTTTGAGTGATGATCTTATTAGTTATGTGGAGAAAGAAGAAATGAAAAAGGTCACCAATGCTCAAGTGGTTGAGTATTTCATGGCTCGGAGGAACAGAACGTACTAAAGGCAACTTTCAATATTTAGCCATTTAAGTACTTTCATCCGGCAATTTTAGTATACTCTACTAGTATGTTTAATTCTATTTGTATCTTGTAGGTTATTGAACCTTATAATTGGATGATGTATTTTTGGATTTGGAAATGCAACGTGGTCTTTTTCAAGTAATTTTGACCCTTGTTTTATTATTATAGTAAGCATTTTGATGGCTACATTTTGTTTTTACAAACCGCCTTCTTCTTATAGCCAATAATGTGTGCTAGAAGTTATGAAACACACCATTATTTAACACATTCGTTGCTTAATTTTTTTAAGCTTTGTTAAAGTGGTGCATCGGGTAACATTTGCTCCCGCTCTGCCCCTGCCTACGCGGCAGGCTTAGCACCTGTACGTGGTGGAGCATTGGGAGGGGCCTTATGTATCAACATTCAAAAAAACATGTAAAGTCAACCGTGCTTTACATTTTGGGAAGGAGGGAGTACTATCTAGTATTCAATAAAATGCCTTTTGTTCACTGGGCACGCTTCAAATGCTTCTTTGATATTTATGTAAATTAACATGAAATCTTGTTCTGTGATATGCTTTCAATTAATGAGGTGTTCAATTCTTAATTAACCAACTATAATGTGCAAATTTAATTATGTTGAACCGATATGAATATCATGTGTACAAAAAAAGTTTAACCCTGACAACAAAATACTAAACCTACATAAATACATCCATATAAGCATATTATTGAACTTAAAATTGCAGCACAACTTTTCTAAGAATGCATCGGTTTTAAGGTTAATATTGTGGAATTAGACAATGTGCCCTTCACTGTTAAAATGTAAGGTATTAGTCAGTCATCAAATATGATGAAGCAAAGATGGCCATTTGTTCTTTCCTCGTCCCCATGAAAAGGCCTGGGTGATTAGGTTTTCTCCTTCTCCCGTCGGCGGTGTCACCGGTCCGTCCCGCCTCAGATGGCTTTTGGGCCGTGAAGGTGCGGGGGACCTCGCCCCCTCCCCCAGCGGCGGGAGGGACCCCATTCTCGTTCTTGTTAGGTTTGACGCTTGGTAGCGGTTGTATGACTTTAGCGGCTGTTGGGGAACACAATATTTAAAAAAAATTACTACGACCATGCAAGATCTATCTAGGAGATGCATAGCAACGAGCGGGGGAGAGTTTCGTCAGCATGATGGCGTGGTGATGGTGATGATGAAGTTACCGACGCAGGGCTTCACCTAAGCACTACAACAATATGACTGAGGTGGAAATCTGTGGAGGGGGCACCGCACACGGCTAAGAAATCAACTTGTGTGTCTATGGGGTGCCCCCTCCCTCGTATATAAAGGAGTGGAGGAGGGGGCCGGCCGGCCTCATGGGGCGCGCCCCAAGGGCGGGAATCCTACTCCTACTAGGAGTAGGTTCCCCCCTTACCTAGTCCAACTAGGAGGGGAAGGAAAGGGAAGAGGGAGAGAAGGAAAGGTGGGCCGACCCCCTCCCCAATTAGGATTGGGCTTGGGGGGGCGCCCCTCCACTTGGACGCCTCCTCCTCTCTTCCACTATGGCCCATGAAGGCCCACTAACCCCCGGGGGGGTTCCGGAAACCCCCCGGTACTCCGGAAAATGCCCGAACCTATCCGAAACCTTTTCGGTGTCCAAACATAACCTTCCAATATATCAATCTTCATGGCTCTACCATTTCGAGACTCCTCGTCATGTCCTTGATCACATCCGGGACTCCGAACAACCTTCGGTACATCAAATCACTTAACTCATAATACATACGTCATCGAACGTTAAGCGTGCGGACCCTACGGGTTCGAGAACTATGTAGACATGACCAAGACTCATCTCCGGTCAATAACCAATAGCGGAACCTGGATGCTCATATTGGTTCCTACATATTCTACGAAGATCTTTATCGGTCAAACTGCACAACAACATACGTTGTTCCCTTTGTCATCGGTATGTTACTTGCCCGAGATTCGATCGTCGTTATCATCATACCTAGTTCAATCTCGTTACCGGCAAGTCTCTTTACTCGTTCCGTAATGCATCATCCTACAACTAACTCATTAGTCACATTTCTTGCAAGGCTTATAGTGATGTGCATTACCGAGAGGGCCCAGAGATATCTCTCCGACAATCGGAGTGACAAATCCTAATCTCGATCTATGCCAACTCAACAAACACCATCGGAGACACCTGTAGAGCATCTTTATAATCACCCAGTTACATTGTGACATTTGATAGCACACTAAGTGTTCCTCTGGTATTTGGAAGTTGCATAATCTCATAGTCATAGGAACATGTATAAGTCATGAAGAAAGCAATAGCAACAAACTAAACGATCATAGTGCTAAGCTAACGGATGGGTCTTGTCAATCACATCATTCTCTAATGATGTGATCCCGTTCATCCAATGAAAACTCATGTCTATGGCTAGGAAACTTAACCATCTTTGATTAACGGGCTAGTCAAGTAGAGGCATACTAGTGACACTCTATTTGTCTATGTATTCACACATGTACTAAGTTTCTGGTCAATACAATTCTAGGATGAATAATAAACATTTATCATGATATAAGGAAATATAAATAACAACTTTATTATTGCCTCTAGGGCATATTTCCTTGAGTCTCCCACTTGCACTTGAGTCAATAGTCTAGATTACATAGTAATGATTCTAACACCCACGGTGTCCTTGTGTTAATCATGTTTTGCTCGTGAGAGAGGCTTAGTCAACGGGTCTGCAAGATTCAGATTCGGATGTATTTTGCAAATCTCTATGTCTCCCTCCTTGAATTGATCGCGGATGGAATTGAAGCATCTCTTGGTGTGCTTGGTTCTCTTGTGAAATCTGGATTCCTTTGCCAAGGGAATTGCACCAGTATTGTCACAAATGATTTTCATTGGACCCGATGCACTAGTGATAACCCACAAGTATAGGGGATCAATTGTAGCCTCTTTCAATAAGAAAGAGTGTCGAACCCAACGAGGAGCTAAAGGTAGAACAAATATGCCCTCAAGTTCTATCAACCACCGATACAACTGTACGCACGCTTAACGTTCGCTTTACCTAAAACAAGTATGAAACTAGAAGTATTTTGTAGGTGTAACGGGATAGGTTTGCAAGAATGTAAAGAGCACGTAAATAAAAACTAGGGGCTGTTTAGGTAAAGAAGCAATAAATTTAGTATAGCGAGTGTGGATAAGTGGTGGTAGGAGTTGTGAAATTGTCCCTAAGCAATTGACTACTTTACTAGACCGATAGCAAGTTTTATGTGAGAGAGGCCACTTCTAGCATGTCATCCCTGACTTGGAATTCTATGCACTTATGGTTGGAACTATTAGCAAGCGTCAGCAACTACTAACGTTCATTAAGGTAAAACCCAACCATAGCATTAAGATATATTGGCCCCCCTTCAATCCCGTATGCATCAATTTCTATGCTAGGTTGAAGCTTGTGTCACTCTTGCCCTCCAATACATAGTCCTATCAACATACAACTAACCCTATGGTGTGATCCACGTGCGCGCTCATCTGATGGGCACCAGAGGACAGCAACATAACCACAAGCAAATTAAACCAATCATAGCAATTCACCAATTACCGATAGGACAGCGAAAATCTACTCAGACATCATAGGATGGCAACAGATCATTGGATAATAATATGAAGCATAAAGCGCCATGTTCAAGTTGAGGGTACAGCAGTTTGCAGGAGAGTGGACCGCTGTAGATGGATGGGGGGAGGTGATGAAGATGTTGGTGAAGATGACGGAGGTGTTGGTGTAGATTACGGTGACGATGATGGCCCCGGCGGCGTTCCGGCGCCACCGGGAGAGAGGGGGAGAGAGCCCCCCTTCTTCTTCTTCTTACTTGACCTTCTCCCTAGATGGGAGAAGGGTTTCCCCTCTGGTCCATGGCTTCCATGGCGGCGGAGGGGCAAGAGCCCCTCCGAGATTGGATATGTCTCTCTGTCTCTCTCTATTTCCGTGTTCCCTGATTCTGGCCTTTCACCGTTTCTTATATTCCCGGAGATCCGTAACTCCGATTGGGTTGAAATTTGAACACGATTTCTATCCGAATATTGGCTTTCTTGCGGCAAAAGAATGGCACCAACCGCCTTACAGGGTGGCCACGAGGGTCAGGGGCGCGCCCCTGCCTCGTGGCTCTCTCGGGCATCGTCTCGCGTTGATTCTTCTTCCCAAAATTCACATATATTCCAAAAAAATCTCCGTCAGTTTTTATCCTGTTTGGACTCCGTTTGATATGGATTTTCGTGAAACAAAAACATGCAACAAAGCGGAACCGCACTAACAATTGGATCAATATGTTAGTCCCAAAATAGTATAAAAGTTGCCAAAAGTATGTAAAATTGTAGAATATTGGCATGGAACATTTAAGAATTATAGATACGACGGAGACGTATCAGCATCCCCAAGCTTAATTCCTGCTCGTCCTCGAGTAGGTAAATGATAAAAAATATTTTTTTATGTGGAATGCTACCTAGCGTAATCTTGATCATGTAATCTAATCATGGCATGAATATTAAGACACGAGTGATTCAAAGCAATAGTCTATCATTTGACATTAAGACAATAATACTTGAAGCATACCAACCAAGCAATTATGTCTTCTCAAAATAACATAGCCAAAGAAAGCTCATCCCTACAAAATCATATAGTTTGTCTATGCTTCATCTTCGTCACACAAAATTCTCCCATCATGCACAACCCCGATGACAAGCCAAGCAATTGTTTCATACTTTAGTATTTTCAAACTTTTTCAACCTTCACGCAATATATGAGCGCGAGCCATGGACATAGCACTATAGGTGGAATAGAATATGATGATGGAGGTTGTGTGGATAAAACAAAAGAAGGGAGAAAGTCTCACATCGACGCGGCTAATCAACGGGCTATGGAGATGCCCATCAATTGATGTCAATGCGAGGAGTGGGGATTGCCATGCAACGGATGCACTAATAGCTATAAGTGTATGAAAGCTCAAAATAAAAACTAAGTGGGTGTGCATCCAACTTGCTTGCTCATGAAGACCTAAGGCACTTGAGGAAGCCCATCGTCGGAATATACAAGCCAAGTTTTATAATGAAAATTCCAACTAGTATATGAAAGTGATAACTCAAGAGACTCTCTATATGAAGAACATGGTGCTACTCTGAAGCACAAGTGTGGTAAAAGGATAGTAACATTGCCCCTTCTCTCTTTTTCTCTCATTTTTTGTTTTTTGTTTTTTTGGTGGGCTTCATTGGCCTTTTTTTTGGGCTTCTTTGGCCTCTCTTTTTTTAAGTCCGGAGTCTCATCCTGACTTGTGGGGGAATCATAGTCTCCATCATCCTTTCCTCACTGGGGCAATGCTCTAATGATGATCATCACACTTTTATTTACTTCCAACTCAATATTACAACTCGATACTAGGACAAAAATATGAGTCTATCTGAATGCCTCCGGCGGTGTACCGGGATGTGCAATGATCTAGCATAGCAAAGATATCAAAAAACGGACAAGCCATGAAAATATCATGCTAGCTATCTTATGATCATGCAAATCAATATGACAATGATGCTCAAGTCATGTATATGAAGATGATGGAAGTTGCATGCCAATATATCTCGGAATGGCTATGGAAATGCCATGATAGGTAGGTATCACTACAAAAAAATACACTTCGTGATGATACGTGTTTGTCACAGTAGGTCGCGTTTTTTGTCATACATGTACATCCATGACGATTTTATGATAGAATCAAGATAGTCATACCTGTGCTGTCGTAGAAGTGTTCCATGACATTACCAAAATTATCATCACGGAAGTGTCCACTTCCATGACGATAAATCGCGCGTCACAAAAGTACTTTCATCAAGGGTGACCAACACGTGGCATCCACCGTAACGGAACACCGTTAAGCTATCGGGTCTGGTTTTGGATCCGATAACCCGCTAACAGCCCTGAGCAATGGGGATTTTCCAAGTGTAAAATCATCATTGGCTGGAGGAAACACGTGTCGGCTCACCGTTGGGATAGATGTCATCCACTCATTGGACCGAAGGCGCCTATGATACGTCGACACATGGCACGATCGAACAGAGGCCCATTCCTGTGAAAAGGCCGGCCCGTTTGACTTGGTCAAAACGTGGCGGGCCGGCCCACGGAAAGCCTGTTAACGGCCTGTTCGCATATAGCCCATTTATAACCCGCTAACCCAGGGCCCGTTACGACCTATCCGAATTAGGCCCAGTAGCGTCATTTGGGCCGTCCAATATGATTCTAGCCCATTTTAAGTTCCGGCCCATGTATGGCCCATGACGTCTTTCGGCCCATATGAGGCCCTTTGTAACTCTTGGCCCATTAACGGCCCGTGGTGAAACTGGCCCGTAATGAACAGTGTATCACTTTATACCCATTAACGACCCATTAATCCAGTGGGCCGTTTGCAGCCCATGTTATCTTTCGGCCTTCTCAGGGCCCATTTATTCTTGGGCTCATTTCCAGCATTCGGTTACTTACGGCCCATTACTGCTATTTTCTGCTTGTGGGCCAAATTCAGCCCGTGGTTACAGTCGGCCCATTTGTGGCCCGTTAATACGTTGGGCTGTTTTCGTAGAGTCATCAAATACGGCCTTTTAACAACGGCCCATTACGGTCGGCCCATGAACGGACGACTCCAACTCTAGCCCGTTTACGGCCATAATGCGGTCTGTTTTTGGCCCATGTTTGGCCAATCGATCATACGGCCTGTACAAGGCCCATTGATGATACGACCCGTAGAAGGCCCATTGTTTCTACAGCCCGTAGGAGGCCCAGTGTCACTATAGTAAATATGTAGCCCATGGTTATTGTGGCCTAGTTTTAAAAAATAGGTTATTGCAGCCACTAGCAAACCGTGGAAAAAGAACTGCACTGACTACAAGCAAACAAATAAACAAGACAACAAGGAAATAAATAAGCAGCAAACTTAGGCTAGGCTATCACGGCTATTACACATATTACATCCACTAGGCATCAAAGTTCGCCACCAGTGAAAATAAACCCACCGACAAAAGAATATACAAAACTGAGAGCACTTCAGAAGGCACTAGGCCTGGCCAGGTCGGCCCCCCTAAGCAGCCGAACAAGCTGATTAGACCTCAGTTGTGTCAATGATAGATGCATCACCCATAGCTATATGTCATGATGGTGCGCAAGGCAGTCCTCTGACATCTTCATTACATCTTTGACTTCAAGTCGGAGCTGAGTGCATAAGCCTTTACGCTTTAAGTTGAGGCCGAAGAAGTCGAACTGATTGAGGCAGCGACTGCACAGAGGTTGTCTCACACCTGCTGGTGAGTAGCTTCAACTCACTGTCTTCATCAAGACAGGACCTTGGGGTCATCTCGCTGTCCTCAAGATGGTTTTTCTCACTATCTTCCCTAAAGTTCTGCCTGGCATAAGAGATATGTCACAACCCTAGACTTTGCTTGTATTATTTGCATTTGAGAGCATTTTGCATCATGTCTAAATTTCTGAAACTTGAATGAGGAAATTGAAAGCCTCGGAAATCATTTTAATAAAGGGGCAAGAAACCCTAAAATTGCAATCAATAAATCCAAAATGCCCTAGAAATAGTTCTGACAATTTTGGCAAGAGTTATAAATCAAACCAAAATTTTGGAACATTTCTAAGGAACGATTTGGGCTCTGATTTTAAATCAATATTCTATTTGAATTTGGAGTTATATTCATAATATATAATGAATATATTTTCAAATGCCCTGAGATATTTTATGTATATGAGGAGTAGACCTTAAGTGACATAAAATTATCCAGGGAGTTTTAACCTTGTTTTCAAATTTGTTTGAATTTGAATTCGGTGGCAATTAAATAAAACAAAACAGAAGAAAAATTAAAAAAAGAGCAGAAGACCTACCTGACTCTTACCTGTTCAGCCTGACCGGCCTGCTACTGTGCGGCCCAGCCACAGCGTCGTGCCAGTCATCCTCAACCTCCTGCCAGGAGGATGAGAGGCGCGTCGCCCCCGCGCGCGAGCATGCGCCCCACCGCCTCCTGCTTCCCACCGCTGCCCCGACACGCCCAGACGACGCCACGACACCCCTGGCTCCCTCTCTCTCTCTTCTCCCTCGCTCGTTGCCTCTCTTCCCTCCTCTGCTCTTTCTTCCCGAGCACCACCGAGCGCGTCCGTCGCCGCCGTTCACTACCATCGCGCCCACCGCTGTGCCCTTGCCACGTTGCCCTTTCCTCTAGCTTCCTCGTCGACGACGTGAAGCTCCAAGCCGAAGAACACGACCTCGGGTGCCTGGATCCGTCGCCCTCGAGCTCGTCACCGCCGCATCTGGCCGCTGGAGGTCGTCGTCGATACGTGCGCTAGAGGTCGTCCCCGAGCCCGTTGAGACTGCCGTCGACCCCACCATGAGCTACTCTTCGATTCCCCTCTCTTCCCGCGCGCTTTTGCTCGCTCTAGCCATGACAACCACCGGAGCCGAGAGCTCCGTGCCGCCGGCCATGGCGCCGCCGTGGCCAGAGCCCGAACCAGCCGCTCCCGCACACGTCATCGTTCTCCTTGCCTCCCCAGGAGCCCGTAGCCACCACCAGATCCTCCCCACGTGCCCTACAGCCACCGCCCGAGCTCACCCGAGCTCCGGCCGCCGTCGCAAGCTCCGGTCCGGCGAGCTCCAGCGCCCCCGCGGCCACCACCTGCTTCTCTAGATGCGGAGAGCACGGGCTATGTCCCGGTGGTCTCCGCATGTCCAGCCGCCGCCTGTAGCTCAAGTCCGGCGGGTTGCCGCCGCGGTTTTGGTTGCCGCCGGCCGAACTCCGGTGACCGCCGACGTGGCTTGGTCATTAGGGCTAACCCCCACTAATTAACCACCCCATCCCCTGCTGACAGTTGGGCCCCACCGCCTAACTAACTGGCTTACTAAAATAGATTAAGATTAATCTAATTGCAGTGGGCCCACGTGTCAGCCTTGACTATGCTGACGTGTGTGTTGACCCAACCCCACTTGCCGGTGACCGTAGACAGCACTGGATCACTGACCAGTGGGCCCCACTGGTCAGGTTTGACCCTGGTCAGCCGCAGTTGACTTGCTGACGTCATGCTTTCTCAATGCTGACGCAATAAAGTATTTTCTGGATTTATTTATATTCAGGAAATTCCAGAAAATAGCCAAAACTTCTAAAAATCATAGAAAATCAACCGTAACTCCAAATGAAATAAATTATATATGAAAAATGATCAGAAAAATCCAATCTATCCATCTGTACTGGTTTCATGCATGTTTAAACAACCTAACCTTGCTGTTCAGCTCAAAACATGTTAATGCACTTTATGAACCCATAACTTGAGTTTGCATTTGAATCTTTGATTCAAATGAGCTCAAACCACCGTGGTTGTAGTTGCACTAGCCCAACACACTCATATTGCCATATCACATTCATGCATCATATTGTTGCATTGCATTGATTGTGTCCTTCTCTGCTTTGCGTGAATAGTCCCCTCTCAGTCGACGATGTTTCTGACGACGTGATCGATGACACCGATGAAGAACTATATTATCTTCAGAAGTGCCAGGCAAGCAAAACCCCCTTGTTCATTCCGATACAATCCCACTCTCTCGCTCCTGCTCTCTTTTACTGCATTAGGACAACAATGATTCAACTGTTACATGTTGTGGTAGTTGAACCCCTTTCCTCTGCATGACCTGTCATTGCCAAAGTAAATAGATGAAACCCACTAGCATGAGTAGGAGTTGTTTGAGCCTTGATGTGCCTACTCATTCATGCTTGTTTGTCATGCCTGCTCTGCTTAGAGTTGAGTCAGTCGATTCATCGGGATGAATCGGAGGTGTGTGAACATGTCCCTCTTGTTGAGAGCTAAGTGTGTGAGCACGATTTGGTAAAGGTAGCGGTGAGAGGCCATGTAGGAGTACATGGTGGGTTGTCTCATTGCAGCCGTCCTCGGGAACTGAGTTACGTGTTTGTGATCCTGACAGTTACTACCACACATTGGGCTCCGGCGCCCAAGCTCTCTCGACTTATTAATCAACTTGATCTTTGTCCGGGAGTTGCAACTAGTTTCTCGTGTTTGTAGGTAGTGTTAGTAGTCTACCAAGTGGCACCCGTGCAGGTGGGCTTGGGACAGACTAGGCACTGATGTACGGTGTACCAAGTGGCACCGGATGGTGGGCTTGGGAACCCTGCTCACATCGTTTGGGGCCGTGGCGACACCCGGCGGATCTCCTTGCGGATGGAACCCGAATAGGCGATAAACCTGGATGAGAGACTTGTGTGGTTAGTCGGTCGTGGCCGACTCCTCGCCAAAGCTTCCGCTTGAAGGTTGCCGAGATACACGATGTGTACATGGTGGTAAGTGGCGAGAGCGTGTGTGAATAAGTACACCCCTGCAGGGTTAATATGATCTATTCGAATAGCCGTGTCCGCGGAAAAGGACTTCTGGGTTGCCTGTACAGTTCATAGACAAGTGAAAGTGGATACTCTAAAATACGCAAGATAAGCGTGAGTGCTATGGATGGCGTTCTCGTAGGGAGACGGGAGCAGATCCATAGTGGTGTATTGATATGGTGAATATGTGGACTCGTGTGCGCCACCTCAAGAGAGTTACTTGGAGTAATAGTTTAGGATAGCCACTGAGTCAAAGCTGGCTTGCTGCAGTTAAACCCCACCATCCCCTTTGTTGATAATGATGCATATGTAGTTAGTTCTGATGTAAGTCTTGCTGGGTACATTTGTACTCACGTTTGCCTATTTTATGTTTTTGCAGAGAGACTTCAGTCTCACTAGTAGTTCCGTGTGGACTTCGACGTTTAGCTTGTTACCTCAGCTACGATCTTGTGCCCTCGGCAGGATCTTATAGATAGTCAGGCTTCTCAGCCTTTTCCATTTATAGTTGTCTGTACTCAGACATGTTAAAGCTTCCGCATGTGTTTGACTTGTATGCTCTGAATGCTGGGTCGTGAGACCCATGTTTGTAATATCTCGATCCTCGGAGCCTATTGAATAAATACTTGAGTCGTAGAGTTATGTTGTGATGCCATGTTGTATTTACACATATCGAGCATATTGTGTGTATGATTGAAATGCTTGGTATGTGTAGCATCCGACAACCTAGTTGTTTATCCTTGGTAGCCTCTCTTATGGGGAAATGTAGTCTTGTACTTCCATGAGCCATAGTAGTCCCTTCTGCCCGGTTCACGAAGTCCCGCTAGCCCAAAGACTACTTGCTCTGGAACACTTGACTAGCTGGCATGTGATTCACTTCATTCTGTGTGTCTGTCCCTTCGGGAAATGTCATGCGGTGACATCTGAGTCCTGCCTAGCTGCTACAGCCGGGTTCCCGAGTCCTGTTAGCCGAGTGCTACAGCCGGATTCGCACGCTTTGACCGACATGCTCGATGTTGATTCATGTATGCCTGTCCCTATAAGTTAGTGCCACTTTGGGTTCACGACTAGTCATGTCGGCCGGGTTCTCTGTCATATGGATGCTAGCGACACTATCATATCGTGAGCCAAAAGGCTAAACGGTCCCGGCCATGGTAAGGCGACACCCGTGGGAATACCGTGCGTGAGGCCGCAAAGTGATATGAGGTGTTACCGGCTAGATCGATGTGACTTGGAATCGAGGTCCTGACAGCTTTGGTATCAGAGCTTGACTGCCTGTAGGATTACCAAGCCAAAATGGTCGAAGTTGAGTCTAGAAATGCTTTAGTTATATAAGGGAATTGATTGTGGAAGGGAACGTAAGGCTCTTTTTACTCCTTTACCTTATGCCCTTCTGATCTGAGTCAACCTCTTCTTTTCTACGGGGATTAAGAACTAGGCCTTCTCATCTATCTATCAGGATCACGTGTTACTAATCCGTAGACTCATAGGACTGTTGGATTTAAGCTTCATTTCAGTTCCTACTACTTCCGTATGTTAACTATTGATCTCGAACCCTTGATATTGTACTTCTGAGTGGTTATGCCACCATTTTTGCAGCATGTCTCAAATCTTTTGAGCATTTACAGCCGTTATGATGTCCAAGTCATCCCAAGTTTCTAAACTATCTGATGCATTTGCAAATTCTTCCTTCCTGTTCACGGCGTCCTTTTGGTCAGAATAAGCACACTAATCGTCTGTTGAGGTACTCTTTGCCCTGACATATATGTTGGAACTAGTATTACGACCCTAGGCATCTTAGAGGATCACCTGGTAATATGGCCATGTTTTTGTGTTCCCGGTGTGATGATTATGGCTGTTATTCTCGAAAGCATCCCGTGATGCCATTTAGTTAGTATGCATTCTATTTCTGGGCTCTGAAGCCCAAGATTCACTCTACTTCATGTTGATAGTGTTGCTCGTACCTTTAGGTTATTAGTAACTTTTGTGATAGTCCTCGAGGTCCGTGGTATATCCTTCTTCCAAATACCATGAACTACTTATGGCAGAAGTTCCTCGTTGAACCAAAAGATCACAACCATAGTGCTCTTGATAAGTCCTCCATTCTATATTGTGATTCTGCCAGTTCTACCTTTCTGCATGGGTTATCTGGAAGAAACCTGTTGAACTTGGTTTGACATATTAATCTATGCATCCACAGCTCAGAAAGATATATGTTCCCTTGAGTTGTCCCTCTTCATTTGTATTCCGACCATCGTCTATCAATTGATAGTCAAGAGTATGCATGCATTCGTTTATCGATGCCTACTACTCTTGTGGTCCGTCAAGCCATTCTATTCCAGAATGACTAGGAGAAACGAACTCCAGTACCTTATCCATTTCTAGGATTGGGTCAAAGCAGTTGTACTCCGCAGATCAAATGCCATCAAGCTTTTGATTCTGTTCTACCCTGAAGTATTACCCACTTTATGTCAGGAATGTCATGAGAATTGCACCTTCTCTTATGAATTCTTGACATAGTGATACTTCTCTCCATCATTCTTCATTCCTCAGTTCCTGTTTTGTTGTAACCAGAATGCCGACAAGTGAATCGTGATGTGTGAAATCTATACTCCTAGCAACTCCGTTGTTTGGTAGTTAAATGGACAATAACTTCATTCTTGGCGTGTTGGTTCTTGAATCATCATTCTAAGATAGATCGTGCTACCTAGTCCTCATTTCCTGGTGCACTCTTCGATCAATGAGTTAGGATTGTGCCAATCCCTTGCTTATTTGATCATATCGTCTTGCCCTGAAAAGCAAGATTGTTCTCGAGTTTAGTAACATATCGGTGGTTCATGATTCTCCGAATATCTTCTCGAAAGTATCACCAGGTTGTCCCCTGACTGTTATGTTGAGCTCGTGATCAAGTTGGTTTCTCGTAAACCACCCCTTCTCCAAGAAACTGTGTTGGATACCCCCGAGCTAGTTGGTTAAGCTAAACAACAACTTGGAGAGTTGGAAGATGAAAGCTTGTCCGACTTAGTTCATCACTAAGGGATATCCTTGAGTGTGTGTGTGTGTGTGTGTGTGTGTGTGTGTGTGTGTGTTGAAGAAAGATGATATCTTCATCGACTGATCCCCGTGATCAGTTCTTGGATCTATTTTCTTGTCAAAACTTTGACTTGAGTATGGGCTATCGTCAAGTCAAATCAGAACCAACGATGTTCGTAATGTTGTCTTACTCGTGGTAGATCCCTTGAGCATACACCATTACATCTTTTGGTCTGACCAATGCTATCACCGTGTTCACATGATGGTGGAAGTCCAGTGATATGGAAATTCCGATGAGTTGCTGTTGAGCCCATCAGTAGCAATTTCTCTCCCCCGTGACTCATGTTGAACATCAACCTAGTGTTGGAAAATTTTATAAGCATTATCTTCATGTCCCGTTCATGAAGCCTATGTTGGATGAAAGAAGTGACTTCCTCTAATTCACGTACATTTGATGTAAGTTTCCGCCGTGGATCTGAGAAAGATTGTTTTTGCTTCCTCTGGAACCATCCCAAGTCAGTCATGCATATGTGCAAAGTATTCTATGGTTTGGAGACTTGCAACCTTCATTCCATATGTATTCCTAGCACACCAAGCCACTGACTGATTTGTTCCAGGAGAAGGAGTTCTTTTTAAGAGCTAACCCGGGCTTAATTAAGAACTTCATTATCTGCGACGATGGTTCCCCTACTGAACTTGGTAGTGTTTCATTATAAGACTACCACGTGATCATGCTTGCCTTGGACAACGTGTTCACATGTTTGTAGCAGAACCATCTCATGTTTTGGAGCTTACTACCGCAGTCCATTTCCCGAGAATCTCGCAACGTCGTCTCGTCGATTTGTGTTGCAAACTTTCATTTTCTTTCTAGACTCGATGAGTCTGGAATATCATGACACCAACCAGATCTATATCTCAGGCAGATATGATGGTTGGAACGTTTCCCAAGAACTATAATATTGGTCTCACCGTAACCGGTAAAGTGGATGTCGTGGTCAACACACCTAGCCGGAGGACCTATCATTGTAGTATCTTGATTGAAGAAGTTGGCCACCTCCCCATAAGGATTCATAGGATTTACTCCGTAGTTATTCCTTATGGATTCTTGAGCTCCTGAAGTCCAACCTTTTACTTGATGTTCTAGATATCAAACCATATCTATGAATGGGATACACTAGCACATCAAGGAGAACACTAGAAGCGGAGTGCTAAATGTCTCTCGATCGATCATCCAGATTTTCTTCCCTTGGCCCCGCTAAGGTGAAATATGAGAAGGTTATCTTCCTTTGCATCTGCATCGTCCATCGCTGTTCATCACGGTAGTACGTTGTGTTGCCAGGATCCTTGACACGGATATTGGTAAAACCTTGATGAATATGGAAATGCTCAAGTTCTTGAGAGCACGCACAAGCGCTAGGTGTTATCATCGGCACTACCTGGGATTGCTCCCAGTTTCTTCGGTTATGCTATAAATTTTCAACAGTGGACTCACTCTCTACTGTTGAGCTTCTCCCCAGTTACTAAAATCATCCCTTGTTTTGTCTTCAACAAGGTAATCCACATCATCCATACTAGTCCGAGTATGCCATTCCTTCGAACTCCGTCAAACGGTCATATGGGAATCACCTCAGGCTGGTATAGAGAGTTTCAATGATCTATGTATCAAAAGTAACTATTTTGCCACTTAAGGTAACAATTCTATGAGTCACCTCTTTTATGGTGTCTCGATATGGTACCATGACAACTCAACCCCTCGCTACATTGACAACCGTTCACCACCTCCTTAAGTGTGGAATTGTTGTCTACCTAGTGAACCTCCGTCATCTGTTTCACTCCATCCCTCTAGATGTATGCCTCGTGTCACAGCTCGAGAGAGGTTTCAATGACTCATCCAGTGAGTTGATCCTGAATTGTTCGATCCTCGACAAGATCGGTTCTTCTAGAGTTTTTCCTTTTTCTCTCGATGTCGTGTTGGTTGAAGTTTCCGAAGCAAGACGTCGAGACAAAGATGATGATCGAATCAACATTCTTATGAAGTGCACCTTGGATCGTGAAGACTGTGTTAGTTTGTGTTTCCCCTTCATCTTACCCTACGCTTGAATCTCGGGACGAGATCCTTGTTTAGTGGCGGTGAGTTGTCACAACCCTAGACTTTGCTTGTATTATTTGCATTTGAGAGCATTTTGCATCATGTCTAAATTTCTGAAACTTGAATGAGGAAATTGAAAGCCTCGGAATCATTCTAATAAAGGGGCAAGAAACCCTAAAATTGCAATCAGTAAATCCAAAATGCCCTAGAAATAGTTCTGACAATTTTGGCAAGAGTTATAAATCAAACCAAAATTTTGGAACATTTCTAAGGAATGATTTGGGCTCTGATTTTAAATCAATATTCTATTTGAATTTGGAGTTATATTCATAATATATAATGAATATATTTTCAAATGCCCTGAGATATTTTATGTATATGAGGAGTAGACCTTAAGTGACATAAAATTATCCAGGGGAGTTTTGGCACTGTTTTCAAATTTGTTTGAATTTGAATTCAGTGGCAATTAAATAAAACAAAACAGAAGAAAAATTAAAAAAAGAGCAGAAGACCTACCTGGCGCTTACCGGTTCAGCCTGGCCGGCCTGCTACTATGCGGCCCAGCCCACAGCGCCGTGCCAGTCATCCTCAACCTCCTGCCAGGAGGATGAGAGGCGTGGCCACCGCGCGCGAGCACGCGCCCCGCCACCTCCTGCTTCCCACCGCTGCCCCGACGCGCCCAGACGACGCCACGACACCCCTGGCTCCCTCTCTCTCTTCTCCCTCGCTCGTTGCCTCTCTTCCCTCCTCTGCTCTTTCTTCCCGAGCACCACCGAGCGCGTTCGTCGCTGCCGTTCACTGCAATCGCGCCCACCGCCGTCCCCTTGCCCCGTTGCCCTTTCCTCTAGCTTCCCCGTCGACGCCGTGAAGCTCCAAGCCAAAAACACGACCTCGGGTGCCTGGATCCGTCGCCCTCGAGCTCGTCACCGCCGCATCTGGCCGCCGGAGGTCGTCATTGATACGTGCGCTAGAGGTCGTCCCCGAGCCCGCTGAGACTGCCGTCGACCCCACCGTGAGCTCCTCTTCGATTCCCCTCTCTCCCCGCACGCTTTTGCTCGCTCTAGCCATGACAACCACCGGAGCCGAGAGCTCCGTGCCGCCAGCCATGGCGCCGCCGTGGCCAGAGCCCGAACCAGCCGCTCCGGCACGCGTCATCCTTCTCCTCGCCTCCCCAGGAGCCCGTAGCCACCACCAGATCCTCCCCACGTGCCCTACAGCCACCGCCCGAGCTCAGCCGACCTCCGGCCGCCGCCGCAAGCTCTGCTCCGGCGAGCTCCAGCGCCCCCGCGGCCACCACCTGCTTCTCTAGATGCAGGAGAGCACGGGCTACGTCCCGGTGGTCTCCGCATGTCCAGCCGCCGCCTGTAGCTCAAGTCCGGCGGGTTGCCGCCGCGGTTTTGGTTGCCACCGGCCGAACTCCGGTGACCGCCGACGTGGCTTGGTCATGAGGGCTAACCCCCACTAGTTAACCACCCCACCCACGACGGTCGGGCCCCACCGCCTAACTAACGGCTAACTAAAATAGATTAAGATTAATCTAATTGCGGTGGGCCCGTGTCACCTTGACTATCTTGGCGTGTGTGTTGACCCAACCCCACTTGCGGTGACCAGAGACAAGATGGATCACGACCGATGGGCCCCACTAGTCAGGTTTGACCCTGGTCAGCCGCAGTTGACTTGCCGACGTCATGCTTTCTCAATGCTGACGCAATAAAGTATTTTCTGGATTTATTTATATTCAGGAAATTCCAGAAAATAGCCAAAACTTCTAAAAATCATAGAAAATCAACCGTAACTCCAAATGAAATAAATTATATATGAAAAATGATCAGAAAAATCCAATCTATCCATCTGTACTGGTTTCATGCATGTTTAAACAACTTAACCTTGCTGTTCAGCTCAAAACATGTTAATGCACTTTATGAACCCATAACTTGAGTTTGCATTTGAATCTTTGATTCAAATGAGCTCAAACCACCGTGGTTGTAGTTGCACTAGCCCAACACACTCATATTGCCATATCACATTCATGCATCATATTGTTGCATTGCATTGATTGTGTCCTTCTCTGCTTTGCGTGTAGCCCCTCTCGATCGACGATGTTTCTGACGACGTCGATGACACCGATGAAGAACTATATTATCTTCAGAAGTGCCAGGCAAGCAAAACCCCCTTGTTCATTCCTATACAATCCCACTCTCTCGCTCCTGCTCTCTTTTACTGCATTAGGACAACAACGATTCAACTGTTACATGCTGCGGTAGTTGAACCCCTTTCCTCTCCTTGACCTGTCATTGCCACAGTAAATAGATGAAACCCACTAGCATGAGTAGGAGTTGTTTGAGCCCTGATGTGCCTACTCATTCATGCTTGTTTGTCATGCCTGCTACTGGTTAGAGTTGAGTCAGGTCTGATTCATCTGGGATGAATCGGAGGTGTGTGAACATGTCCTACTATTGGGAGCTAAGTGTGTGAGCATGATTTGGTAAAGGTAGCGGTGAGAGGCCATGTAGGAGTACATGGTGGGTTGTCTCATTGCAGCCGTCCTCAGGAACTGAGTTCTGTGTTTGTGATCCATGAACAGTTACTACCACACATTGGGCTCCGGGCGCTCCAAGCTCTCTCGACTTATTAATCAACTTGATCTCTGTCCAGGAGTTGCAACTAGTTTTTGGTGTTTGTAGGTAGTGTTAGTAGTCTACCAAGTGGCACCCGATACAGGTGGGCTTGGGATAGACTAGGCACAGTGGCACGGTGTACCAAGTGGCACCCGGATGGTGGGCTTGGGAACCCTGCTCACATCGTTTGGGGCCGTGAGCGGCACCCCGGCCGGATCTCCTTGCGGATGGAACCCGAATAGGCGATAAACCTGGATGAAAGACTTGTGTGGTTAGTCAGGTCATGGCCGACTCCCTCACCAGGCTTCCGCTTGAAGGTTGCTGAGATACACGATGTGTACATGGTGGTAAGTGGCGAGAGCGTGTGTGAATAAGTACACCCCTGCAGGGTTAATATGATCTATTCGAATAGTCGTGTCCGCGGAAAAGGACTTCTGGGTTGCCTGTACAGTTCATAGACAAGTGAAATTGGATACTCTAAAATAAGCAAGATAAGCGTGAGTGCTATGGATGGCGTTCTCGTAGGGAGACGGGAGCAGATCCATAGTGGTGTATTGATATGGTGAATATGTGGACTCGTGTGCGCCACCTCAAGAGAGTTACTTGCAGTCGTAGTTTAGGATAGCCACTGAGTCAAAGCTGGCTTGCTGCAGTTAAACCCCACCATCCCCTTTGTTGATAATGATGCATATGTAGTTAGTTCGATGTAAGTCTTCTTTGGGTACATTTGTACTCACGTTTGCCTATTTTATGTTTTTCCAGAGAGACTTCAGTCTCACTAGTAGTTCCGTGTGGACTTCGACGTTTAGCTTGTTACCTCAGCTACGATCTTGTGCCCTTGGCAGGATCTTATAGATAGTCAGGCTTCTCAGCCTTTTCCATTTATAGTTGTCTGTACTCAGACATGTTAAGCTTCCGCATGTGTTTGACTAGTATGCTCTGAATGCTGGGTCGAGAGACCCATGTTTGTAATATCTCGCTCCTCGGAGCCTATTGAATAAATACTTGAGTCGTAGAGTTATGTTGTGATGCCATGTTGTATTTACACATATCGAGCATATTGTGTGTATGATTGAAATGCTTGGTATGTGTGGGATCCGACAATCTAGTTGTTTATCCTTGGTAGCCTCTCTTATGGGGAAATGTAGTCTTGTACTTCCATGAGCCATAGTAGTCCTTCTGACTGGTTCACCGGAGTCCTGCTAGCCCAAAGACTACTGCTCCGGAACACTTGGTAGCCGGCATGTGATTCACTTCGTTCTGTATCTGTCCCTTCGGGAAATGTCACGGTGACATCCAGAGTCCTGCCTAGCCTGCTACAGCCTGGGTTCCTGAGTCCTGTTAGCCGAGTGCTACAGCCCGGATTATACGCCTTCTTGACCGACATGATCGATGTTGATTCATGTATGCCTGTCCCTATAAGTTAGTGCCACTTTAGGTTCACGACTAGTCATGTCGGCCCGGGTTCTCTGTCATATGGATGCTAGCAACACTATCATATACGTGAGCCAAAAGGCGCAAACGGTCCCGGGCCATGGTAAGGCGACACCCATGGGAATACCGTGCGTGAGGCCGCAAAGTGATATGAGGTGTTACCGGCTAGATCGATGTGACTTGGAATCGGGGTCCTGACAAGATACAACTCTGAAAGAGAAACAAGGAGACACGTAATAGGTTTCACAATTATATAAGCAAATAAATGGATCTGTTCTGCATAAGGAACATGTTTTTACAACTACAATTTGACACTTGTAGTTGTTGCAAACATCCAATCAGATGTAAACAGCAGTGGAGGAAATGATGCCTATCCAAATCTATACTAGAACAAAGTTTGAAGGCTTGAGAAGGATGAACTTACATTACATGTTAACACGGGCTGGACAAAGCCCTTCTCCATGTTGATGTAAGGATAATTCAATAAATTCCCCAAAGAAAATTCTTTATAAGTGTTGCCATTATTCTACATTTTGCAAAGAGTAAATATATATCAAATAATATTAGAAGAAATAGAGGATAATGAAGCTCAGGTGCAGACTGATGATACATAAACAAATAGCAGTTAATTAAGTATAGCGTTACAAGGCAAAAGAGAGAGAGGTACTGACAAGAGCAATGCAGAGCCCAGTATTGTTGTGAGATCGTATGATCCTTTGAGCAAGGAGATTCGTCTAAAATTAGTTTTCATACAAGAGAGAAGGTAAGGCACATGCAGAAATTTAGGAGTTCAAATTTTGAATTGATATCATAGACAGTACCTGACGCTAGGCTCCCAACAGTTCTAATAGGGGTTTGGCCACTGGAGTAGGGGTAAAGTGTGGTACAGTTGGGCCTGTGTTTTCTCTGGCTGCTGATTGATACGTCTCCAACATATCTATAATTTTTTATTGCTCCATGCTATATTATCTACTGTTTTGGACAATATTGGGCTTTATTATCCACTTTTATATTATTTTTGGGACTAACCTATTAACCGGAGGCCCAGCCCAGAATTGCTGTTTTTTTGCCTATTTCAGAGTTCCGCAGAAAAAGAATATCAAACGGAGTCCAAACAGAATGAAACCTTCGGGAGCGTAATTTTTGGAACGAACATGATCCAGGAGACTTAGACCCTACGTAAGAGAAGCTTCCAGGAGGCCACGAGGTAGGGGGCGCGCCCACCCCCCCAGCGCGCGCCCTCCACCCTTGTGGGCCCCATGTTGCTCCACCGACGTACTTCATCCTCCTATATATACCTACATGCCCCCAAACGATCAGATACAGAGCAAAAAACCTAATTCCACCGCCGCAATCTTCTGCACCCACGAGATCCCATCTTGGGGCCTGTTCCGGAGCTCCGCCGGAGGGGGCATCCATCGCAGAGGGCTTCTACATCAACACCATAGCCTCTCCGATGAAGTATGAGTAGTTTACCTCAGACCTTCGGGTCCATAGTTAGTAGCTAGATGGCTTCTTCTCTCTTTTTGGATCTCAATACAATGTTCTCCCCCTCTCTCGTGGAGATCTATTCGATGTAATCTTCTTTTTGCGGTGTGTTTGTTGAGATCGATGAATTGTGGGTTTATGATCAAGTTTATCTATGAACAATATTTGAATCTTCTCTGAATTCTTTTATGTATGATTGGTTATCTTTGCAAGTCTCTTCGAATTATCAGTTTGGTTTGGCCTACTAGATTGATCTTTCTTGCAATGGGAGAAGTGCTTAGCTTTGGGTTCAATCTTGCGGTGTCCTTTCCGTGTGATGAGGGGCAGCAAGGCACGTATTGTATTGTTGCCATCGAGGATAACAAGATGGGGTTTTTATCATATTGCATGAATTTATCCCTCTACATCATGTCATATTGCTTAAGGCGTTACTCTATTTTCATGAACTTAATACTCTAGATGCATGCTGGATAGCGGTCGATGAGTGGAGTAATAGTAGTAGATGCAGGCAGGAGTCGGTCTACTTGTCTCGGACGTGATGCCTATATACATGATCATACCTAGATATTCTCATAACTATGCTCAGTTCTGTAAATTGCTCAACATTGATTCGTTCGCCCACCGTAAAATACTTATGCTCTTGAGAGAAGCCACTAGTGAAACCTATGGCCCCGGGTCTATCTTTATCATATTAATCTTCCAACACTTTGTTATTTCCTTTGCTTTTTACTTTGCTTTTATTTTACTTTGCATCTTTATCATAAAAATACCAAAAATATTGTCCTATCATATCTATCAGATCTCACTCTCGTAAGTGACCGTGAAGGGATTGACAACCCCTTATCGCGTTGGTTGCGAGGATTTATTTGTTTTTGTGTAGGTACGAGGGACTCGCACGTAGCCTCCTACTAGATTGATACCTTGGTTCTCAAAAACTGAGGGAAATACTAACGCTACTTTGCTACATCACCCTTTCCTCTTCAAGGGAAAACCAACGTAGTGCTCAAGAGGTAGCAAGAAGGATTTCTGGCGCCATTGCAGGGGAGGTCTATGCAAAAGTCAACATACCAAGTACCCATCACAATCCCTTATCTCCCGCATTACATTATTTGCCATTTGCCTCTCGTTTTCCTCTCCCCCACTTCACCCTTGCCGTTTTATTCGCCCTCTCTTTTTTTTTCGCCTCTTTTTCGCTTGCTTGTCGTTATGGCTAGTCCTCTATCTTATCCGTTGTCTCCCGAGAATGAAGTTCTAAATTTTAAGCAAGGGGAGGGAGAAAATCTAAAAGATGCTTGGTATAGAATTTGCAATGCTCAAAATAGATCTACCAGGAAGAAATCTACTTCCATTCTTCTCCGCATTTTTTATGTAGGTGCTAATCCTTGGTATAGATATATCCTTGATACCATTACCGGAGGGAATTTCTTAGGTAGCATACTTTTGATTCTTATAATGCTATGATAGATTTGTTTGGCTCACCCCCTCTTTTGGTTAATAGAACTATGTTAACTTTGTAGCATGTAATGCAAAGGCTTGAAATTATTTAAAATAAGGTTGCTACCATAGAGTTAATTGAAAATTTGGATAAAAAGATCTACAAACAAGTCTCTCAATATGGATCTAAAGTAGGAGTCACTTTGAAAAATATTAAAGAGAAAGAACCCATAGTTAGTGAGAAAATAAATCAGGATTCCACTAGGATCGATAAACTTGAAGATATCATTACCAACTTGGGAACCGCTTTTTCTTCCGTAAAGAATACTCCCAAGTCCTCCTAATAAAATTGCCAAGCTTATGTATGTTCCTAAAAATAAGGGTGAATCCTCTAGTAAGGAAACTGCGGATCTCAAATCTATAAGTATTCATCCCAATCTTGTTGCTATCATTAAGGAACCATTTGCTACAAATGAATTTTTCTATCTTGTGCCTAAAAGTTTGATAATTACTAAAAATAAAGAAATTTCTAAGGATGATAGATGTCTCATTGAAGAATTGCCTACTAAAGATGGCAATACCTAGATCTACCCTTGCTTTTATGCCTAGCTAGGGGCGTTAAACGATAGCGCTTGTTGGGAGGCAACCCAATTTTATTTTTAGTTTTTTGCTTTTTACTTCTGTTTAGGAATAATTGTTCTAGCCTCTGGTTAGATGTGTTTTTATGTTTTAATTAGTGTTTGTGCCAAGTTAAACCTATAGGATCTTCTTGGATGATAGTTATTTGATCTTGCAGAAATTTCCAGAAACTTTCTGTTCACGAAAACAATTGTTAAAAATCACCAGAACGTGATAAAATACTGATTCCAATTGCTGATGATAAATAAACAAATTGCCTAGGTCGTCCTATTTTGGCTGATTTTTTGGAGTTCCATAAGTTTGCGTTAGTTACAGATTACTACAGACTGTTCTGTTTTTGACAGATTCTGTTTTTCATGTGTTGTTTGCTTATTTTGATGAATCTATGGCTAGTAAAATAGTTTATAAACCATAGAGAAGTTGGAATACAGTAGGTTTAACACCAATATAAATAAATAATGAGTTCATTACAGTACCTTGAAGTGGTCTTTTGTTTTCTTTCGCTAACGTAGCTCACGAGATTTCTGTTGAGTTTTGTGTTGTGAAGTTTTCAAGTTTTGGGCGATTTTTTTTGATGGATTATGGAACAAGGAGTGGAAAGATTCTAAGCTTGGGAATGCCCATGGCACCCCAAGATAATATAAGGACACCAAAAATCCAAAGCTTGGGCATGCCTCGGAAGGCATCCCCTCTTTCGTCTACTTTCATCGGTAACTTTACTTGGAGCTATATTTTTATTCACCACATGATATGTGTTTTTCTTGGAGCGTCTTGTATGATTCGAGTCTTTGCTTTTTAGTTTACCACAATCATCCTTGCTGTACAAATCTTTTGAGAGAGCCATACATGATTTGAAAATTATTAGAATGCTCTATGTGCTTCACTTATATCTTTTGAGTTATATAGTTTTGCTCTAGTACTTCACTTATATCTTTTAGAGCACGGTGGTGGATTTGTTTGATAGAAACTATTGATATCTCATGCTTCACTTAGATTATTTTGAGAGTCTTAAATATCATGGTAATTTGCTTAAATAATCCTAATATTCTAGGTATTCAAGATTAGTAAAAACTTTCTTATGAGTGTGTTGAATACTAAGAGAAGTTTGATGCTTGATGATTGTTTGAGATATGGAGGTAATAATATCAAAGTCGTGCTAGTTGAGTAGTTGTGAATTTGAGAAATGCTTGTGTTGAAGTTTGCAAGTCCCGTAGCATGCACGTATGGTAAACGTTATGTGACAAATTTGAAACATGAGGTGTTATTTGATTGTCCTCCTTATGAGTGGCGGTCGGGGACGAGCGATGGTCTTTTCCTACCAATCTATCCCCCTAGGAGCATGCACGTAATGCTTGGTTTTTGATGACCTGTAGATTTTTGCAATAAGTATGTGAGTTCTTTATGAATAATGTTGAGTCCATGGATTATACGCACTCTCACCCTTCCATCATTGCTAGCCTCTTCGGTACTGTGCATTGCCCTTTCTCACATTGAGAGTTGGTGCAAACTTAGCGGTGCATCAAACCCGTGATATGATACGCTCTTTCACACATAAACCTCCTTATATCTTCCTCAAAACAGCCACCATACCTACCTATTATGGCATTTCCATAGCCATTCCGAGATATATTGCCATGCAAATTTCCACCATTCCTTTTATCATGACACATTCATCATTGTCATATTGCTTAGCATGATCATGTAGTTGACATAGTATTTGTGGCAAAGCCACCGTTCATAATTATTTCATACATGTCACTCTTGATTCATTGCATATCCGGTACATCACGGAGGCATTCATATAGAGTCATATTTTGTTCTAGTATCGAGTTGTAATCATTGAGTTGTAAATAAATAGAAGTGTGATGAACATCATTTTCTAGAGCATTGTCCCAAGTGAGGAATAAAAAAAGAGAAAGGCCATAAAAAAAGAAGGCCCAAAAATGAGAGAAAAGAGAGAGGGACAATGCTAATATCCTTTACCACACTTGTGCTTCAAAGTAGCACCATAATCTTCATGATAGAGAGTCTCTTGTTTTATCACTTCCATATACTAGTGGGAATTTTTCATTATAGAACTTGGCTTGTATATTCCAACAATGGGCCTCCTCAAGTGCCCTAGGTCTTCGTGAGCAAGCAAGTTGGATGCACACCCACTTAGTTTCTTTTGTTGAGCTTTCATACATTTATAGCTCTAGTGCATCCGTTGCATGGCAATCCCTACTCCTTGCATTAACATCAATCGATGGGCATCTCCATAGCTCATTTATTAGCCTCGTTGATGTGAGACTTTCTCCTTTTTTTCGTCTGCTCCACATAACCCCCATTATCATGTTCTATTCCACCCATAGTGCTATGTCCATGGCTCGCGCTCATATATTGCGTGAAAGTTTATAGGTTTGAGATTACTAAAGTATGAAACAATTGATTGGCTTGTCATCGGGGTTGTGCATGATGAGAGCATTCTTGTGTGACGAAAATGGAGCATGACTAAACTATATGATTTTGTAGGGATGAACTTTCTTTGGCCATGTTATTTTGAGAGGACATAATTTCTTAGTTAGTATGCTTGAAGTATTATTATTTTTATGTCAATATGAACTTTTATCTTGAATCCTTCGGATCTGAATATTCATACCACAATTAAGAAGAATTACATTGAAATTATGCCAAGTAGCATTCCACATCAAAAATTATCTTTTTTATCATTTACCAACTCGAGGACGAGCATGAATTAAGCTTGGGGATGCTTGATACGTCTCCAACGTATCTATAATTTTTGATTGCTCCATGCTATATTATCTACTGTTTTGGACAATATTGGGCTTCATTATCCACTTTTATATTATTTTTGGGACTAACCTATTAACCGGAGGCCTAGCCCAGAATTGCTGTTTTTTTGCCTATTTCAGAGTTTCGCAGAAAAATAATATCAAACGGAGCCCAAACGGAATGAAACCTTCGGGAGCGTGATTTTTGGAACAAACATGATCCAGGAGACTTGGACCCTACGTAAGAGAAGCTTCCAGGAGGCCACGAGGTAGGGGGCGCACCCTCCACCCTCGTGGGCCCCATGTTGCTCCACCGACGTACTTCTTCCTCCTCTATATACCTACGTACCCCCAAACGATCAGATACGGAGCCAAAAACCTAATTCCACCGCCGCAATCTTCTATACCCACGAGATCCCATCTTGGGGCCTGTTCCGGAGCTCCGCCGGAGGGGTATCCATCACGGAGGGCTTCTACATCAACACCATAGCCTCTCCGATGAAGTGTGAGTAGTTTACCTCAGACCTTCGGGTCCATAGTTAGTAGCTAGATGGCTTCTTCTCTCTTTTTGGATCTCAATACAATGTTCTCCCCCTCTCTCGTGGAGATCTATTCGATGTAATCTTCTTTTTGCGGTGTGTTTGTTGAGACCGATGAATTGTGGGTTTATGATCAAGTTTATCTATGAACAATATTTGAATCTTCTCTGAATTCTTTTATGTATGATTGGTTATCTTTGCAAGTCTCTTGAATTATCAGTTTGGTTTGGCCTACTAGATTGATCTTTCTTGCAATGGGAGAAGTGCTTAGCTTTGGGTTCAATCTTGCGGTGTCCTTTCCACGTGATGAGGGGCAGCAAGGCACGTATTATATTTTTCCACCGAGGATAACAAGATGGGGTTTTATCATATTGCATGAATTTATCCTCTACATCATGTCATCTTGCTTAAGGGTTACTCTGTTTTCATGAACTTAATACTCTAGATGCATCTTTGGATAGCGGTCGATGAGTGGAGTAATAGTAGTAGATGCAGGCAGGAGTCGGTTTACTTGTCTCGAACGTGATGCCTATATACATGATCATACCTAGATATTCTCATAACTATGCTCAATTCTGTCAATTGCTCAACATTAATTCGTTCACCCACCGTAAAATACTTATGCTCTTGAGAGAAGCCACTAGTGAAACCTAAGGCCCCGGGTCTATCTTTATCATATTAATCTTCCAACACTTTGGTATTTCCTTTGCTTTTTCCTTTGCTTTTATTTTACTTTGCATCTTTATCATAAAAATACCAAAAATATTATCCTATCATATCTATCAGATCTCACTCTCCTAATGACCGTGAAGGTATTGACAACCCCTTATCGCGTTGGTTGCGAGGATTTATTTGTTTTGTGTAGGTACGAGGGACTCGCGCGTAGCCTCCTACTGGATTGATACCTTGGTTCTCAAAAACTGAGGGAAATACTTACGCTACTTTGCTGCATCACCCTTTCCTCTTCAAGGGAAAACCAACGCAGTGCTCAAGAGGTAGCACTGATCTATCTGATTTAACAGGTATCACTACCTTTTCCAAATACCTAGTTTTTACTCCTTGAGGACCTGCACTCACCCTCTTCCTTTTGTACATCTATTATGAAAGAATAATATTTGACTGGAAAAACATAGTATGACAACACATGGAATAGGTACAGAAAATGGATAGGTATGCATATACTCATATATGATGCTTAAACTAAGCAGATGGTGTAACAAAGTAGAAGTAATGCAAGAGGTCAGATGCAAAATATGTGCGACCAATACAACCTTGCCAAGTTAGAGCAAGCACCTTGATGGGTGAATAATATAGGCCATCATCCACCATGCCAATTTTGTTAGCCAGTGGATTGTTCCGCAATATTCCTCTCGTGCGCCCATTCTCATATTCATTTTGATAATTTTCAATATCTGACATACATGAAAACATAAAAACAAGTGAGATTGTCTTTGTAATGCAGAAGTGATTCTAATCCAATACTGCCTCCTGTAAACCCCTTTGTGCTATCTCTGCAATTCTTTTAAGAGATGCCATGCATGCTATAATTTGGTGTGTGCATTATATAATGTGGCCTACTACTCAAAATATGAGAGCTCCAGAAGTGATGACACTTTGCAGATGACAGCTTCAACATATAGTAAAGAAGAACAAGTCGACCTGACCTGACAGATTCAAAATATACTAAGGGAGAACAACTCGACCTGACCAGTCGACCGCAAGAGAAGAGGATCATCTTAAATAAGAGCAGAAGAGCAAGCAGATTGAAGATATTACAAGTCTTTCAATACAATGTCGGTTGTCCACCCATGATGAACCAGAGCGCATAGAGAAATACTATTCTTTCCGGTCTCTCCATATGTGGCTCACATGCATTTCAAAACTAAAGTAGGAACATTTAGCTGACCAATTAAACATCTCTCAGTTTTACTAATATCAGCATAATATCATATATGAATTTGTACAGCTAAGCTTGTTTAGCTCAATGGGTGGAGCAGTGCTATTACTACACGAACCACGTAGGTTGGTCGTGGTCATCATAAAATGGGGAAACCATAAGCATGATGAGTACAGTGTTGACCGTGGTAGTGGGATGGCAGATCTGAAGCTGCAAACCGCGCAAAGGGTATTTAGCAACCGATGTTTGCTTTGAAATAACAACTAAAATTTGGTATGGACAAGAAAGTACAGTCAACAAGTGACAAAGAAATGCAATTCTGCTGTCTCTCTATATGTCGCGACATGCATTTGGAAACTCAAGTGGGACCTTTAGCTAACCAATTAAAAATGTGTCTGTTAACTAATATTAGTATCATATCACAATTACATTTGAACAACTAAGCTTTCGAATTTTGAGGGTTGTGTTGTTTAGCTTGAAGGGTGGAGTAATGCTAGTATGACAGAAAGCACCTACGCAGATCATAGTAGAGTAGATAAAAGGGGAAAACCCTAAGCATCATGAGAAAAATCAGGAAAGTGGAACTAGCTGGACCAGTGGGTGGCACACATGCTTTTCGAAACGAATATAGGAACATTAGGTGACCAATTAAACGTTCTCTATTTTAGTGATACGAGCATCAAATCAGATTCGTATTTCAACACATAAGCTCTGGGTTGAGGTCTTGAGGAGCAATGCTAGCACGACACGAAGCACCTACGATGATGGTAGTGAATATAAAGGGGGGACACCATAAGCTTTACGAGTATAGTGCCCGTGCCATGGCGGATCTGAAGGTGCAAACCGGACAAAGCTACTTCCCAACCAATGTTTGCTTTCAACTAGCCATTACGATTTGGTACGGACAAGAAAAGTACAGTGTCGTGGGATTGTCACGGCAGATGTCCTCTTGCAAGGACTTAGTCGTGGAGCCATCGCAACTAGGAAGCTTAAAGGGGTTAATCGGGACAAAGGACATGAGATACTTATACTAGTTCGTGTAACATCCCAAATTTCCCATTTGGAATGTTTTACAATTATAGCTAAGCATCTATGCATTATTGTTTGAATTGAGTGACATTTGAATTATTTCAGAGGCTTTTGAGTTTGTTGGAATTTGAATTCAAATTGGCAGTTGAATTTACTTCAAAACAATGCCTGACAAATACTTGAGAAAAAGTATGAGAGGAGTAAACATGACACTCCAAAAATGTCAGAAGAAAAGTTTTGCCAAAAAGATTGAATCCAAATTTGATTTTATTTGGGATTTCTAGAAAATGTTTTTTTAAAGTTTGAGTTTTGCCCCTGGAAAAATGTCCGAGTTGTAGGGTAAATTCCCCTGAGAATTTTGATATATATATGTCCTATATAAATATATATATATATTTTATATATTCTCTCCTCTCTCTAATTCAAAAAAAAGGAAAAAGAAAAAAACCCCCAGGCCCCGGCCAGCTAACTGCCCAGCCGGCATGTGGCCAGCCCAGCCAATGGCGGGCAGGCGCAGCCACCATACCGAGAGCCGGCCTGCCCCAGCGCCCGCGCCGAATCCCCTCCCCTCGGTCACCCGGCCGAACCTCCCCCTCTCTCACCACCAGCTGCCCCACCCTTCTCTTTCCCTCGCCCCGTCTCGCCGCGCAAGAGCGCGACCGCCGCCGCCCGTCGCCGCGATCTTCACGGGATCACGATCCCGAGTCGCCCCCTGCCCCAAGTTGATGCCCTATAAATACCTACGCCCCTCCTTCCCCGAACCCCCTAAAACCCTACGCCCAAAACCCACCGCAGCTCGCACCCTCGCCGAACGCATCTCGCCGCCGCTGCCTCGGTTCGCCGCCGTTTCCGCCACCGGTGAGCCACCCATCGACCTCCAAGCTACTCCACCCGAACCGCCACTACATCCCGCACCTCCCTGACATCCTCTCTTTGCCCAGGAGCCCTCGACTCCGTCGCCCCGAGCTCGTCCGCCGCCCGCCGGAGCAGGAGCTCACCCGAGCTCGCCCCGATCGTCTCCGTCATCCCCGAGCTCCAACGACTCCATCCCGACCTCCCCTCGAGCCGCCGCACGCTTTGACGTCTCCGCCGCCGCCGGGACCACGGAGCAGCAGCGCCGCCAACACCAGTCGCCGTCGCCGCCGACCACCATGTAAGCCACGGAGCCCCTCCGTCGTCGGATCTGAAACCTCGCTGTAGATTAGATCTCTGAAGAAGTGCGTTTTTATTTTAAAAAGGCGGTTTAATTACGGGTTTTTTGGTTTAGTTAGCGGTTTAGTTAGACCGGCCCGATCGGTTTATTTTCTGTTAGCCTCGGGCATGCATTAGTTATATATCGCCTGAGCGTTAGATAGGCCCGTTAGCGCTAGTTTTTTTTTCGTTTTAGTTATATTTTCGTTTCTGTTTTTAACAGAATAGTTCCAGTTTTGTAAAATCCGTATCTCTTAGGTTACTTAATATTTTTAGTTGATTCTTTTTTTGTTAGTTTGCAAATTTCCTATAGTTTCTATAGAAAATAGCTTAGGCCATGTTTAGGTTTTTAAAAATAGTTTTATTTTAGTTTTAGACAGATTAGTATTTCTGCTATAAATTGAGTTAGGATTATTATATTTTAGTGATTCTTTTTGTCACTGCCTTGTTTTGACTTTGCCTAGCAGTAGGAATTTATTTGGGCATTTATAGTCTTTATTAAAAATAGTTTTTATACAAAAACAAGCTTTTTAGTTTATTTAGCTTGCTGCTGTTTTCTGTTGTTCTAGGTATTTTTAAAATTTTATTTTACCTATGTTATAGTTTATTTTAGATTAGTTTCTGTAGTTTTAGAACGTGAACTTTTATTTACAGAAAATAAAAAGTTTATTTTATTTTCTTGTTAGTTGTTGGCTTGGATTTCTTCGAGTTTTCTTTGGTTTTTGGTTCGATTGTTTTGTGTGTTTTATGTTAGCATGCTGTTATGTTAAGTGATTGTATGTTTTTATGCTTATATGATTATTGTTTGCTTCGATAGAATTTCCGGAGTGCGAAGCCTGCTACCACGAGTCCCTAGCTTTCGAAGACCGTCAGCCAGGCAAGTCATTTGATCATGTCTTCTTTTACAATACCTATGATTTTATTGCATTAGAATTATACCTCCCCACCATGCATGCAGTAGGAGAATTTTAAGTTATGTTCTTGAGTAGTATCATGAGGTAGGATGAACCCAATTCCCCTTGTTACCATTGCCCGGGACGATGTAGTTTATTTGCTATGCTCGTAGACGGGGTTGGTTGAGTGATTCATAAGGGAGATGCGAGAGTCAAGATGATGACAACCCCATGACTTCAAGCTCAAGATGGACTTTAAAAATTCACTACTAGGTGGAGGACGGTTGACGGGCACCCTGGAGAAACCAGCGGATGGCCGGGATGCATGGAGAAGCGCCATGACATCTTGCGGAAAGCTTCACCCAGCCACGAAGAGGCGGATGGATACCCCATTGACCGAAGCTTACGTGCAGCCGCAAGCCATTATGGGCTCGGCTTGGTCGACCCTAGGCGTGACTCTGTCCGGACGGTGCTACGAGATGTAGAAGAACGGTAGGATTGGATGGGCACCAGCAGTGGCCCAGAGGAACCCTTCGGAAGACCCTGTTTCGTTCGTCCCGTCTTCAAACACCAGGAAGTGCGAAGACTTAAAGGAGGGAACGATTCTTGCGGGTAAAGTGCGCAAACCTCTGCAGAGTGAAGATCTAATCGGTTAGCCGTGTCCCCGGTTACGGACAATTTGAGCCTCTGGAACTTGGCATATTTCGGATATCTCAACACGGAACTTAATAAATTAATTGAGGGGGTTATTTAATAATTGGGAATGAAACATTGGTTGGCGGAACCATCTCAATAACTACCAACATTTTGTAGTATTTGCAAACAAGTCCTTGTTGTAGGGAAAAAAACTGGCTTTTTCGCAAAGCAATGGAACTTAGAGCCCCACAGCCAAATTGCATATAGTGTTAGTAATTTTTATTGTTGTTCTCTCTTTGACTTGCCGGCATATTCAAAATGCTGACCTACACGGCTGCAACGTCTTATGTTGCAGAGGAGTTTTCCGATCAGGAGTGAGGCTACGATCCACGCTTGGCGATTACCCTATGGAGTCGGATGGACTCACTATTAAATCTCACGCTTCGCAGCTTTATTTAGTTTATTTCTCATGAGTTGGCCTTGACGGAATTTATTCTATTGTAATAAAGACTCGATATGAGAATCGTGTAATAAATTCAGGTGTGATTGAACTTTGAATCTTTTCATCAATGTCTTTGTGTGTGCGGCATGATCTTGGGATGGTACAGCTACACGGAGACTTGACCGCTGGTCGGGTCGCTCTGATTCGCCCCTCTGGCGAAGGTAAGGCCTCGTCTAGTTGGGTTGGTATTGCTTGATGTTTCGATGACCAGGAGCGAGATACGCTATGCCCGATTCTCGATGAGTTGTTTCTTGCCCTAAGCCGCCGGCGGGTCGTCCCCTTATATACACGGGTTGACACCCTGCGGCTTACAGAGTCCCGGGCGGCTCATAAACAGTGTCCGGCTCGGTGACTAGTTAAATCTACCTTATGATACAAGTCATGCCATTATGGCGGTTTACTACGACGGGCCTTAAGTCGCCCGTGGGCTTTATACCCTTTATTGAACCACCATCTTCATGCTTGGTCTTGGGCTTCTTCTGATAGATCTCTCTTTGCATAACCCGGACCCTCATGGACGGCTTATATAAATAGTTACATCCCCAACATTAGGCCCCAGATTGATTTGAAACGGTTCATGTCAATCTTAAAATACCTTAAGAAATAAGCCTTGGTCTTACATGCATGCAAAAGGGTTTAACCCGCCATGACTTCATCTTCTGGATCCGCGTTAACCCGTCGTGACGTCATCTCCAATTAAATCCTTATTTTATTATGCTATATCTTCAACGGATCTTTGCCTTTACTGATCGTCCCAAAACCCGAGGCGTCGGGGTCGCTGGATAATGATATTCAATCTCCTCGTTTCTCGCACCGTCCCAGTCGGCCCTTCCTCATAAATAGGCTCGACCTAGGTCCTTTTCATTTTCTCCCTCAGCCGTCTTCATCTTCTCCCTGCCTCCCTATTACTCGAGCTCCGCCGCCGCCGCCACCGTCGAGCTCCTCGTCTTCTCCAACTCAGGCCGCTGCATCAACCTGACTTAATCAGAGAAACGCGACGGAACCCTGCAGCAGCTCTGCATTCGTAAGCCCTTTTCCTTTCCTGCGTTTAGATCTGCATTGCGGCCTCCCGAGTTCGTCGGTGTTCATCGCCGCCCGTTGCAAACCCTTGATATTTTTCCTTTCCCGTGCTCTTTTTTGATCTTTAGACAGCTAGAATTACTGCGGTGGCTGTTCCGCATCCATCTCGAATAGAAACAGATCTCATTTCCCTTGTTTAAAGGCCTCCTTCGAGTGTATGAACTTCTCTGTACTGGTTTAGGTCTAGAAATTTTTCTTTTTCAGAGCAATTGTTTGATCCAAAATAATAGCTGAAACTTGTGGAACTTGTTTGTTCCACACTTAGCCAAAAATCTACACATGTTGACTCTGTTGAACTACGATAGTCCATATAGCCAGTTTTAAGAAAATGACACTGTTTGGTCAACCTTGCTTGCTTCCGGCGATTTAAGAAAATTTAACTGCCTTTGATACTTGTAAAGGCTTAAATACCACTAAATAATTACCCATATATATCATTAGGCCCCTTCTTAAGCCGCTGTTTCGAATAAACTCACGATGTTCTCCTCCGGGTTATAAATTGAACCAGAATTTTTTTCTTTTTTCATAGGTTTCAATTTGCCTAATGGCACCCAAGGCTCCCAAACCTCTGGTGACCTGTAACTGGGTCAAGTCCGTCGTTACAGAAAGCACTTTGTCTGATTTTGTGCCGGCCATCTGCCCAAGAAAGAGGTCATGTCTTATCGTGCTCCTAACCCGTCAGAGGAGAAGCCTCAACCCAAGGAAGGGGAGGTGATCGTGTTTACTGATCACATGAACCGGGGCTTCGCTCCACCCGGTTCAAAATTCTTCAGGGATGTTTTGCATTTCTTTGATCTCAGACCTCAAGACATCGGTCCCAATTCCGTGTCAAATATTTGCAACTTCCAAGTCTTCTGTGAGGTGTACCTTGGAGAAGAACCCAGCTTACTTTTATTCAGAGATTTTTTTTACTTAAACCGGCAGAACGAACGCGCCAACGGGCCCAGTCTAGAACTTGGTGGCATCTCGATTCAGCGGCGGAGAGACTGCCTTTTCCTTATGCTGAACTGTCGAGTCATCCATAGGATTGGAATCAGACGTGGTTTTACTGCCAGGACACTTCTCCGGCTGAGGAAAATCCTCTGCCCGGCTTCCGCGCCTTGCGCCTTGAATCAAACCACCCGCTGCCGGATAAACTGACTGCTGTTGAACGTCTACCACTTGCTCCCACCATTAGTAAAATCAAAGCTCTTTTGGGAAATGACTTAGATGGCATTGACCTGGTCCGAGTATGGGTCGCTTGGCAAGTGATTCCGTTAAGCCGCCGCCCCGGCTTAATGTGCACCTACTCAGGCGACAAGAATGACCCACTGCATCATAGTCCCGACGACTTACCAGATGATGTGGTGGAGGCTACAACCCAGACGTTGTTGAAAGAGGGCACGGTGACTAGTAATGCCTTTGGCTTACTTCCTTTCTGCAAGAAGAACCCGACCCCTGCAGTAAGTCATCAACCTCAATAACTACTCCTTACTGTGTTATACCTTGCTTTTATTTATAACCCTTTACCATTTTTCCTCAGGCCAATGACAACTTCTGGAAGGTCAAGTATGACCATGAGGCTGCCAAACAAGCCAGAGCATCCAAGAGAACCGAAAGAAAAGCCGTCAAAACAGGAACTTCAAGGAAAAGGAAGCCAAGCGCTTCAGATTTACTCAAATTGGACGACACTTCTGACGATGAAGAAGAGGTAATCCTTAATTCTCCTGACTCCCTTATCATTATTTTATTGACATTCTACCCTTTCAGGAGGGTACGGGGAACAGCCAAGCGGTTGAGGAAGAGGTAACTATAATCTCCTCTCACTCAGAGCCTTTGCCAAAGCAAAAAATCCGAAGGGTGACCCGGAAAGTAAGATTTTCACATCCTTTAGCTTATCAAGATCCTCAATTTCTTTTGAAGCAACAGACTCATGAAAGCCGGAGGCATACAGGACCTCAAGGATGCAGAACTCTCCTCGGCTTACGATGTAACGAGAAGCGCCAAAGCGAGGTTATCTCAATTTATATTCTGCTTTCCCCTTAGCGGGCTTAATCGTCCACCTCTCAATTCATCTGACTCAAATTATCAGGAGACCTCACCTTCCTCCGGCGAGTCTATGCAATCCAACATGCCGTCTTTCAAAACCGCCCCCGGGTAATATAAACTTATTTACCTTATACTTTACCTTACTCATGTTTTGTACTCACCCTTACGCCTTGTCCACAGCGTGCAAGTGAAGCCGATGAAGAGGGCAAAAAAAGAATAAGCAATCCCAAGATCCGGTCATAACTGAACTGGAACTCGGAACAGCTGCCCCTGACACTTCCACTCATCAACCGCCGCCTGAACCAGTTTATGATATTCCAGCACCAACCTCTGATCCGCCCGCCGAAGAAACTCTTAGCGGTTCTGATAAACCGGAAACTCCTAACCCGGCCAAAACAACTGATCCGGAAGTTGAATTCTCAAGACTCAGTTTGTCGAGCCGAGTCAGCTCACTGTCCTTGCCAAGTGCTCTGCCAAGGAGGAGCTTTTGGAGCGCCGAAAGGCCAAGTTAGACATTGCAGAGTATACTCATTTGGGTATTGGGGATATCGTCTCTGGCTATATAAGTCAAGTGCATAGCAGCCGCGACCTGGAAATTGACATGGTGAAGCAGATACAACAAAAATCTGAGGTATGACCTATGTTACTTTTCCTTAACCATACTTACTGTACCAGCCCCCAAGTCTATTTCTTATAGGTAAATATGCTGTAGACTTAGAAAATTGCCTAACACAGCTTGTCCGACTTGGAAAGAAAGTTATTTAACCCGATTGTAGCATGATACTTTGAACTTGTGATACACATTAGCCCCCAAGTGTCAAGCATCTTTGCTTGCAAAGTGCTTGGGACTTCAATTTCCCTGAACCGGCTTAGCAATTTAAAGTTCTTCAGTATACATTAGCCCCCAAGTGTCAAGTACCTTTGCTTGCAAAGTGCTTGGGACTTAATGTTTATCTTATAATGATTCTGACTATAACCCGACATCAATACAGGCTGCCATAATTCAATTTGAATCAGAGGTTTCTTGACACGAAGAATCGCTGCAGCCCAAGAACTTGAAATCAAAAGGCCAACTCCAAGTTTGAATTCAGTATTTTTGAACAAGAGAAGTTGAAGAAAAACTTTGAGACGGATAAGAAAAACTGGCATGATGAAAAGGCTTCACTGGTGACCCGGGCCGAAACGGCAGAGGCGTTGCTTGCAGAAGCCACAGCTGAGCTGTCCGGCTTAAAGCGCCAGATATCTCAAATGGTCTCAGCAATCTTCGGTAAGTTACTCCTACAAACTTTAAATATTGCAAACCTTCTTTCAATGATTACTTCAATTGTTACCTTCGGTTCACCTTATGTTTAATAATGCAGGCCCCAGGTGCACAAACCTCAAGCAGAACATGTTGATCAAGCTGAAGGCGGTTTATACTCTGGTGGAACAGCTCTACACCGGGTCACAACATGCTTTGGCCATTGTAGCTTTATCAAATGACGTTCCTCACCTCCTGCAAGACGTGCTGAAGCGGCTTGCTGTGTTACCTCAGCGGATCCAAGAACTAAGGCGGGCGTCGCAGAAGAGCCGGAGCCATAGCGCGTTGAGCCGGCTAAAGCATGGATTCGAACTACACCGTCCGACCTCGCTCTTGGATATCCGAGTGCGAAGAGGATGGGACCTTATTCGATGAACAAGATTTCACCTTTGTGATAAAGATATCGCCCCATGGCTACTCTTATTGGGAGCGATCTGATCTTACCAAATATCAGCGGGTTATGACCGCCCTCCACCCTGTGGGCCCCATGTTGCTCCAAGCGTACTTCATCCTCCTATATATACCTACATGCCCCAAGCGATCGAGATCTGAGCAAAAACCTAATTCCACATGATCTTCGCACCCACGAGATCCCATCTTGGGGCACATTAGGAGCTCCATGGGAGGGGCATCCATCATGAGCTACATCAACACCATAGCCTCTCAGATGAAGTATGAGTAGTTTACCTCGGACCTTGGTCCATAGTTAGTAGCTAGATGGCTTCTTCTCTCTTTTTGGATCTCAATACAATGTTCTCCCCCTCTCTCGTGGAGATCTATTCGATGTAATCTTCTTTTTTGCGGTGTGTTTGTTGAGATCGATGAATTGTGGGTTTATGATCAAGTTTATCTATGAACAATATTTGAATCTTCTCTGAATTCTTTTATGTATGATTGGTTATCTTTGCAAGTCTCTTGAATTATCAGTTTGGTTTGGCCTACTAGATTGATCTTTCTTGCAATGGGAGAAGTGCTTAGCTTTGGGTTCAATCTTGCGGTGTCCTTTCCCGTGTGAGGGGCAGCAAGGCACGTATTGTATTGTTGCCATCGAGGATAACAAGATGGGTTTTTATCATATTGCATGAATTTATCCCTCTACATCATGTCATATTGCTTAAAGCGTTACTCTATTTTCATGAACTTAATACTCTAGATGCATCTGGATAGCGGTCGATGAGTGGAGTAATAGTAGTAGATGCGAGGCGGAGTCGGTCTACTTGTCCGGACGTGATGCCTATATACATGATCATACCTAGATATTCTCATAACTATGCTCAGTTCGTAAATTGCTCAACATTGATTAGTTTAGCCCAGTAAAATACTTATGCTCTTGAGCCACTAGTGAAACCTATGGCCCCGGTCTATCTTTATCATATTAATCTTCCAACACTTTGTTATTTCCTTTGCTTTTTACTTTGCTTTTATTTTACTTTGCATCTTTATCATAAAAATACCAAAAATATTGTCCTATCATATCTATCAGATCTCACTCTAAGTAAGTGACCGTGAAGGGATTGACAACCCCTTATCGCGTTGGTTGCGAGATTTATTGTTTTTGTGTAGTGCGAGGGACTGCATGCGTAGCCTCCTACTAGATTGATACCTTGGTTCTCAAAAACTGGGAAATACTAACGCTACTTTGCTACATCACCCTTTCTCTTCAAGGGAAAACCAACGTAGTGCTCAAGAGGTAGCAAGAAGGATTTACAGCGCCATTGCGAGGAGGTCTATGCAAAGTCAACATACCAAGTACCCATCACAATCCCTTATCTCCGCATTACATTATTTGCCATTTGCCTCTCGTTTTCCTCTCCCCACTTCACCCTTGCCTTTTATTAGCCCTCTCTTTTTTCGCCTCTTTTTAGCTTGCTTGTCGTTGGCTAGTCCTCTATCTTATCCGTTGTCTCCGAGAATGAAGTTCTAAATTTTAAGCAAGGGAGGAGAAAATCTAAAAGATGCTTGGTATAGAATTTGCAATGCTCAAAATAGATCTAGGAAGAAATCTACTTCCATTCTTCTCCGCATTTTTTATGTAGGTGCTAATCCTTGGTATAGATATATCCTTGATACCATTCTGGGAGAATTTCTTAGGTAGCATACTTTTGATTCTTATAATGCTATGATAGATTTGTTTGGCTCACCCCTCTTTTGGTTAATAGAACTATGTTAACTTTGTAGCATGTAATGCAAAGGCTTGAAATTATTTAAAATAAGGTTGCTACCATAGAGTTAATTGAAAATTTGGATAAAAAGATCTACAAACAAGTCTCTCAATATGGATCTAAAGTAGGAGTCACTTTGAAAAATATTAAAGAGAAAGAACCCATAGTTAGTGAGAAAATAAATCAGGATTCCACTAGGATCGATAAACTTGAAGATATCATTACCAACTTGGGAACCGCTTTTTCTTCCGTAAAGAATACTCCCAAGTCCTCCTAATAAAATTGCCAAGCTTATGTATGTTCCTAAAAATAAGGGTGAATCCTCTAGTAAAGAAACTGCGGATCTCAAATCTATAAGTATTCATCCCAATCTTGTTGCTATCATTAAGGAACCATTTGCTACAAATGAATTTTCTCTTCTGTGCCTAAAAGTTTGATAATTACTAAAAATAAAGAAATTTCTAAGGATGATAGATGTCTCATTGAAGAATTGCCTACTAAAGATGGCAATACCTAGATCTACCTTGCTTTTATGCCTAGCTAGGGGCGTTAAGCGATAGCGCTTGTTGGGAGGCAACCCAATTTTATTTTAGTTTTTGCTTTTTACTTCTGTTTAGGAATAATTGTTCTAGCCTCTGGTTAGATGTGTTTTTATGTTTTAATTAGTGTTTGTGCCAAGTTAAACCTATAGGATCTTCTTGGATGATAGTTATTTGATCTTGCAGAAATTTCCAGAAACTTTCTGTTCACGAAAACAATTGTTAAAAATCACCAGAACGTGATAAAATACTGATTCAATTGCTGATGATAAATAAACAAATTGCCTAGGTCGTCCTATTTTGGCTGATTTTTTGGAGTTCCATAAGTTTGCGTTAGTTACAGATTACTACAGACTGTTCTGTTTTTGACAGATTCTGTTTTTCATGTGTTGTTTGCTTATTTTGATGAATCTATGGCTAGTAAAATAGTTTATAAACCATAGAAAGTTGGAATACAGTAGGTTTAACACCAATATAAATAAATAATGAGTTCATTACAGTACCTTGAAGTGGTCTTTTGTTTTCTTTATTAACGTAGCTCGAGATTTCTGTTGAGTTTTGTGTTGTGAAGTTTTCAAGTTTTAGGCGATTTTTTTGATGGATTATGGAACAAGGTGGAAAGATTCTAAGCTTGGGAATGCCCATGGCACCCCAAGATAATATAAGGACACCAAAAATCCAAAGCTTGGGCATGCCTCGGAAGGCATCCCCTCTTTCGTCTACTTTCATCGGTAACTTTACTTGGAGCTATATTTTTATTCACCACATGATATGTGTTTTTCTTGGAGCGTCTTGTATGATTCGAGTCTTTGCTTTTTAGTTTACCACAATCATCCTTGCTGTACAAATCTTTTGAGAGAGCCATACATGATTTGAAAATTATTAGAATGCTATGTGCTTCACTTATATCTTTTGAGTTATATAGTTTTGCTCTAGTACTTCACTTATATCTTTTAGAAACACGGTGGTGGATTTGTTTGATAGAAACTATTGATATCTCATGCTTCACTTAGATTATTTTGAGTCTTAAATATCATGGTAATTTGCTTAAATAATCCTAATATTCTAGGTATTCAAGATTAGTAAAACTTTCTTATGAGTGTGTTGAATACTAAGAAGTTTGATGCTTGATGATTGTTTGAGATATGGAGTAATAATATCAAAGTCGTGCTAGTTGAGTAGTTGTGAATTTGAGAAATGCTTGTGTTGAAGTTTGCAAGTCCGTAGCATGCACGTATGGTAGCGTTATGTGACAAATTTGAAACATGAGGTGTTATTTGATTGTCCTCCTTATGAGTGGCGGTGGGGAATGCGATGGTCTTTCCTACCAATCTATCCCCTAGGAGCATGCGCGTAATGCTTGGTTTTGATGACCTGTATTTTTGCAATAAGTATGTGAGTTCTTTATGAATAATGTTGAGTCCATGGATTATCGCACTCTCACCTTCCATCATTGCTAGCCTCTTGATCTGTGCATTGCCTTTCTCACATTGAGAGTTGGTGCAAACTTAGCGGTGCATCAAACCCCGTGATATGATCGCTCTTTCACACATAAACCTCCTTATATCTTCCTCAAAACAGCCACCATACCTACCTATTATGGCATTTCCATAGCCATTCGAGATATATTATGCAAATTTCCACCATTCCTTTTATCATGACATTCATCATTGTCATATTGCTTAGCATGATCATGTAGTTGACATAGTATTTGTGGCAAAGCCACCGTTCATAATTATTTCATACATGTCACTCTTGATTCATTGCATATCCCGGTACACCGCCGGAGGCATTCATATAGAGTCATATTTTGTTCTAGTATCGAGTTGTAATCATTGAGTTGTAAATAAATAGAAGTGTGATGAACATCATTTTCTAGAGCATTGTCCCAAGTGAGGAATAAAAAAAAAAAGAAGGCCATAAAAAAGGCCCAAAAATGAGAGAAAAAGAAGGGACAATGCTAATATCCTTTACCACACTTGTGCTTCAAAGTAGCACCATAATCTTCATGATAGAGAGTCTCTTGTTTTATCACTTCCATATACTAGTGGGAATTTTCATTATAGAACTTGGCTTGTATATTCCAACAATGGGCCTCCTCAAGTGCCCTAGGTCTTCGTGAGCAAGCAAGTTGGATGCACACCCTTAGTTTCTTTTGTTGAGCTTTCATACATTTATAGCTCTAGTGCATCCGTTGCATGGCAATCCCTACTCCTTGCATTAACATCAATCGATGGGCATCTCCATAGCTCATTTATTAGCCTCGTTGATGTGAGACTTTCTCCTTTTTTAAATGCTCCACACCCCCATTATCATGTTCTATTCCACCCATAGTGCTATGTCCATGGCTCGCGCTCATATATTGCGTGAAAGTTTATAGGTTTGAGATTACTAAAGTATGAAACAATTGATTGGCTTGTCATCGGGGTTGTGCATGATGAGAGCATTCTTGTGTGAAAATGGAGCATAATATATGATTTTGTAGGGATGAACTTTCTTTGGCCATGTTATTTTGAGAGGACATAATTTCTTAGTTAGTATGCTTGAAGTATTATTATTTTTATGTCAATATGAACTTTTATCTTGAATCCTTGGATCTGAATATTCATACCACAATTAAGAAGAATTACATTGAAATTATGCAAGTAGCATTCCACATCAAAAATTATCTTTTTATCATTTACCAACTCGAGGCGAGCATGAATTAAGCTTGGGGATGCTTGATCGTCTCCAACGTATCTATAATTTTGATTGCTCCATGCTATATTATCTCTGTTTTGGACAATATTGGGCTTCATTATCCACTTTTATATTATTTTTGGGACTAACCTATTAACAGGGCCTAGCCCGATGCTGTTTTTGCCTATTTCGAGTTTGCGAGAAAAATAATATCAAGCAGGAGCCCAAGCGGAATGAAACCTTGGGGCGTGATTTTGGAACAAACATGATCCGGAGACTTGGACCCTACGTGAAGGCTTCGGAGGCCACGAGGTAGAGGCGCACCCTCCACCCTCGTGGGCCCCATGTTGCTCCAGCGTGCTTCTTCCTCCTCTATATACCTCGCACCCCAAGCGATGGAATCTGAGCAAAAACCTAATTCCACCATGCAATCTTCTATACCCACGAGATCCCATCTTGGGGCCATTAGGAGCTCCTGGGAAGGGTATCCATCACGGAGGGCTACACATCAACACCATAGCCTCTCAGATGAAGTGTGAGTAGTTTACCTCAGACCTTGGGTCCATAGTTAGTAGCTAGATGGCTTCTTCTCTCTTTTGGATCTCAATACAATGTTCCCCCTCTCTTGGAGATCTATTCGATGTAATCTTCTTTTGCGGTGTGTTTGTTGAGACCGATGAATTGTGGGTTTATGATCAAGTTTATCTATGAACAATATTTGAATCTTCTCTGAATTCTTTTATGTATGATTGGTTATCTTTGCAAGTCTCTTGAATTATCAGTTTGGTTTGGCCTACTAGATTGATCTTTCTTGCAATGGGAGAAGTGCTTAGCTTTGGGTTCAATCTTGCGGTGTCCTTTCCACGTGAGTGGGGGCAGCAAGGCGTATTATATTTTTCCACAGGGATAACAAGATGGGGTTTTATCATATTGCATGAATTTATCCTCTACATCATGTCATCTTGCTTAAGGGGTTACTCTGTTTCATGAACTTAATACTCTAGATGCATCTTTGGATAGCGATGAGTGGTGGAGTAATAGTAGTAGATCTGACGGAGTCGGTTTACTTGTCTCGAGACGTGATGCCTATCATACCTAGATATTCTCATAACTATGCTCAATTCTGTCAATTGCTCAACATTAATTCGTTCACCCACCGTAAATACTTATGCTCTTGAGAGAAGCCACTAGTGAAACCTAAGGCCCCGGTCTATCTTTATCATATTAATCTTCCAACACTTTGGTATTTCCTTTGCTTTTCCTTTGCTTTTATTTTACTTTGCATCTTTATCATAAAAATACCAAAAATATTATCCTATCATATCTATCGGATCTCACTCTCCTAATGACCGTGAAGGTATTGACAACCCCTTATCGCGTTGGTTGCGAGGATTTATTTGTTTTGTTAGTGAGTACGAGGGACTCAGCGTAGCCTCCTCTTTGGATTGATACCTTGGTTCTCAAAAACTGAGAAATACTTACGCTACTTTGCTGCATCACCCTTTCCTCTTCAAGGAAAACCAGCAGTGCTCAAGAGGTGTGATCTATCGATTTAACGGTATCACTACCTTTTCCAAATACCTAGTTTTTACTCCTTGAGGACCTGCACTCACCCTCTTCCTTTTGTACATCTATTATGAAAGAATAATATTGTTGGAAAAACATAGTATGACAACACATGGAATAGATACAGAAAATGGATAGGTATGCATATACTCATATATGATGCTTAAACTAAGCAGATGGTGTAACAAAGTAGAAATGCAAGAGGTCGGATGCAAAATATGTGAAGCCAATACAACCTTGCCAAGTTAGAGCAAGCACCTTGATGGGTGAATAATATAGGCCATCATCCACCATGCCAATTTTGTTAGCGTGGATTGTTCATAATATTCCTCTCGTCGCCCATTCTCATATTCATTTTGATAATTTTCAATATCGACATACATGAAAACATAAAAACAAGTGAGATTGTCTTTGTAATGCAAGTGATTCTAATCCAATACTGCCTCCTGTAAACCCCTTTGTGCTATCTCTGCAATTCTTTTAAGAGATGCCATGCATGCTATAATTTGGTGTGTGCATTATATAATGTGGCCTACTACTCAAAATATGAGAGCTCAGTGATGACACTTTGCGGATAGCTTCTTCAACATATAGTAAAGAAGAACAAGTCGACTGACTGTGATTCAAAATATACTAAGGAGAACAACTCGACACGACCGATCGACATAAGAGAAGGATCATCTTAAATAAGAGCGGAAGAGCAAGCAGATTGAAGATATTACAAGTCTTTCAATACAATGTCGGTTGTCCACCATGATGAACAGGCGCATAGAAATACTATTCTTCCGGTCTCTCCATATGTGGCTCACATGCATTTCAAAACTAAAGTAGGAACATTTAGTGACCAATTAAACATCTCGGTTTACTAATATCACATAATATCATATATGAATTTGTACAGCTAAGCTTGTTTAGCTCAATGGGTGGAGCAGTGCTATTACTACACGAACCACGTGGGTTGGTCGTGGTCATCATAAAATGGAAAAACCATAAGCATGATGAGTCTGTGTTGACCGTGGTAGTGGGATGGCAGATCAAGCTGCAAACCGCGCAAAGGTATTTAACCGATGTTTGCTTTGAAATAACAACTAAAATTTGGTATGGACAAGAAAGTACAGTCAACAAGTGACAAAGAAATGCAATTCTGCTTCTCTCTATATGTCGCGACATGCATTTGGAAACTCAAGTGGGACCTTTAGCTAACCAATTAAAAATGTGTACATTAACTAATATTAGTATCATATCACAATTACATTTGAACAACTAAGCTTTGAATTTTGAGGGTTGTGTTGTTTAGCTTGAAGGGTGGAGTAATGCTAGTATGACGAGAAAGCACTCTGCAGATCATAGTAGAGTAGATAAAGGGAAAACCCTAAGCATCATGAGAAAAATCAGGAAAGTGGAACTAGCTGGACCGATGGGTGGCACATGCTTTTGAAGCGAATATAGGAACATTAGGTGACCAATTAAGCGTTCTCTATTTTAGTGATCGAGCATCAAATCAGATTCGTATTTCAACACATAAGCTACGGGTTGAGGTCTTGAGGAGCAATGCTAACGACCACGAAGCACCTCACGATGATGGTAGTGAATATAAAGGGGGACACCATAAGCTTCAGTATAGTGCCGTGCCATGGCGGATCTGAAGGTGCAAACCGGACAAAGCTACTTCCCAACCAATGTTTGCTTTCAACTAGCCATTACGATTTGAGTACGGACAAGAAAATGCGATTAATCGTGGGATTGTCTGAGATGTCCTCTTGCAAGGACTTAGTCGTGGAGCCATCGCAACTAGGAAGCTTAAGGGGTTAATGGGACAAGGACATGAGATACTTATACTAGTTAGTAACATCCCAAATTTCCCATTTGGAATGTTTTACAATTATAGCTAAGCATCTATGCATTATTGTTTGAATTGAGTGACATTTGAATTATTTGAGAGGCTTTTGAGTTTGTTGGAATTTGAATTCAAATTGGCGGTTGAATTTACTAAAACAATGCGACAAATACTTGAGAAAAAGTATGAGAGGAGTAAACATGACACTCAAAAATGTCGGAAGAAAAGTTTTGCCAAAAGATTGAATCCAAATTTGATTTTATTTGGGATTTCTAGAAAATGTTTTTTAAGTTTGAGTTTTGCCTGGAAAAATGTCAGAGTTGTAATAAATTCCACGAGAATTTTGATATATATATGTCCTATATAAATATATATATATTTTATATATTCTCTCCTCTCTCTAATTCAAAAAAGGAAAAGAAAAAAACCCCGGTACAGCCAAATAATGACCCGGCCCAGGCCTTGACCAGCCAGACGCGCTTTCCTGACGCCCGCAGCCTGCCCCCAGCGCCCGGCAAATCCCCTCCCCTCGGTCACCCGGCCAGAACCTCCCTCTCTCTCAAGCGCGGCCCCACCCTTCTCTTTCCCTCGCCCGTCTCGCCGCGCAAGAGCGCGACGCCGCCGCCCGTCGCCGCGATCTTCACGGATCACGATCGAGTCGCCCTGCCCCAGTTGATGCCCTATAAATACCTCGCCCTCCTTCCCAACCAAACCCTCGCCCAAAACCCACGCTCGCACCCTCGCCGAGCATCTCGCCTTGTGCCTCGGTTCGCCGCCGTTCCGCCACCGGTGAGCCACCCATCGACCTCAAGCTACTCACCGAACGCCACCATCACCTCCTGACATCCTCTCTTTGCCCAGGGCCCTCGACTCCGTCCCCGAGCTTCGTCCGCGCCAGCGGAGCAGGAGCTCACCAGAGCCTCTTGATCGTCTCCGTCATCCCGAGCTCAACGACTCTCCGACCTCCCTCGAGCCGCGCACCGCGTCTCCGCCGCCGCCAGGACCGGAGCAGCAGCGTAACACCGTGCATTCGCCGCCCGACCACCGTGATAGCCACGGAGCCCCCTCCGTCGTCGGATCTGAAACCTCGCTGTAGATTAGATCTCTGAAGAGTGCGTTTTTATTTTAAAAGGCGGTTTAATTCACGGGTTTTTTGGTTTAGTTAGCGGTTTAGTTAGACCGGCCCGATCGGTTTATTTTCTGTTAGCCTCGGGCATGCATTAGTTATATATCGCTTTGAGCGTTAGATAGGCCCGTTAGCGCTAGTTTTTTTCGTTTTAGTTATATTTTCGTTTCTGTTTTTAACAGAATAGTTCCAGTTTGTAAAATCCATATCTCTTAGGTTACTTAATATTTTAGTTGATTCTTTTTTGTTAGTTTGCAAATTTCCTATAGTTTCTATAGAAAATAGCTTAGGCCATGTTTAGGTTTTTAAAATAGTTTTATTTTAGTTTTAGACAGATTAGTATTTCTGCTATAAATTGAGTTAGGATTATTATATTTTAGTGATTCTTTTTGTCACTGCCTTGTTTTGACTTTGCCTAGCAGTAGGAATTTATTTGGGCATTTATAGTCTTTATTAAAAATAGTTTTATACAAAAACAAGCTTTTAGTTTATTTAGCTTGCTGCTGTTTTCCATTGTTCTAGTATTTTTAAAATTTTATTTTACCTATGTTATAGTTTATTTTAGATTAGTTTCTGTAGTTTTAGAACGTGAACTTTTATTTACAGAAAATAAAAGTTTATTTTATTTTCTTGTTAGTTGTTGGCTTGGATTTCTTGAGTTTTCTTTGGTTTTTAGTTCGATTGTTTTGTGTGTTTTATGTTAGCATGCTGTTATGTTAAGTGATTGTATGTTTTTATGCTTATATGATTATTGTTTGCTTGATAGAATTTCAGTCTGACCCTGCTACCACGAGTCCCTAGCTTTGAAGACCGTCGGCCGGGCAAGTCATTTGATCATGTCTTCTTTTACAATACCTATGATTTTATTGCATTAGAATTATACCTCCCACCATGCATGCAGTAGGAGAATTTTAAGTTATGTTCTTGAGTAGTATCATGAGGTAGGATGAACCCAATTCCTTGTTACCATTGCGGGACGATGTAGTTTATTTGCTATGCTCGTAGGCAGGGTTGGTTGAGTGATTCATAAGGGAGATGCGAGAGTCAAGATGATGACAACCCCATGACTTCAAGCTCAAGATGGACTTTAAAAATTCACTACTAGGTGGAGGGCGGTTGTGGGCACCTGGAGAAACCAGCGGATGGCGGGATGCATGGAGAAGCGCCATGACATCTTGCGGAGCTTCACCCAGCCACGAAGAGGCGGATGGATACCCCATTGACCGAGCTTACGTGCAGCCGCAAGCCATTATGGGCTCACGGCAGTGCGACCCTAGGCGTGAACTCTGTCAGACGGTGCTCGAGATGTAGAAGAACGGTAGGATTGGATGGGCACCAGCGGTGGCGGAGGAACCCTTGGAAGACCCTGTTTGTTCGTCCGTCTTCAAACACCAGGAAGTGCGAAGACTTAAAGGAGGAGCGATTCTTGCGGGTAAAGTCATAAACCTCTGCAGAGTGAAGATCTAATCGGTTAGCCGTGTCCCGATTCGGACAATTTGAGCCTCGGAACTTGGCATATGGATATCTCAACGGAACTTAATAAATTAATTGAGGGGTTATTTAATAATTGGGAATGAAACATTGGTTGGCGGAACCATCTCAATAACTACCAACATTTTGTAGTATTTGCAAACAAGTCCTTGTTGTAGGGAAAAAAACGGCTTTTTAGCAAGCAATGGAACTTAGAGCCCCGACCAAATTGCATATAGTGTTAGTAATTTTTATTGTTGTTCTCTCTGACTTGCCGGCATATTCAAAATGCTGACCTACGGCTGCAACGTCTTATGTTGCGAAGGTTTTCCGATCGGGAGTGAGGCTACGATCACGCTTGGCGATTACCCTATGGAGTCGGATGGACTCACTATTAAATCTCACGCTTCAGAGCTTTATTTAGTTTATTTCTCATGAGTTGGCCTTGCGAATTTATTCTATTGTAATAAAGACTCGATATGAGAATCGTGTAATAAATTCAGGTGTGATTGAACTTTGAATCTTTTCATCAATGTCTTGTGTGTGCGGACATGATCTTGGGATGGTACAGCTACACGGAGACTTGACCGTTTTGGTCGGTGCATCTGATTATTCTGGCCGGTAAGGCCTCGTCTAGTTAGGTTGGTATTGCTTGATGTTTGATGACCAGGGCGAGATCGCTATGCGGATTCTCGATGAGTTGTTTCTTGCCCTAAGCCGCCGGTAGTGGTCCCCCTTATATACGGTTGACACCCTGCGACTTCTGAGAGTCCGGCGGCTCATAAGCAGTGTCCGCCGGTGACTAGTTAAATCTACCTTATGATACAAGTCATGCCATTATGGCGGTTTTACTCTGACAGACCTTAAGTGGCCCGTGGGCTTTATACCCTTTATTGAACCACCATCTTCATGCTTGGTCTTGGGCTTCCGATAGATCTCTTTTGCATAACCCGGACCCTCATGGGCGGCTTATATAAATAGTTACATCCCCAACATTAGGCTGATTGATTTAAGCGGTTCATGTCAATCTTAAAATACTATAAAATAAGCCTTGGTCTTACATGTGCAAAGGTTTAACCGCCATGACTTCATCTTACGGATCGCGTTAACCCGTCGTGAGTCATCTCAATTAAATCCTTATTTTCTATATCTTCAGCGGATCTTTGCCTTTCTGATCGTCCCAAAACCGAAGCGTCGGGTGCTGGATAATGATATTCAATCTCTCGTTTCTTGCATCCCGATCGGCCCTTCCTCATAAATAGGCTCGACCTAGGTCCTTTTCATTTTCTCCCTCAGCCGTCTTCATCTTCTCCCTGCCTCCCTATTACTCGAGCTCCGCCGCCGCCGCCACCGTCGAGCTCTCGTCTTCTCAACTCAGGCGCTGCATCAACGACTTAATCGGGCAAGCGGAACCTGCAGCTACTGCATTAAGTAAGCCCTTTTCCTTTCCTGCGTTTAGATCGCATTGCGGCCTCCAAGTTCGTCGGTGTTCATCGCGCCCGTTGCAAACCCTTGATATTTTCCTTTCCGTTCTTTTTGATCTTTAGACAGCTAAATTCTGCGGTGTTTCGCATCCATCTCGAATAAAGCAGATCTCATTTCCCTTGTTTAAAGGCCTCCTTGAGTGTATGAACTTCTCTGTCTTGGTTTAGGTCTAGAAATTTTTCTTTTGAGCAATTGTTTGATCCAAAATAATAGCTGAAACTTGTGGAACTTGTTTGTTCCACACTTAGCCAAAATCTACATGTTGACTCTGTTGAACTACGATAGTCCATATAGCGTTTTAAAAATGACCTTTGTTTGGTCAACCTTGCTTGCTTCCGATTTAAGAAAATTTAGCGCCTTTGATACTAAAGGCTTAAATACCACTAAATAATTACCCATATATATCATTAGGCCCTTCTTAAGCATTTGTTGAATAAACTCACGATGTTCTCCTCAAGGTTATAAATTGAACCAGAATTTTTCTTTTTTCATAGGTTTCAATTTGCCTAATGGCACCAGGCTCCCAAACCTCTGGTGACCTGTTCCTGGTCAAGTCCGTGTTCTGAAAGCACTTTGTCTGATTTTGTGCGGCCATCTGCCCAAGAAAGAGGTCATGTCTTATCGTGCTCCTAACCCGTCGGAGGAAGCCTCAACCCAGGAAGGGGAGGTGATGGTCTTGATCACATGAACAGGGCTTCGCTCCACCGGTTCAAAATTCTTGAGGATGTTTTGCATTTCTTTGATCTCAGACCTCAAGACATCGGTCCCAATTCCGTGTCAAATATTTGCAACTTCAAGTCTTAAGTGTGTACCTTGGAGAAGAACCCAGCTTACTTTTATTGATTTTTTTACTTACGGCGAGCAGGCAGCATAGCAGGCCCGATCTAGAACTTGGTGGCATCTCGATTCAGCGGCGGAGACTGCCTTTTCCTTATGCTGAACTGTCGAGTCATCCATAGGATTGGAATCGGGTGGTTTTCTTGCCGAGACACTTCTCCGGCTGAGGAAAATCCTCTGCGGCTTCAGCATATGCGCCTTGAATCAAACCACCGGCTGCCGGATAAAGCGGCTGCATTGAGCGTCTACCACCTCCCACCATTAGTAAAATCAAAGCTCTTTTGGGAAATGACTTAGATGGCATTGACCTGGTCAAATATGGGTAAACAGCAAGTGATTCCGTTAAGCGCCGCCCGGCAATGTGCACCTACTCGAGCGACAAGAATGACCTTGCATCATAGTCCGACGACTTACGGATGATGTGGTGGAGGCTACAACCAGACGTTGTTGAAAGAGACACGGTGACTAGTAATGCCTTTGGCTTACTTCCTTTACGCAGAACCCGACCCTGCGATAAGTCATCAACCTCAATAACTACTCCTTTGTGTTATACCTTGCTTTTATTTATAACCCTTTACCATTTTCCTCGGGCCAATGACAACCGGAAGGTCAAGTATGACCATGAGGCTGCCAAACAAGCGAGCATCCAAAGAAGAAAGAAAAGCCGTCAAAGCAGGAACTTCAAGGAAAAAGGCGCTTGATTTACTCAAATTGGGCGACACCGGCGATGAAGAAGAGGTAATCCTTAATTCTCTGACTCCTTATCATTATTTTATTGACATTCTACCTTTCGGGAAGTCGAGGAACAACCAAGCGGTTGAGGAAGAGTAACTATAATCTCCTCTCCTCGAGCCTTAAAAGCAAAAAAATCCGAAGGGTGACGGAAAGTAAGATTTTCACATCCTTTAGCTTATCAAGATCCTCAATTTCTTTTGAAACAACAGACTCATGAAAGCGGAGGCATACAGGACCTCAAGGATGAGAACTCTCCTCGGCTTACGATGTAACGGAAGCGTAAACTGAGTTATCTCAATTTATATTCTGCTTTCCCCTTAGCGGGCTTAATCGTCCACCTCTCAATTCATCGACTCAAATTATCGGAGACCTCACCTTCCTCCGTGAGTCTATGCAATCCAACATGCCGTCTTTCAAAACCGCCCGGGTAATATAAACTTATTTACCTTATACTTTACCTTACTCATGTTTTGTACTCACCCATACGCCTTGTCCACAGCGGTAAGTGAAGCCGTGAAGGCAAAAAGAATAAGCAATCCCAAGATCCGGTCATAGCTGGCGGAACTCGGAACAGCTGCCTGACACTTCCACTCATCAACCGCCGCTGAACCAGTTTATGATATTCAGCACCAACCTCGATCCGCCGAGAAGAAACTCTTAGCGGTTACGATAAACGGAAACTCTAACCCGCCAAAACAACTGATCCGAAGTTGAATTCTCAAGACTCGGTTTGTCGGCAGTCAGCTCCTTGTCCTTGCCAAGTGCTCGCCAAGGAGGAGCTTTTGGGCGCCGAAAGGCCAAGTTGAACATTCGAGTATACTCATTTGGGTATTGGGGATATCGTCTCGGCTATATAAGTCAAGTGCATAGCAGCGCGACACGAAATTGACATGGTGAAGCGAGATACAACAAAAATCTGAGGTATGACCTATGTTACTTTTCCTTAACCATACTTATGCCACCCCCAAGTCTATTTCTTATAGGTAAATATCTGTAGACTTAGAAAATTGCCTAACACATCCGACTTGGAAAGAAAGTTATTTAACCCGATTGTAGCATGATACTTTGAACTTGTGATACACATTAGCCCCAAGTGTCAAGCATCTTTGCAAAAGTGCTTGGGACTTCAATTTCCACTGAAGCAGCAATTTAAAGTTCTTGATATACATTAGCCCCCAAGTGTCAAGTACCTTTGCTTGCAAAGTGCTTGGGACTTAATGTTTATCTTATAATGATTGACTATAACCCGACATCAATAGGCTGCCATAATTCAATTTGAATCAGAGATTCTTGACACGAAGAATCGCTGGCAGCCCAAGAACTTGAAATCAAAAGGCCAACTCAAGTTTGAATTCAGTATTTTGAACAAGAAGTTGAAGAAAAACTTTGAGGCGGATAAGAAAAACTGGCATGATGAAAAGGCTTCACTGGTGACCGGGCGAAGCAGCGAGGCGTTGCTGCGAAGCCTGACTGAGCTGTCAAGCTTAAGCGCCAGGATATCTCAAATGGTCTCAGCAATCTTGATAGATTACTCCTACAAACTTTAAATATTGCAAACCTTCTTTCAATGATTACTTCAATTGTTACCTTGGTTCACCTTATGTTTAATAATGCAGGCCCAGGTGCACAAACCTCAAGCGAACATGTTGATCAAAGCTGGCGGTTTATACTCTGGTGGAACAGCTCTACACGGGTCACAACATGCTTTGGCCATTGTAGCTTTATCAAATGAGCGTTCCTCACCTGCAAGAGCGTCTTTGAAGCGGCTTGCTTGTGTTCAGCCGGATCAAGAACTAAAGCGAGGCGTCGCAAGAGGAGACCCATAGCGCGTTGAGCGGGCTAAGCATGGATTCAGAACTACACCGTCCGACCTCGCTCTTGGATATCCAGTCGAAGAGGATGGGACCTTATTCGATGAACAAGATTTCACCTTTGTGATAAAGATATCGCCCCATGGCTACTCTTATTGGGAATCGCCAAAAGCGGTCGGAAGCACGAGCGTTTACCCACCGGAGCTCTCGGAGAGATAACCTCCCTCTGCTGCATTCTGAATTGTATTGTGTTCTTGCTTGGGGCTGAATGCTCTGATACCAGCTGCTAAGCGAGACCGGCGTGAAGTGTTGAACCCCCTTCTCGTTGCGCATGGGCCTCCTTTTATATGCTCAAGGGGTGTCCAACGGTGAGCGTAGATAAGAATAAAGGGAAAATGAGTTGCGGTTGAGTGCAGTTACTTATGATGTATCATACCTAACCACGGCGGGGGACAAAGGCATTAAATGCCCGTCTCGTCGCCCTAAGCAGTGCGAGAAAAGGACCGTCGAGGCGCCACGCTTGCCCGATGGCGATCTTATCGGCACCGCTTGCCACCGCGCTCCCTGGATGCACAACCTCTCTGCCAGCGGCGCTGAGAAGGTCGAGGCGACACGTTGGTGGATGTCTTTGGGCCTTGATTCTGATGAGTAGTTTGCGCGACAAGCGCCTTACCTGATTGTTGCCTTGTCGCGTCCGGAAGCTTAGCGCTCACGGGCCTTCCGACAAGCTCCTCTTGCCGGGGCCTTATCTCCTAAGTGCCTTGGTTGGCCTTCCGGCAAGCTCCTCTTGCGGGCCTTGTCTCCTTGGCTTAAATACTTTGTTCTTGAATGGCTCCAAAGGAACCACGGAGGACCTAAGCGGTCACCCGGCAAGCCTTGCAGCAGTCTTTCTTGCCCGTGCACAAGTTCGGGATACTAGGTACCCTACTCTAGTACACCGACACGGCGACTTCCTCTCCAATAGCTTTCCGTCTCTCTTACGTTGAACCGTCCCGAAGAACTGCTGGCCAGCTTATACTTGAGATCAATATTGAGAGTGTGCTCGTGAGTTCTCTCGGTACACCGACATGTCAGGAAGGTTTCCATGCGAAGATGTCGGTTCTCACGGATGAACTTCGATGAGCAACGCTTTCCTATTTAGGATCAAATTGGCGCGATCTTGAACTACTTAGATGAATGGCACAGGGTGAAATCAACAAGCTGGGTTTCATGCCCGACTTAAACTTCATCGCGGGTCATGCTCGGTGGTTGGCTTCTTTGAAGAGGTCATATCCGCCGGGTCAACATTGTCTTGATAAAACTTCAGCTCCTCTGCTGCACAAGCAGACTCGGCATAAGCGGCGTCGCCCTCCTCATTCTAGGGCTACCCTTGACTTCCATACGGTGATGGTGCCCTTGTGACCCGACATCTTAAGCTGCGATAAACATAACACAAGCTGTCCCATGAACTTGGCATAAGCGGCCGACCATAGAGCATGATATGGACTCTTGATTTTGACCACCTCAAAAGTTAATTTCTCAGCTCTAGAATCATACTCATCTCCAAAGGCCACTTCGATTCAATCTTGCCAAGCTGGGTAAGCCCGACTTACCGGGCACCACTCCATGAAAAACAGTGTTGGACGTCTTCAAATCCTTATCAGTCAATCCCATGCGTCGAAAGGTCTCATAATAGAGGATATTGATGCTGCTACCTCCGTCCATGAGTACCTTACTGAATTTATATCCACCAACACGAGGTGCTACCACCAAGCTAATGACCCGGATTATCAACCGGAGGTGATCTTCCTGCTCCATACAATGGGCTGTTACGACCACCTCAAATAATGGGGAACCGGCTCAACATAATTCACGGCCTCTTATGAACCTTACGGTCACGTTTGCACAAGTTAGTGGTGAACACGTGATCTGCCCACTATTCGGTGCCGGGTGGCTTTGATAACCCGATCGCTGCGATGTTGTCCTCCTTGACCAGATCACTGTTGATTATATCCGCTTTGATGTCCCTCGAAAAGCGGAACTTGAACCACCGCCTCGGGCCATGAAAGCCGCGGCCTCGAGCCGCCGCTCACCCGTGATTGCCATCAAATGTGTTGGAATTCTTAAAGCCTTCATGATCGGCGCAATCTTTCCGCAAGTGGGTGGCGTTACGTCGTACTTCGCACCTTCCGAGGTCCCTTGAAGTCCTTGGGCAAACGTACATTACGTGAGCCGCACTAAACAAGGAACACCGCCCGGTTACGGTAGCTACCCCGCCTCAAGAAGTCGCCGGATAATCTGGAAAATCCCGACGAGCCATTTGTTGAGCCGCTTAGCTGAGCCGCCTCGCCGCTCCCCCCGACGTATTCGGTCTTGCACCAGGTTATAACCATCGGGCGGGTTACAGCGTTAGCATGCTGCTTGACAAAGCTCGACTCCATGTGCTCGCCAGAACTCGGACTCCGGCTTAGACGAGCCGAGCTAACCAAGGCGGAGGAGTTGAATGAATCCTGTCTGGCGGTAGGAATAAGTCTCTTCTTCAGCTGAGCTGTTCTGATGAGGTCTACGATCCTTTGGGTCTCCACTGTTGTTGGATCGTCCGCCGCCCAACGGAGAGCCGCCAAACATGTTGATAAGGCGCATCAAGTTCTCCATGGGGTTGGAAAAGTGACCGGCGGTACCGGGTATCGTAACGGGCGAAGCCATGTTCCCATGAGGAGGTACCATCTCCCGAGGTCGAGCCAGCTCCTCCTGCTCCGGCTGTCATAAACTGATTTGATCGGCGGGTTACTTTGGGCCGCCCGTGTATGCGTAAAGATTCGAGGATCATAAACTAGAATTAAGCAGAGTTGGATTGCCGATGTCTCCTCCTCATCACATCGTTAGATGCGCTCGAGTGCTCATCGTAGCTGGAAGGCCTCTGATCAGAAGCTGTTGTGCCCGCATCCAAAGCCGCCTGCCTCTATGGCTAACATGGTGTCTCAGCCTGCCAAGGCCTCCTGGCCCGAGCTTATCTCCTCAAGCACACGTGCCACTGCGCGCTATGCTCATCTTGATTCGCTGTGGATGACTGAGGTGGTTAAGGGCCGTTAGTTTATCCATGAGATCCAAAGAAGCACTTGAGCCTGCTGCTTACATGGCCTCCTACCCCCGCCGCCTCCCGACCCGGACGTTATTGCTGTTATGAGCCGCTGAGTTTTGACCGGTTGAGTACCAGCCATGAAGACTTCTGCCCAGCTTGGCGCTTATAGGGGTCCGAATACTAGAGCCATCGGAACAGCCCTAAGCCCGCCATCCTGTAACAGATACAATCGAATTGTTGGGGAACGAGCAGAATTTTAAAATTTTCTACGATCACCAAGATCAATCTATGGAGTTATCTAGCAACGAGGGAAAAGGAGTGCATCTACATACCCTTGTAGATCATGAAAGGAAGCTGCTCAAGAGAACGGGTTGATGGAGTCGCACTGTCGTGATCCAAATCACCGATGACCTCGGCGCCAATCGGACGGCACCTCTCGCTCAACACATGTGCACGGGTTGGTAAGACGTCTCCTCCTTCTTGATCCAGCAAGGGAAGGAGAGGTTGATGGAGATCCAAGAGCACGACGGCGTGGTGGTGGATGCAGTGGGGATCTCGGCAGGGCTTCGCCAAGCTCTACGGAGGAGGAGGAGGTGTTGGAGAGGGACAGGGAGGTGCCAGAGGCTAGGGTACGGCTGCCCTCCCCCCACTATATATAGGGCCCCTGGGGGCGCCGGCCCTAGGAGATGGGATTTCCAAGGGGGGCGGCGGCCAAGGGGGTGGCTTGCCCCACAAGCCAAGGGGGGCGCCCCCCACCCCTAGGGTTTCCTGCCCTAGGGGCAGGGGGAGGCCCAAGTGGGGCGCACCAGCCCACCAGTGGCTGGTTCCTCCCACTTCAGCCCATGGGGCCTCCCTCCAGATAGGTGGCCCCACTCGGTGGACCTCGGATCCTTCCGTGGTCCCAAGACAATACCGTGACCCCAAACTTTCCCGATGGTCAAACTTGATTTCCAATATATAAATCTTTACCTCCGCATTCATTCTCGAACTCCTCGTGACGTCCGGATCTCATCCGGACTTCAGAACAACTTTCGGGTTACTACATACTAATATCTCTACAACCCTAGCATCAATCAACCTTATGTGTACACTTCCACGGGTTCGAGAGATGCATATGACCGAGACGACTTCTCCGGTCAATAACCAACAGCCGGATCTGGATACCCATGTTGGCTCTACATGCTCCTCGATGATCTCATCGGATGAACCACGATGTCAAGGATTCAATCAATCCCGTGATACAATTCCCTTTGTCAATCGGTATCGCCATTTGCCCGAGACTCGATCATCGGTATCCCAATACATCGCTCAATCTCGCATCGCAAGTCACTTTACTCGCACCGTAATGCATGATCCCGTGATCAACCACTTGGTCACATTGAGCCTATTATGATGATTGAGGGAGTCCCGGACTAGGGGTGTCCGGATAGTCAACTATCATCACGGCCGACTCCAAGACTATGAAGATACAAGATTGAAGACTTCGTCCCCGTGTCCTGGATGGGACTTTCCTTGGCGTGGAAGGAAAGCTTACGATACGGATATGTAGATCTCCTACCATTGTAAACCGACTCGGTAACCCTAACCTATCCGTAAGGTCTATATAAACCGAGGGTTTTAGTCCAGAGGATCAACAACAATCATACCATAGGCTAGCTTCTAGGGTTTAGCCTCACGATCTCGTGGTAGATCTACTCTTGTACTACCCATATCATCAATATTAATCAAGCAGGAGTAGGGTATTACTCCATCGAGAGGGCCCCAACTGGGTAAAACATCGTGTCCCTTGTCTCCGTTACCATCCGCCTAGACGACACGCTCGGGACCCCTACCGAGATCCGCCGGTTTTGACACCGACATTGGTCCTTTCATCGGGAGTTCCTTCTGCGCCACCTATAGGCCCGATGGCTCCTTCTATCATCAACAACGACGCGGGTCCAGGTGAGACTTTTCTCCTCGACAGATCTTCGATTCGGTGGCTTTGCACGCGGGCCAATTCACTTGGCCATCTAGAGCAGATCGAAGCTACGCCCGCCATCAGGTCAGATTTGGAAGTTTAAACTACACGGCCGACATCCGCGGAGACTTGATCTTCGACGGATTCGAGCCGCAGCATAAGCACGCCAGACTGTCTCGATGGGCACGATCTAGCTCGCGCCAATCGAAGGTCCCGAGGCCGCACCAAAGGCCCGCTTCCGACCCTTAATCCGGAGCCGGATTCCCGATCGAGGACGAGTGGTTGGACACCGCCCGGGGCTACGATCTCAGCGCATTGAGGCTAACTCCATCCCTGTCCTGCATGAAGACCGTGACTCAGGGTGCCGGACTCCTCTCCGAACTCGAACTTCTTCATACGCCAATCGATTCGATTGGGCCCGGTTATGGAGTTCATCATGATATCTTTCAAAGACTCGCCTTTGGCGACATCCTGAATTCGCTAAAGTCTCTCTTTATCCGGAGAGCCCTGGCCGGACTACGGACGGGAAGGTTGGGATGCGGACGCATTTAAGAAATTCAACGCCCACCCACCACCCACTTTGTAGCCACTGCGATGATTCAACCGACATGCTCGATTTGACCAAGACATCGACGGTATGAACGAAGATGCTGGAGACGACCAAGACCCAAATACTTACATGGCACCGGAAGGCCACCGCCATATGACATATACATGGTGGACATCCCAAAAGATGGGAATGGCGATGGAACATGGGACGATGACCCCTCCAAGAAACAGCCCAAGCGCCAAGGCGCCGGTGGCGCCGCCTAAATCCCGCCACAAGAAACGGTGATTCCGCAGATGGAGATAATAACACCACGACATGTCGAAGACAACCTCCAAAGCAGACTCAGCGCAGGAGGAGGGAGAAGCAAGTCCGCACGACAAGGCGGGTAAAGAGAGGTAGAGGACGATAATTATGCGCCCTCCGAAGATGAGGCAAGCCTCGATTTGATTATGAATTTGTCGCATACGAGGATCCCACCCACAGGAGCGCTTTCAAACGCAGGCTTATGGCCACGGCAAGCAGCCTCAAGAAAAAGCAGCAACAACTTAGAGCTGACTAAGACCTGCTAATGACAGATGGATCAAGTCCGTGCAGCCAAGAGTATGAACTCGAATGCCCCTCCAAAAGCTACCCCAAACGCAGGCCGTTGCCTCGATCAGAGGAGGCACCCAAGTCACCAGCGTACGACATGGCAGACCGGCCACCCCGTGGCCACGATAGAGAGGCCTCTAGACCCTCCGTTCAAGCCGTACCCCGACGCCGTTCAGAAAGTACCAAGGCACGGGAAAACGCGCCAGACTTGCAAGACATATTGGAGGATAAGGCAAAACATACAAGATTGATCTACGGATCGCGTGGGCGCCCCACAACATGTGATGATAACCGTCACGCCGGATACAGAAACTCCGGCCGGGTCGAACACAATAGACAAAGCTCATTTGAGCTGCATCGTGACATAGCCCAATACAGAGGCGCCGCACACCCATTATGCTTCACAGATGAAGTAATGGATCATCAAATCCCTGAGGGCTTTAAACCTGTAAACATCGAATCATACGATGGTACCACAGATCCTGCGGTCTGGATCGAGGATTATCTCCTCCATATCCACATGGCCCGCGGTGATGATCTACACGCCATCAAATACCTCCCCCTCAAGCTTAAAGGACCAGCTCGGCATTGGCTTAACAGCTTGCCAGCAGAATCAATTGGTTGGTTGGAGGACCTGGAAGCCGCATTCCTTGATAACTTCCAGGGCACATATGTGCGACCACCAGACGCCGATGACCTTAGCCATATAATTCAGTAACCACAAGAATCGGCCAGACAATTCTGGACACGGTTCCTAACCAAGAAAAATCAAATCATTGACTGTCCGGATGCAGAGGCCCTTGCAGCCTTCAAACATAACATCCGCGACGAGTGGCTAGCCCGGCACCTAGGACAGGAAAAGCCGAAATCCATGGCAGCCCTCACAACACTCATGACCCGCTTTTGTGCGGGAGAGGACAGCTGGCTAGCTCGTAGTAACAACTTGACCAAAAACCCTGGTAGTTCGGATACCAAGGACAGCAATGGCAGGTCGCATCGCAACAAGAACAAGCGCCGCATTAACGGCGATAATGCTGAAGATACGGCAGTCAATGCCGGATTCAGAGGCTCTAAACCCGGTCAGCGGAAGAAGCCATTCAAAAGAAATACCCAGGTCCCGTCCAACTTGGACCGAATACTCGATCGCAGCGGATACATGGCACCCCGAAAAACCAGCCAATCACACCAACAGGGATTGTTGGGTGTTCAAGCAAGCAGAGCAAGTTAAGTGCCGAACTCAATGACAAGGGATGCATAGCGATGACGAGGAAGAGCCCCGCCCGAACAATAGAGGACATAAGGGCTTTCCCCACAAGTGCGGACGGTGAACATGATATACGCAACCCATATACCCAAAGGGAGCGGAAGCGTGCGCTAAGGGGCGTATACGCGATGGAGCGATCGCCCCAAAGTTCAACCCATGGTCTTCTGCCCGATCACCTTTGATCAAGGACCACCCACTAGCATCCGTCACGGCGGTTTCGCGCATTGGTTCTTGACCCAATTATTGACGGATTTCACCTCACTAGAGTCCCGATGGGCGGCGGCAGCAGCCTGAACCTGCTTTATCAGGATACACGGTCGCAAAATGGGCATAGACCCTCAAGGATTAAATCTACAAAGACAACCTTTAAAGGCGTCATACCGGGTGTAGAGGCCAATTGTACGGGCTCAGTTACACTCGAAGTGGTCTTCGGATCCCCGGATAACTTCCGAAGCGAAGAGTTAATCTTCAACATAGTCCCGTTCGCAGTGGCTATCATGCACTCGCCGGACGAACCGCATTGCAAAGTTCAATGCGGTGCCGCACTACGCATACCTCAAGCTCAAGATGCCAGGCCCTCGAGGAGTAATCACGGTCAATGGAAACACCGAACGCTCTCTCCGAACGGAGGAACACACGGCAGCCCTCGTGGCGGAGGTTCAAAGCAGCCTCTCGCAACAACTCTCGAGTCCGGCCACTAAGCGTCGGACACATCAAAGCGTGCCCGGAGTAACCTACAACAAGACCGCTCGCACGATTCAAGCATCGCGTAGTAATCCGCCCCAACCCCAGCCCTCGCGAAATGCGAAGCCGGTATTACTGGCGTACATAACTACGCTCTAGAGATACCATGGACATAAGGGGAGGGCACGACCACGGCACGCCAAGAATGCGTCTCGACCGCACTGTGGGCCCCGATTGTGTCATTCTTTTCTTTTTCTTTTTCTTACTTTCGGGACTCCGTTCTCAGAAGTCCTGTCGGCACTAGAATCGCCCGAACTAACGATGCAACAGCCAGGGAAGCGAAAGCTCGTCGAGTGTTCGGTGGTCTCTACTACGAGCATTATACCTGCTTTTACATACCATCCCGCAGCTTACCCCTGGAGGGGGACATGTCAAATAGTCCCATCCCTTGCTTATCGCACAATTTGTATCATTCTGCTTTTATTTGCAATTTCTTTTTAATAACCAATATATAGTTCTTGCCTATTATTGCCTTTTTTTCTATATATATGTTCATTTCATGACATGTTGCACCCGTACACTTTGGTACGGCCAGTACACCAGGGGCTTAAGTACCCCAAAATTATGGTGTGATAAGTCCGAACACTTTCACTAGTGCGGCACCCCGAACTTATAGCATTATATGAATCGGCTCTGAATCATGTCTTGGGTCAATAGTTGGGTTTGCCCGGCTCCCGTGTTTTGGTACCTTACGTTCCGTTATATCGGCTAAGGTAGCATCGGGACCACTGCGATTGTGCCCCAGTTGAGCTGGGTTGAGCACCTCAGTGGAGAAAGCTAAAACTGACCGTCATGATAGGGCGAGAGCCGGTCGCTGTTCGAGAGGTTTTTTCGGGTCCCTAAAGACTTATGCCGCTTAGAGCGAGGAACCGGAATTGTCCGGCCAAGGCGTGGATAGCGCCCCAAACTCAGTCTTCCGAATACTAGGGGTTTCACCGAAATTTAAAATTATAGAATTCTATGGCTAAGTGAGAGTGTTCAAGCATTATAAGTCCGATTGCCTTGTTCGTTGCGTTGAGCGCCTCCCTTGATAGGACCCAAGAATGGGAACAAGAGCGCTCAAGTTTGTCCCGTACACCCCAGCACTCGTGGCATGGGGGCTGAAGCCAATGACTTGCCATCTCTCAAATTTGATAAACGGCCGCACAGAAGGTAATATTTTAAATTAACAAGCGTTGCTTAGCGCATATGAACAAGTTTTCAGCATACAGTATAACAAATGCGAGTCTATTCAAAAATTACATCTTTGGAGCACTCAGCCGCTATACGGCGGGCACCCTTCAGGAGTCCCTCATAGTACATTTCGGGCATGCGATGCTCCTTGCCCTTCGGTGGACCGTCCGTCACAAGCTTCTCCGCATCCAGCTTGCCCCAGTGCACTTTAGCATGGGCAAGGGCCCGACGGGCACCTTCAATGCAGACGGAGCGCTTGATGACTTCAATCCTTGGACAGGTGTCCACCAGCCACCCCACTAGCCCAAAGTAGCTCCCAGGCATGGCTTCCAATGGCCATAGCCGAACTATGAGGCCCTTCATGGACTGTTCGGCGACCTTGTGGAGCTCGACCAGCTGCTTTAGCTGGTCGCTCGAGGCACGGACGTTCGACCTCGGCATCTTGAGACGAGAACACCTTTCCGTCGAGCTCCCCTCCTTGCTTGCGGTCGAACAGCGGCAGCATCGGACACACTATGGGGCAGATCTGCGAATGCTCCTGGAGAGCTCCGAATCCGGGTAAGTAATAGGTAATTCACTTTCACATGCTTGCTTTGCATAAAGAATGCCTTACCCACCGCTATTTTCTTTAATGACTCAATTTCTTGGAGGGCTTTTTGGGCCTCGGCCTTAGCAGCTTTGGCACTCTCAAGAGCCGAGCAAGCTCGGACTCTCGGGTCTTCGAGTCACGCCCAAACCCTCGTGTTTTTCACGAGAGCCTGGAGCTCTTGCCGCACCTCCGCCAGCTGCGCCTCCCCCTTCTCTCGCTCGGTGCGCTCCGCGGCCGCTTTGTTTTCGGCCACGGACACTGCTTCCTTCAGGGTCGCCGCCTCGTTCGTGGCCCCTGCAGTACCCATGTTATTCCTGTTATTTTTTGCAACCGAAACCTTTCTATAAGGTATTTCTTTAATAAGGAATTTCTTACCTTCCTTGTCCTCGAGCTGCTTCTTGGCAAGTCCGAGCTCGTTCTTGGACTGCTCGAGGCTCTGCTTCAATGCATTGACCTCCGCAGTCAGTGCGGCAGAGGTTAGCAGCGCAGCCTGCATTCCCATATTGACATACTTATGTTAGACTCCTGCGTATATCTTTTTAGATCCTTAGTCCGGCTTTTCTTTCCAAACACCGAACTAAGCATCGGGGCTCTTGTCTATCACGGTAATATTTTACATATTCTAAACTTACCTCAAAGCTTTGTTAGAAGGCTGGTGCAGGCTTCGGTCAGCCCGCTTTTGGCGGACTGAACTGTCGGATCACCGCACTCATAACGATGCGGTGCTCCTCCTGATGGAAGCGCTGTTAAGCGCCTCGATCGCTATCCGGTGCCTCGGTTGGGCCGAGAGGGCACGGCGTCTTACCTTCTTCGAAGGGACGCTTGCGGACTCGGAACCGCTGAAGGTTCGGCATGGAGTCGGACGAGGTGGGCGAGCCCTGGGGTCTCGCCCCCCAGCGCTGAGTCGGGAGGCTGCCTTGCGGCGCCTCTGCCACCTCCTCTTGACCAGGCCCCTTGGGGCCCCACCTCGGCGTCATCCATGGCGTGAGGCGAGGCGGCCGAAGTGAAGTACTCTCCATTTCAAGCGAACCGAGGGGACCCGCTTTCGGCGAAGCGGCGAACTTCGCCCTTGGGCGGGCTGCATAATTGTTCGGCATTAGAGAACACTATGCAGCGAAAAAAGTCATGGGTATCCGGACACTTACGATCTCGCCGAGGCTTGGCCCTTGCTGGCCAATCCTCCTCGTCGTTGTCGGCGTTGGTGGAGAAGTCCGGAGGAAGGTTCTTCCTTCTTGGACCCTCCGGCCTCCCGGTTAGGCGGCCTTCCTTTTCCTCTCCTCCGCGGGGGGAGAGGCTTCTTTCCTCCTCCTCGTCCTCGGGGAAGATTCGCTTGAATCTGGCGGCACCTAGCGTCGGGAGCTCCTTGAGTTCCGTGGCCTCCTTCTTGGCCTTCTTATCCGGCACCACATGGGTACGGAGCAGCAACCCGTCAATCGAGGCGTCCGCTGGAGTCTTTCGGCAAAGGCAGACGGTTAATCTGTTGGACGTCTTCAACCAGCCAGTCTGTCAAAGGTTAGGGAGTTTTAGATCCCACATAGAGTCAATCTATGAAAAAAGAGTCCGTAAAGGGTAAAATAACTTACCTCGCCCGGCTTGGCGCTGCGAGCTGTATCCGCGATCTTGATGGCGGATGAGAACCTCGGCGCCCTTGAACAGCACCTTCTAGGCATCTTACGTGCGTGGTGTCGAAGAGCCTTTTTAGAGATTGAGTGCTGTGCGGATCGAACTCCACAATTTGAAGGCCCGTTGTTGGCAAGGGAGAATCCGGCGGATGAGCATCACACGGATTACGTTGACAAGCACGAGATTCTTGTCCACCAGGTTTGGACGCATGTTTGGAGTCCGGATAGCTCGTCCGAATTCCCCCACGTCAGGCCCGTCTCTTTCCATGATGAGAGCCGTGTGGGGAAGCCAGATCTGAATTCAGGGGCCGCCGCCCATTTGAGGTCGCGCAGCTCGGTGATGTAGAACCACCCCGATTGCCACCCCTTTATTGTCTCCACGAAGGAGCCCTCGAGCCATAGGACTTTGGCCATCTTGTCGACCATGGCGCCTCCGCACTCCGCTTGGCGGCCGCCCACTACCTTCGGCCTGACATTGAAGATCTTCAGCCATAAGCCGAAGTGGGGCTAGATGAAGAGGAAGGCCTCGCACACGACGATGAACGCCGAGATGTTTAAGATGAAATTCGGGGCCAGATCGTGGAAGTCCAGGCCGTAGTAGAACATGAGCCCCCGGACAAATGGGTGAAATGGAAAACCCAGTCCGCGGAGGAAGTGGGGGAGAAACACCACCCTCTCATGGGGCCTGGGAGTGGGGATGAGCTGCCCCTCGTCGGGTAGCCAACACGCGATGTCGCCGGACAAGTATCCGGCCTCCCGCAGTCTTGTGATGTGCCCCTCCTTGACGGAGGAGGCCATCCACCTGCCTCCCCTCGGACATAGTTGGATAAGGTTGAGGTGGGGTGTGCGGACTTGGTATTTGGAGCTCGAGTCTTGAGAATGGATGAGCAAAGGAGGAAGAAGGCGAGGTGAAGAAGGTGGATCCTTATCCCCTTATATGGACGAGACGAAGCTATCGTCCCCACCAGCCTGGTAAAACTTCGCTTATCTCCCAAGCGCCGTAATCAATGGCGCGGATGGGTTACCCACGTCCGTATTGATGGGAATCCGGAATAAGGGGCACGATCTATGCTTTGATAAGGCGTGCCGGAAACCGCCTCGCTAAGCGCTGAGGTGGAGCGGTAAAAATGATTCATATAAAGGCCTGGCCGTGGTGTGGTGTCACCGCTGCGGAATACGTCGGCAGATCTGTGCAAAATTATTCTCTCTATGGTGGTATGTGGAACTTGTTTTGCAGAGCCGGACACTATCCTGGTGTTCAAAACCTTCTATGAAGTATTCGGAGGAGGAACCCGCCTTGCAATGCGAAGACAATATGCGCGCCGGACTCGTCGTCATTGAAGCCTGGTTCGAGGGCTCTTGAGGATTCTGGACTAGGGGGTGTCGGATAGCGAACTATCATCACGGTCGGACTCCAAGACTATGAAGATACAAGATTGAAGACTTTGTCCCGTGTCGGATGGGACTTTCCTTGGCGTGGAAGGCAAGCTTGGCGTCACGGATATGTAGATCTCCTACCATTGTAACCGACTCTGTGTAACCCTAACCTATCCGGTGTCTATATAAACCGGAGGGTTTTAGTCCGTAGGACGAATAACAATCATACCATAGGCTAGCTTCTAGGGTTTAGCCTCTACGATCTCGTGGTAGATCTACTCTTGTACTACCCATATCATCAATATTAATCAAGCAGGAGTAGGGTATTACCTCCATCGAGAGGGCCCGAACGTGGGTAAAAACATCGTGTCCCTTGTCTCCTGTTACCATCCGCCTAGACGCACAGTTCGGGACCCCCTACCCGAGATCCGCCGGTTTTGACACCGACAATGATGCATTACCGAGTGGGCCCAGAGATACCTCTCCGTCATACGGAGTGACAAATCCCAGTCTCGATTCGTGCCAACCCAACAGACACTTTCGGAGATACCCGTAGTGCACCTTTATAACCACCCAGTTACGTTGTGACGTTTGGCACACCCAAAGCTCTCCTACGGTATCCAGGAGTTGCACAATCTCATGGTCTAAGGAAATGATACTTGACATTTGGAAAAGCTCTAGCAAAACGAACTACACGATCTTGTGCTATGCTTAGGATTGGGTCTTGTCCATCACATCATTCTCCTAATGATGTGATCCCGTTATCAATGACATCCAATGTCCATAGTCAGGAAACCATGACTATCTGTTGATCAACGAGCTAGTCAACTAGAGGCTCACTAGGGACATGTTGTGGTCTATGTATTCACACATGTATTACGATTTCCGGATAACACAATTATAGCATGAATAATATAAAATTATCATAACAAAGAAATATAATAATAACCATTTTATTATTGCCTCTAGGGCATATTTCCAACAGTCTCCCACTAGCACTAGAGTCACTAATCTAGTTACATTGTGATGAATCGAACACCCATAGAGTTCTGGTGTTGATCATGTTTTGCTATAGGGAGAGGTTTAGTCAACGGATCTGCGACATTCAGGTCCGTATGTACTTTACAAATATCTATGTCTCCATCTTGAACATTTTCACTAATGGAATTGAAGCGACGCTTGATGTGCCTGGTCTTCTTTTGAAACCTGGGCTCCTTGGCTAGTGCAATAGCTCCAGTGTTGTCACAGAAGAGTGTGATCAGCCCTGACGCATTGGGTATGACTCCAAGGTCGGTGATGAACTCCTTCACCTAGATTGCTTCATGCACTGCCTCCGAGGCTGCTATGTACTCTTCTTCACATGTAGATCCCGCCACGACACTTTGCTTGCAACTGCACCAGCTTACTGCTCCACCATTCAAAATAAACACGTATCTGGTTTGTGACTTAGAGTCATCCAGATCTGTGTCGAAGCTAAGCGTCGGCGTAACCCTTCTGACGAGCTCTTCGTCACCTCCATATCTGAGAAACATGTCCTTAGTCCTTTTCGGTACTTCAGGATATTCTTGACCGCTGTCCGGTGTTCCTTGCCGGGATTACTTTGGTACCTTCCTACCAAACTTACGGCAAGGTTTACATCAGGTCTGGTCACAGCATAATAGACCCTATGGCCGAGGCATAGGGGATGACACTCATCTTTTCTCTATCTTCTGCCGTGGTCGGGCATTGAGCTGTGCTCAATCGCACACCTGCAATCTGAGCAAGAACCCTTCTTGGATTGATCCATGTTGAACTTCTTCAATATCTTGTCAAGGTAGTCGTACTTTGTGAAAGACCAATGAGGCGTCTCGATCTATCTCTATAGATCTTGATGCCTAATATATAAGCAGCTTCTCCAAGGTCCTTCATTGAAAAACACTTGTTCAAGTAGGCCTTTATGCTTTCCAAGAATTCTATATCATTTCCCATCAACAGTATGTCATCCACATATAATATGAGAAATGCTAGAGAGCTCCCACTCACTTTCTTGTAAACACAGGCTTCTCCATAAGTCTGTGTAAACCCAAATGCTTTGATCATCTCATCAAATCGAATGTTCCAACTCCAAGATGCTTGCACCAGCCCATAGATTCAGCGTTGGAGCTTGCACACCTTGTTAGCATTCTCTGGATCGACAAAACCTTCCGGCTACATCATATACAATTCTTCCTTAAGGAAGCCATTAAGGAATGCCGTTTTGACGTCCATTTGCCATATCTCATAATCATAGAATGCGGCAACAGCTAACATGATTCGGACGGACTTCAGCTTCGCTACGGGTGAGAAAGTCTCATCGTAGTCAACCCCTTGAATTTGTCGATAACCCTTAATGACAAGTCGAGCCTTATAGATGGTCACATTACGATCCGCATCTGTCTTCTTCTTAAAGATTCATTTATTTTCTATGGCTCGCCGATCATCGGGCAAGTCAGTCAAAGTCCAGACTTCGTTTTCATACATGGATCCTATCTCGGATTTCATGGCTTCTAGCCATTTGTCGGAATCCGGGCCTGCCATCGCTTCTTCATAGTTCGAAGGTTCACCGTTGTCTAACAACATGATTTCCAAGACAGGGTTGCCGTACCACTCTGGTGCGGAACGTGTCCTTGTGGACCTACGAAGTTCAGTAGGAGCTTGATCCGAAGTACCTTGATCATCATCATTAAGCTCCTCTCTAGTCGGTGCAGGCACCACAGGAACATCTTCCTGAGCTGCGCTACTTACCGTTTCAAGAGGTAGTACTTCATCAAGCTCTACTTCCTCCCACTTACTTCTTTCGAGAGAAACTCTTTCTCCAGAAAGGACCCGTTCTTGGCAACAAAGATCTTGCCTTCGGATCTGAGGTAGAAGGTATACCCAATGGGTTCCTAAGGGTACCCTATGAAGACGCATTTTTCCGACTTGGGTTCGAGCTTTTCAGGTTGAAGTTTCTTGACATAAGCATCGCATCCCCAAACTTTTAGAAACGACAGCTTAGGTTTCTTCCCAAACCATAATTCATACGGTGTCGTCTCAACGGATTTCGATGGAGCCCTATTTAAAGTGAATGCGGCTGTCTCTAGAGCGTATCCCCAAAATGATAGCGGTAAATCGGTGAGTGACATCATGGATCACACCATATCCAATAGAGTGCGATTACGATGTTCGGACACACCGTTACGCTGAGGTGTTCCAGGCGGCGTGAGTTGTGAAACGATTCCACATTTCCTTAAGTGCATACCAAATTCGTGACTTAAATATTCTCCCCCACCGATCTGATCGTAAGAACTTTATTTTCCTGTCACGTTGATTCTCAACCTCACTCTGAAATTCCTTGAACTTTTGAAAGGTCTCAGACTTGTGTTTCATCAAGTAAACATACCCATATCTACTCAAGTCATTAGTGAGAGTGAGAACATAACGATAGCGTCCGCAAGCCTCAACACTCATTGGACCGCACACATCCGTATGTATGATTTCCAACAAGTTGGTTGCTCGCTCCATTGTTCCGGAGAACGGAGTCTTGGTCATTTTGCCCATAAGGCATGGTTCGCATGTGTCAAATGATTCATAATCGAGAGACTCTAAAAGTCCATCAGCATGGAGCTTCTTCATGCGCTTGACACCAATGTGACCAAGGCAGCAGTGCCACAAGTATGTGGGACTATCGTTATCAACTTTACATCTTTTGGTATTCACACTATGAATATGTGTAACATTATGCTCGAGATTCATTAAGAATAAACCATTCACCAGCGGGACATGACCATAAAACATATCTCTCATATAAATAGAACAACCATTATTCTCGGATTTAAATGAGTAGCCATCTCGAATTAAATGAGATCCTGATACAATGTTCATGCTCAATGCTGGCACTAAATAAAAATTATGGAGGTTTAAAACTAATCTCGTAGGTAAATGTAGAGGTAGCGTGCCGACGGCGATCACATCGACCTTGGAACCATTCCCGACGTGCATCGTCACCTCGTCCTTCGCCAGCCTCCGCTTATTCCGCAGCTCCTGTTTTGAGTTACAAATATGAGCAACGACACCGGTATCAAATACCCACGAGCTACTACGAGTACTGGTAAGGTACACATCAATTACATGTATATCACATATACCTTTGGTGTTTCTGGCCTTCTTATCCGCTAAGTATTTGGGCAGTTCTGCTTCCAGTGACCACTTCCCTTGCAATAAAAACACTCAGTCTCAGGCTTGGGTCCATTCTTTGGCTTCTTCCCGGCAACTGGCTTACCGGGCGCGGCAACTCCCTTGCTGTCCTTCTTGAAGTTCTTCTTACCCTTGCCTTTCTTGAACTTAGTGGTTTTATTCACCATCAACACTTGACGTTCCTTTTTGATATCCACCTTCGCTGATTTCAGCATTGAATATACCTCAGGAATGGTCTTTTCCATCCCCTGCATATTGAAGTTCATCACAAAGCTCTTGTAGCTCGGTGGAAGAGGCGAAGGATCTGTCAATGACCGCATCATCCGGAGATTAACTCCCGGCTGAGTCAGCGGTTGTGCAACCCGGACATCTTGAGTATGTGCTCTTGTGAACTATTTTCCTCCATCTTACAACTGAAGAACTTGTCGGAGACTTCATATCTCTCGACCGGGCATGAGCTTGGAAAACCATTTTCAGCTCTTGAACATCTCATATGCTCCGTGTTGCTCAAAAGCGCTTTTGGAGCCCGGTTCTAAGCTGTAAAGCATGCCGCACTGAACGAGGGAGTAATCATCAACATGAGACTGCCAAGCGTTCATAACGTCTTGGTTCTCTGGGATGGGTGCTTCACCTAGCGGTGCTTCTAGGACATAATCTTTCTTGGCAGCTATGAGGATGATCCTCAGGTTCCGGACCCAGTTCTTATAGTTGCTGCCATCATCTTTCAGCTTGGTTTTCTCTAGGAACGCGTTGAAGTTGAGGGCAACATTAGCGTGGGCCATTTGATCTACAAGACATATTGTAAATATTTTAGACTAAGTTCATGATAATTAAGTTCATCTAATCAAATTATTCAATGAACTCCCACTCAGATAGACATCCCTCTAGTCATCTAAGTGAAACATGATCCGAGTCAACTAGGCCGTGTCCGATCATCACGTGAGACGGACTAGTCAACGTCGGTGAACATCTTCATGTTGATCGTATCTTCTATACAACTCATGCTCGACCTTTCGGTCTTCCGTGTTCCGAGGCCATGTCTGTACATGTTAGGCTTGTCAAGTCAACCTAAGTGTATTGCGTGTGTAAATCTGGCTTACACCCGTTGTATTCGAATGTTAGAATCTATCACACCTGATCATCACGTGGTGCTTCAAAACAACGAACCTTCGCAACGGTGCACAGTTAGGGGGAACACTTTCTTGAAATTATTTATAAGGATCATCTTATTTACTACCGTCGTTCTAAGCAAATAAGAAGCATAACATGATAAACATCACATGCAATCAAATAGTGACATGATATGGCCAATATCATATTGCTCCTTTGATCTCCATCTTCGGGGCGCCATGATCATCTTCGTCACCGGCATGACACCATGATCTCCATCATCGTGTCTTCATGAAGTTGTCACGCCAACGATTACTTCTACTTCTAAGGCTAACGCGTTTAGCAATAAAGTAAAGTAATTTACATGGCGTTACTCAATGACACGCAGGTCATACAAAAAATAAAGACAACTCCTATGGCTCCTGCCGGTTGTCATACTCATCGACATGCAAGTCGTGATTCCTATTACAAGAACATGATCATCTCATACATCACATATATCATTCATCACATCCTTTGGCCATATCACATCACAAAGTACTTGCTGCAAAAACAAGTTAGACATCCTCTAATTGTTGTTGCATGTTTTTACGTGGTTGTTATAGGTTTCAAGCAAGAACATTTCTTACCTACGTAAAACCACAACGTGATATGCCAATTTCTATTTACCCTTCATAAGGACCCTTTTCATCGAATCCGCTCCAACTAAAGTGGAGAGAGCAGGACACCCGCTAGCCACCTTATGCAACTAGTGCATGTCAGTCGGTGGAACCTGTCTCATCTAAGCGTACGTGTAAGGTCGGTCCGGGCCGCTTCATCCCGCGATGACGCCGAAGCAAGATAAGACTAGTAGTGGCAAGAAAATTGACGACATCTACGCCCACAACTGCTTTGTGTTCTACTCGTGCATAGTAACTACGCATAGACCTAGCTCATGATGCCCTTTGTTGGGGAGCGTAACAGAATTTTAAAATTTTCTCGCATCACCAAGATCAATCTATGGAGTTATCTAGCAGCGAGGGAAAAGAGTGCATCTACATACCCTTGTAGATCGCGAGCGGAAGCGTTCAGGAGAACAGGGTTGATGGAGTCGTACTCGTCGTGATCCAAATCACCGATGACCGAGCGCCGAACGGACGGCACCTCCGCGTTCAACACATGTACGGTTGGGAAGACGTCTCCTCCTTCTTGATCCAGCAAGGGGAAGGAGAGGTTGATGGAGATCCAGCAGCACGACGGCATGGTGGTGGATGCAGCGGGGATCTTGGCAGGGCTTCGCCAAGCTCTATGGAGGAGGAGGGGGTGTTGGAGAGGGAGAGGGAGGCGCCAGGGGCGAGGGTACGGCTGCCCTCCACCCCCCCCCCACTATATATAGGGCCCCTGGGGCGGCTCCGGCCCTAGGAGATGGGATCTCCAAGGGGGGGCGGCGGCCAAGGGGGTGGCTTGCCCCCAAAGCCAATGGGGGCGCCCCCCACCACTAGGGTTTCCTGCCCTAGGCGCAGGGGGAGGCCCAAGGGGGGCGCACCAGCCCACTAGGGGCTGGTTCCCCTCCCCACTTCAGCCCATGGGGCCCTCCGGGATAGGTGGCCCCACCCATTGGACACCCGGGACCCTTCCGGTGGTCCCGGTACAATACCGGTGACCCCCGAAACTTTCCCGATGGCCGAAACTTGACTTCCTATATATAAATCTTTACCTCCGGACCATTCCGGAACTTCTCGTGACATATGGGATCTCATCTGGGACTCCAAACAACTTTTGGGTTACTGCATACTAATATCTCTACAACCCTAGCGTCACCGAACCTTAAGTGTGTAGACCCTACGGGTTTGGGAGACATGTAGACATGACCGAGATGACTCTCCGGTCAATAACCAACAGCGGGATCTGGATACCCATGTTGGCTCCCACATGCTCCTCGATGATCTCATCAGATGAACCACGATGTCGAGGATTCAATCAATCCCGTATACAATTCCCTTTCTCAATCGTACGTTACTTGCCCGAGACTCGATCGCCGGTATCCCAATACCTCGTTCAATCTCGTTACCGGCAAGTCACTTTACTCGTACTGTCATGCATGATCCCGTGATCAACCACTTGGTCACATTGAGCTCATTATGATGATGCATTACCGAGTGGGCCCAGAGATACCTCTCCGTCATACGGAGTGACAAATCCCAGTCTCGATCCGTGCCAACCCAAGAGACACTTTCGGAGATACCCGTAGTGCACCTTTATAGCCACCCAGTTACGTTGTGACGTTTGGCACACCCAAAGCACTCCTATTGTATCCGGGAGTTGCACAATCTCATGGTCTAAGGAAATGATACTTGACATTTGGAAAAGCTCTAGCAAAACGAACTACACGATCTTGTGCTATGCTTAGGATTGGGTCTTGTCCATCACATCATTCTCCTAATGATGTGATCCCGTTATCAATGACATCCAATGTCCATAGTCAGGAAACCATGACTATCTGTTGATCAACGAGCTAGTCAACTAGAGGCTCACTAGGGACATGTTGTGGTCTATGTATTCACACATGTATTACGATTTCCAGATAACACCATTATAGCATGAATAATAGACAATTATCATGAACAAAGAAATATAATAATAACCATTTTATTATTGCCTCTAGGGCATATTTCCAACACGAATCTGTTGAACTGGCGGACGAATAGCTGTCGGAGAGGACGGCCGTCTCACCACCATCTATAGATCCTTTAGAAAGTTCTCCTCCGTGGATGCAACCCACGAAGGCACGCTTCACGACGGGTTGAGCTCGGGCGGGTCTCGCACGCTGAGCCGTTTCGATGAGGTCGGTGCAGCAGTCCGGCTCAGGGCCCGGCTCACCAATCCGACCGATGAAGACGTGGATTCCGCCAAAGGGGACCCGGTACCAATACTCAATTGAGCCGGCGTCGGGGCCCCAGCCTTCGTCGTTGATGTAGATCTTGCCGCGACGACTCTTGGTCATCCGGCCCACTGCGTATCCCTTGAGCCCTTCGAAGTTGCCCTTCAAGAACTCAAATCCACCATGCGCTGGCCCCACGGTGGGCGCCAACTGTCGTGGGATTGTCACGGCAGATGTCCTCTTGCAAGGACTTAGTCGTGGAGCCATCGCAACTAGGAAGCTTAAAGGGGTTAATCGGGACAAAGGACACGAGAGATTTATACTAGTTCGGCCCATTACGGCGAAGGTAAGGCCTACGTCTAGTTGGGTTGGTATTGCTTGATGTTTCGATGACCAGGGAGCGAGATATGCTATGCCTGGTTCTCGATGAGTTGTTTCTTGCCCTAAGCTACCGGCAGGTCGTCCCCTTATATACACAGGTTGACGCCCTGCGGCTTACAGAGTCCCGGCTGGCTCATAAACAGTGTCCGGCTCGGTGACTAGTTAAATCTACCTTATGATACAAGTCATGCCATTATGGCGGTTTACTACGACGGGCCTTAAGTCGCCCGTGGGCTTTAGACCCTTTATTGAACCACCATCTTCATGCTTGGTCTTGGGCTTCTTCTGATAGATCTCTCTTTGTATAACCCGGCCCCTCATGGACGGCTTATATAAATAGTTACATCCCCAACATACAGTAAACAAATTACGATCTATTTTCCGGGTGAGATCAATAACTTAAGGACATATGGAAGATTACCACCTCTCTTGCGACGCCGTGTAGGCCTCTGCTGATACGTTGAGGGTGCTGCGGGTGCGATGGCTGTCGGCAGCGGGGAATAAGACTTTAGACGGTAGACGGCCGGGTCGGGGGATAAATCTTATTGCCGTGGACGAGGCGGTCGTAGGAGCGGCAACGGCAAGGTGGACGACGGCGCCGATGAAGCGAGAGGACGCGATGAAAGGATCATGGTCCAGCGTCGTCGATGAGAGACGTCCATCTCTTGGAGTGGACGACGGGGTAGGGGTAGCAGCTCCGGCAAGGTGGAGGATGGGGTGGCAGACGGAGGAGGCTGGCCGCAGTGGGGAGGTTGTCGTGGCGCTGACGGTGTATGAATGGGGAAATGGAGGGGAAGGGGGATCTCAAACTCTGGGACGCGCTTCTCTGAAATGTGGGAAAGTTATGAACTTATCCCCCGTTTAAAATTTCGGACATCACGTCGGTTGGGGATAGGACGGTAATCTCGCATCTCCCAAATATTTGCGGTAACTATTTCGGGCGAGGAGAGGGTGTTTTGCCGCCACGGTAGGCACCCACGGTGTATGAACGGGGCTGACAGGTAGGGCGGTTGTGTCACGTCTGAGGGAAGTTGCACATCTGCCCCTATTTAAAATATTAGCCTACATCGATTTCGGACAAGGAGAGTTTGTTTTGCCGCCCACCGTATATGAATGGGGAAATGGAGGGAGATACACATGTCTTCCGGACGAGTTTGAATCAAATGTGTTTTGCCGCCCATGTTGGCGCCCACCGTGTCTGAATGGGCTCAGAGGCCGTCGTGTCACGTCTGATTGAAGTTACTAGTCTACCCCTATCGACAACAGTGTAAATCCGGTCGATAAGGATGTAAGTGTCAGGGGTAGACAGTAAGTTCCATCTTACAAACACTTGCTTCGGGCAGCCCACAAATTATAGTGGGTGTTTAGCCGCTTCATTCAAAACTTGGGAGAATTAGCATTCGCATTTGCCCTGGGCCCTGGCAAACTAAATTCAAATCCAATTTGTATTCGATTACAAATATCCACAGATAATTCTAAGTTTTGTTATTTATTTCTTCAAAACCACAACAAAGATTTATTCCACCTTTATATATGATTATGATTTAGAAATGTCGTGATCTTCGAATTCAGTAGATTGGATACACTTTGAGTCAAACAGTTATTTCATCCAATACAATATGCTCACACGAAAACAATTCACCTTATGTCAATCATACAAGTACTGAGGATTACCTCGCCTAAAAAATTCGGATCATTACAACACATGGACAACATAGTGGGTATTACAACATAATCCATTCAGAGACATGACACAACATGCAAGTACAATAATCTAATGACAATTTCAACTGGTATCTAAAGAAGAATCGGGACTACCCTGGGCTTCAGATAGCAGAAACAGTAGGACCTCCTCCGTCTTCAAATGCAACATTCTTACTTTCTCCAATTCTTGGGTTGCTTGCATAATGTGTGCCGCTAATTCCATAATTTCCAGCCTCAAGATAAAGATTACCTCATTCATGGCAGCCACACCATCTCTTTCTGCCTCTAGTAGAGCCTCAGGAACTATAATATATGTGCTCAGACTGCTCTCTGGCGGTGTTGCCTCTAAACTGCTACCATCTGGTAACATGGATGGCCCACTGCTTTCACAAATAGATTCTGGGGTTGTACATTGTGTCCTAGTGTGAACGGCATCCTGAAAGGTTTCCTCTGTACATAAGTAAGAGATAGTTATCGCATGATTTAGGCAGTAAGCTTACATGGTAAACGACATACGAATTATTGACGAGCATGGCAAGCAATATTTAAATGGTTCGAAGCAGCATTAGCCGAAAAGAAATTAAAATGGTAAGATGAAAGTTGAAAGGGAGTGTACCACCGCTATATTTAAGTTGCCAAGGCATCTAAGTAGTTGAAATAATCTGAGAAAGCACTTAACAGTGTGGCCTCATATAAACTACGAAGACAGTCTTGTGATGAAGTTCAGAGGAAAAGTTAAGGACTCAAATGAACTAGGCATGCATTTCTTTATGATAGTACAACAGGCACTGCTGACATATTGGCCAACTTAGGTATAGAGTAACAACAAACAAGCATTCGAATCAAGCAATAGAGCAAAGCAGACAACTGAACTATTTGTAGTTCTGTAGGATTACAGGTTGAGGGCACAAGCCAAGAAAGCAGCCCACTCGCATTACATTTCACATTTACTAAAACACACTGGCTTACCATATGTTGCTGTGAAGCCTCGTTGATATTGCAATGTTCTTTGAAGGTATCGTCAGCATCCCGTGGTTGCAAATCTAGTTGTTGTAGTTTATTCTGCACCCTCTATTTAGGTAAAATTAATTTTAATCTCATGCTTTGGTCGAATTGATCATCAATGGTTCATCTAAACTAATGAAAGAAGGGTGTGTGCATACCGACAATATATCTGCTTCCCTCTATTTTTATGCTTGTTCGAGGTGACAGCCCCAAAAGAACAAATATTTTGCTTGATGGGGTTGGCAGCTCCATAATTAATAGAAGCACCAAATTAGTCATGCAACTTGGGAAGATCAAGAACACACAAACAAGTAATGAACAGAGGCTCGGGGTAGTGGTGTAATAGCTAGCATCAGAAAATGTAGGGTAAAACGAACAAAAAGCAACGGAACCACATGCTAGTTTGCTGATGTGTAATTAAGCATAGAGAACATTAAGCGATCGATGGAACCAACGGTGGCATCGAACAACACCATTATCATAAATATAGCATTCAAGAAGTAAAATAGTAGGCGGTGATATCCGGGAAATGCAGTAATACTTAGGAGAAAACTAAAGCATATTAACTATATGTGCTTTGGTATGTAATTTAGCACATGTAACATGTTCTTTGCGGAAGTATGGCCCTACGGTGCAAGCAGAATAACGCGTATCATGAAAAACTAAATGATGCCCTGAAGAAATTCAAAGGTGCAGTGCTTATGCTAAGAAAGTGAACGTAGGCGCTGGCCATTGGATAATAGTACCTGATTCTCGGCGGCATATGGGTATCGTTGTCATACTTGATAGCTAAGGATCATCGATGGTGCATGTTGTGGTTGAGTTTGGGCCAGCTGTCACCGTCGCTGAAGCGGCTCCGGTGCTACGGTTGCGGCGCCTGTCGACATACAAGAAAGATCATCTGGGGTAAGTGAACAGTTGCATGATAATGTGAAAAACTGAAGGAGTACAAATCGAAATAACCTAATGAGGCTGCGGCGTCGGTAATGCAGGGCCGGTGGAGTTGAATATGGCGTCCGTGGAGCGGGTCCGGTGCAGTGGGCGAAGGCTTCGGCGGGCGCGTTGTACAGTGCTTTCAGTGAGGTGGATCTGTTGTGGCGGACGAGGGCTGTATGAAGGGCCAGCGAAGGGGCGGGCGAGGGAGTCAGTGAAGGGCCTACACTGTGGTGGACGAGGGCGCCAGTTAAGCAGATCCGGTGCGGTGGACCATGATGGCGGTCAAGGAGATCTGGAGTGGTGGACAAGCCAGTCGCTGAAGCGGCTCCGGTGAAGTGGTGAGTTGGCAGTTGGGGGTTCCAAGGTGCGGAAGGTAGATCCGTCGGGGTGTGAGGTCCACCGCTGCGGCGGAGGACTAGATTCAGCGGCTTGCCGTGGTTGGGGGGGTCGGGGAGGGGAAGGGGAGGGGCTCTGGGGAAGAATGTTGGAGGCAAAGAGGGGAAAACAATGGAGTTACCAAAGCAGCCCTTTTCCGTTCATGTGGCAGGGGTAAAACAGGAATATCACAGGGCTAAACTTTCAGGTGCGAGATATTTCGATGTGAGCGGGAAGTTTGAAAGCTTTTGGCGCCTGAAATTATATTCTGCTCTTGTATGGCCGACTATCATATCATGGCCGAGAATTTTTTTGTTTTGCACACAAAAAAGTGCAAGTTTTGGAAGTCAGTGTCTCCAACTCGAAACTTAGATTGTCCATTCAATTCAAATATGGATCATTGAGCTACTACAAGAAAATACCATCATACGGTCCAATTCAAATGAAATTCCAAATGTGTTTATCCTAAATATGATGACAAAAGCAAAAATGTGTATGTGTATGAATAAAGTGGATGATTATAAAGTTTGAACATGCCCGTATGTGTATATCTCTAGGTTTGATATATGAATTTGAAATCATGAAATCCCGGCTTAAAAAATGTACCTCCGTTTAAATGAATTACAAAAGCTAATGATGGAGTCGAATTCCAAAATTCCAATCTTAGGTTTGTAATTCTTGTACATCAAGGTATATTACGCAGGTTCAAAAGTATCATTATCTCATAGTCCAAACTGTGAAACAAATGGATCAACCATGAGTGCACACACTATTGACCATGTATATATCAATTACGCTAAAGTCCCTCAAATATAGACACCTCACTCTTTATCTGAAGCCAACCCCCCTCGTCGCCCATCCCCCCCCCCCCCCCACACACACACACAGAGAAGTCGTTCTCTCCCCCAAACACCAACACACGAGCACATTAACACCCCTCTATCTTCTAAAGTCCAGACCCCAATATAGGTCTCTATCACTTTGTCTCTTGGGCATGCACACATCTCTTCCCCCACTCTCTAGCTAGGTCTCCCGGCATCTCTCTTTCCCAAGCACACGCACTATGTAGAGTGTATCTTTCCCATACACACAAAACGTCGCCCCCAAACGTCTATCTCCCTAGTTATGTGGTTCTCGCACACTCACCTCACACACCAACCCCACTGCGAACAAGCACACTTTGTCTCCTTGTGCACCACTCTCCTCTTTCTATCTCTCCCACATGCGGACCCGCCCCAGCTCCTTCCCTGTATACATATATGTCGTGACTCTTTCCATAGCTCCCTAATGTATCATCGTTCTCGATCTCGCACATTGTTCTCTACACCATCTATTCTAGATCTCTCATGAAGTCCCTATATCACACACGATGACTCGCTTCCCTTGCGTCTCCGTACATAGGCCAATTTCAAACAACATCAACATTGTCTCCCTATCTATACACCATTTATGGACACAAACGCCTCTCTCTCTCTCTCTCTCTCTCTCTCTCTCTCTCTCTCTCTCTCTCTCTCTTCATCGCTAGCTCTCTCTCTCTCTCTCGCTCTCACACCCCTCTCCCACACACACTTGATGTCTCTTCCAAATAGTCTGCTCCCCCCGCCCGCACCCATGCTATCCCGCTACTACACATGTCACACCATCCCCCCTTCCCTTACACTAGGTTTACATCATTAATTAGTGGTCTCTCTACTCCACATACACACACTCCCTCTCACACACAAACGCGTGCACAAACACACACATACATGCACAAACACCCATTAATCTGGATCCTCATCTCTCCCCATGTCCGCATGTGTATCTCACACAATCACTCTCTAATTATGTATCTGTGTCTCCACGTTACACAACACAAAACCCCATGTACATGTCTCTCTCTATCCTCCACACACATAGACACAAAGAATTTGTTATCATTACCTCAGTCTCTAGACATATCACACACGCACACGGTCTCTCTCTCTCTCTCTCTCGCAAACACGCTCAACAAGGGTTTCCTCGTGAATAACTTACTGTCTATTGATGACCCACAAGTATAGGGGATCTATCGTAGTCCTTTCGATAAGTAAGAGTGTCGAACCGAACGAGGAGCAGAAGGAAATGATAAGCGGTTTTCAGTAAGGTATTCTCTGCAAGCACTGAAATTGTCGGTAACACATAGTTCTGTGATAAAGTAATTGGCAACGAGTAACATGTAACAAGTGTAAATAAAGTGCAGCAAGATGGCCCAATCCTTTTTGTAGCAAAGGACAAGCCTGGAAAATTTCTTATATGAAGGAAAATGCTCCTGAGGACACATGGGAATTATCGTCAAGCTAGTTTTCATCACGTTCATATGATTCGCGTTCGGTACTTTGATAATTTGATATGTGGGTGGACCGGTGCTTGGGTGTTGTCCTTACTTGGACAAGCATCCCACTTATGATTAACTCCTATTGCAAGCATCCGCAACTACAAAAGAAGTATTAAGGTAAACCTAACCATAGCATGAAACATATGGATCCAAATCAGCCCCTTACGAAGCAACTCATAAACTAGGGTTTAAGCTTTTGTCACTCTAGCAACCCATCATCTACTTATTACTTCCCAGTGACTTCCTCTAGGCCCAAACAATGATGAAGTGTCATGTAGTCGACGTTCACATGACACCACTAGAGGAGAGACAACATACATCTCATCAAAATAACGAATGAATACCAAATTCACATGACTACTATTAGCAAGACTTCTCCCATGTCCTGAGGAACAAACATAACTACTCACAAAGCATATTCATGTTCATAATCAGAGGGGTATTAATATGCATAATGGATCTGAACATATGATCTTCCACCGAGTAAACCAACTAGCATCAACTACAAGGAGTAATCAACACTACTAGCAACCCATAGGTACCAATCTGAGTCTTTGGGGCAAAGATTGGATACAAGAGATGAACTAGGGTTTTAGAGGAGATGGTGTCGGTGAAGATGTTGATGGAGATTGGCCCCCTCCCGATGAGAGGGGTGTTGGTTATGATGATGTCAATGATTTCCCCCTCCCGGAGGGAAGTTTCCCCCGCAGAACAGCTCTGCCGGAGCCCAAGATTGGTTCCGCCAAGGTTCCGCTCGTGGCGGCAGAGTTTCTTCCCAAAAGCTTGCTTATGATTTTTTTCTCGGACGAAAGACTTCATATAGCAGAAGATGGGCACCAGAGGGCCACCAGGGGGCCCATGAGGCAGGGGGCACGCCCCCACCCTCGTGGCCAGGGTGTGGGCCCCCTCAGGTATTTTCTTCGCTTAGTATTTTTTATTATTTCCAAAAATAACTTACATGGAGTTTCAGGACTTTTGGAGTTGTGCAGAATAGGTCCCTAATATTTGCTCCTTTTCCAGCCCAGAATTCCAGCTGCCGACATTCTCCCTCTTCATGTAAACCTTGTAAAATAAGAGAGAATAGGCATAAGTATTGTGACATAATGTGTAATAACAACCCATAATGCAATAAATATTGATATAAAAGCATGATGCAAAATGGACGCATCAACTCCCCCAAGCTTAGACCTCGCTTGTCCTCAAGCGGAAGCCGATGACGATAAATATGTCCACATGTTTAGAGGTAGAGGTGTCGATAAAATAAAATACGGACATGAGGGCATCATGATCATTCTTATAATAGCAACATAAATGGATATTGTCATATGATTTCTTATGCTCAAGTAATAATCTATCCACAATGTCAAGTATGAATGAGAAACTTTATTGAGAACTAACAAACCATAATCTCAGTCATTGAGGCAATTGCAATTTATCATAACATCAGAAAGATTCAATATAAGAGCTTTTCAGCAAGTCCACATACTCAACTATCATTTAGTCTTTCACAATTGTTAACACTCACGCAATACTTGTGGGCATAGAGTTTTAATCGGGCACAGAGAAAGATAGGGGCTTATAGTTTCGCCTCCCAACCTTTTACCTCAAGGGTAACGTCAATAATAATAGTTCATGCCAACTTACATCCAATAATATATCAGGATCTTTCCAACACAAGGTGCTTGCCAAAGGATAAAATGTAAACAGGAAAGGTGAAGATCACCATGACTCTTGCATAAGGGTAAGAGATAAAAGTAAAAGATAGGCCTTTCGCAGAGGGAAGCAGAGGTTGTCATGCGCTTTCATGGTTGGATGCATGAAATCTTAATGCAAAAGAACGTCACTTTATATTGCCGCTTGTGATATGGACCTTTATTATGCAGTCCGTCGCTTTTATTTCTTCCACATCACAAGATCGTATAAATCTTATTTTCTCCATACTAATAAATCATACATATTTAGAGAGAATTTTTTATTGCTTGCACCGATGACAACTTACTTGAAGGATCTTACTCAATCCATAGGTAGATATGGTGGACTCTTATGGCAAAACTGGGTTTAAGGGTGTTTGGAAGCACAAGTAGTATCTCTACTTGGTGCAAAGAATTTGGCTAGCATGAGGGAGAAAGGCAAGCTCAACATGTTGGATGATCCATGACAATATACTTTATTTCGGATATAAGAAGACATAACCCATTACGTTGTCTTCCTTGTCCAACATCAACTCTTTAGCATGTCATATTTAATGAGTGCTCACAATCATAAAAGATGTCCAAGATAGTATATTTATATGTGAAACCTCTCTTTCTTTATTACTTCCTATTAATTGCAACGATGACCAAAGCTATGTTTGTCAACTCTCAACAACTTTTAATCATCATACTCTTTATATGTGAAGTCATTACTCTCCAGAAGATCAATATGATCTCTTTATTTCTTTTTATTCTTTCTTTTATTTTATTCCCTCAATATCATAGCAAGATAATCAAGCCCTTGACTCAACACTAATCTTTATTATATAGCTCACGGACTCGATTACATAAAACCGGCCTGTTCAAGAGTAGATCTACGGAGTCAAAACCGGCCTGCTCATGGTGTCAAAACCGGCGGATCTCGGGTAGGGGGTCCCGAACTGTGCGTCTAGGTGGACGGTAACAAGAGACAAGGGACACGATGTTTTTACCCAGGTTCGGGCCCTCTCAATGGAGGTAATACCCTACTCCTGCTTGATTAATATTGATGATATGGGTAATACAAGAGTGGATCTACCACGAGATCAAGGAGGCTAAACCCTAGAAGCTAGCCTATGGTATGATTGTTGTTCGTCCTACGGACTAAAACCCTCCGGTTTATATAGACACCGGATAGGTTAGGGTTACACAGAGTCGGTTACAATGGTAGGAGATCTACATATCCGTATCGCCAAGCTTGCCTTCCACGCCAAGGAAAGTCCCATCCGGACACGGGACGAAGTCTTCAATCTTGTATCTTCATAGTATTGGAGTCCGGCCGTGATGATAGTTCGGCTATCCGGACACCCCCTAGTCCAGGACTCCCTCAGTAGCCCCTGAACCAGGCTTCAATGACGACGAGTCCGGCGCGCATATTGTCTTCGGCATTGCAAGGCGGGTTCCTCCTCCGAATACTTCATAGAAGGTTTTGAACACAAGGATAGTGTCCGACTCTGCAAAACAAGTTCCACATACCACCGTAGAGAGAATAACTTTTGCACAGATCTGCTGACGTATTCCGCGGCGTGACATCACACCACGGCCAGGCCTTTATATGAATCGTTTTTTACCGTTCCACCTTAGCGCGTTTAGCGAGGCGGTTTCCTTGGCACGTCTTATCAAAGCATAGATCGTGCCCCCTTATTCCGGGATTCTCATCAATACGGACGTGGGTAACCCAACCGCGCCCGTCGGCACGCCTCCTCTATTAAAGGCGAGTCCTAATCGACCACGGGGAGGGCTCTTGGTATTCAACCTCTTTATAATGAGACCAAGGCCCTCTTCTTCTTTACACCCTCCATCGAGTTCGCCTCGCGCTTCGAGTTCTAACACCCAAAGCTTCAGATTTAGGCACTTCGGACCTTTAACGATGTCTGGCTTCGACCAGCACGGCCGATGGATGTCTTCTTCCGTCACAGAAGAAGATGTGCTAAAGCTGCGAGATGCCAGGTATCTAACCGGCGAGATTTCGCATAGGCTGCCTGCTCCAGGGTAGGTCATTCCCACTCCTGAGCTCGGTGAGAACGTGGTGTTCGTGTCTCACTTCCTTCGGGGTTTAGGCTTCCCGACGGATCCCTTCGTGCGAGGGCTCATGTTTTATTATGGGCTGGATTTCCATGACTTGAATCCGGAGTCCATCCTCCATATCTCGTCATTCATTGTCATATGTGAGGCCTTCCTCCATATTACCCCTCACTTTGGATTGTGGCTCAAGACCTTCAAGGTGGAGCCAAAGATGATCGAGGGCAGCAAGCGAGTGCGGAGGGGCGGTCATAAGCAAATGTCTTGATGCTCTGTGGCCGAGGGCTCTTTTCAAGAGGAGATTGGTTTGTGGCAGCGGGAGTGGTTTTATATCACTGCTCCCGGGGGCACCAAATGGGTGGCGCCCCGCCTTCGCTCAGGTCCACCACAGCGGCTGGCGTCATGGGTCAACCAGGGGCTTGGTGGGGGCCGCCCAAGGGCGTTCCTTTGCTGCAGGGCCGTGATTCGAGACCTCCAAGAAGAGAGATGAACCTGGTTGCGTGGCGCAGTTATGTTGATCCGGCGCCTTCGCCTGCAAGCGTCGCCCCCTCGCTTTGTGCGAATTTAATCCGGAGGGACCACGAGCTCTCAAAATTTTATGGGCACGACGCTGTGGAGATGTACAAACTATTCTTCGGATCACAAGAAAAGTGTCCGGACCTGACTGAGGACGCAGGACTAAGCTGCAATCGCCCAGATACTCAAGTAAGTAGTCCTGTAACCGGACAAGATGTTCATTCATTTATCATATATATATATATATATATATATATATATATATATATGCCCTTTAAAGGAGCCGTTTCTTGAACAGGAGTGGATAGCCAAGGCAAAGTTAATAAGGTGTCCGGCTTCCCTCCGAGAGACCACGCCGGATCCCATGCTGACCAAGATGTTGAAGGTCGCGCCTTTTGAAGAAGGCGAAGGGGGGGGGCGGGAAGCGGCGCCTCTCTGAAGGAGGCTATCAAGGAAGGAGGGATTAAAGTCCCATCTTTCGAGGAGAGAAGAGGACCGCTTGGAAGATCTGGAGGTCAAGGCCTCAAAGAGGGAAAGGAATCTTCGTCAAAGAGTCCGGCGCTGGGAAGTAACCCAGCCGCACTATTTCCCCAAGGGGATCAGCCCTCCAGCGAGCCGTAAGTAAAAAGTAGGGGTCTTGTAAATAAGGAACACCCCTGTATTTATTTCTAAAGATAACGAAATTGTACCTTGTAGTTCGGATCTCAGCCCTTCTCGTGAGCTCGTCTTGAGGATCTTCTTCCGGAGATGATGGAGAGTGAAACGCCTCCACCTGTCGCACCCTCATGCGAGGCGGACGACCCTGAGGTGTCGTCGCGGAGGGTTTCCCCAAGTCCGGCGGGGCCGGAGGGTCCGGCGCCAACTGGCGTGCGGTCGGAGGATCTGAAGGATCTGCTCGGGCAAGCGGCTATCTCAGAAGATCACCATGCTCTAATGGGTATGGTGATTGAAAGAATTGCATCCGCGGAGAGCGGATTGCATGAAGCCGTCAGAAGCTTACTGACGGGGTTCGAGGTACGCAGAAATAATGTACCTTCTGACAGTTATGCATATAGAATGCACCCTGTATAGATAGTAGCCCCTGAGACTCGGTATGTTGTCAAAATTGACAGCGTGCCGAGGGTCAAAAATCTCAGTTGTAACATATCGCCGCTCCTAAACAGGTGGCGGGCGTTGATGGCCAGCGGATCGATGAATATGCCGAACTAAAGCGGCAACTTGACGAGGTGGATCACGGACATCGCTGGTCAATAAACGGTTTGACGAGTCACAAGGTATGCAACTTCTACGCGAACACCTGGTAAGGGAGCTTGACGCCCATGTCTTACTACTTGTATGCTTAATGCAGATGGTGCCGCTGCTGTGGAGGAGCTTCGGGCGGAACTCGCCCGAGCGAAATAGCAAGCCAGAAATAGTAATGCGGCCGCTTTATGGGCGGCCGAAGAGCTAAAATCCGAACGGGCTGCTCACTGCCGAAGCAAAGAGGAAATGGCCGATATGGCCAGAAAGTTGAAGAATATTGCCGAACGCTGCGAGGTTCTTGAAAAAGAACGTCAAGCGGAGCAAGAGGGCCTGCAAAAGGCCACCGCCGAATCCAAGGATGCCCGTTCCACTTTGAGAGCTGCCAAGGAGGAGCTGAGTCAGGCCGGGACTATTACGGCTGGAAAACCGTTTTTGCTGCAGAGGAAATATACGGATCCAAAGTATGCTCAGTTGGACAAGTTGTGGAGTTCGGAGGATGCTTATCTGGACTTAGCGGCAAGCGCTGCGGACGCGGTTGAGCACTTCCGGGGCCAGAAGGGGCACAGAAGGGAAGAGCTATATTGGTCGCAATTCCATAGTCCGGATCGTCCTCTTCCGTTGACCGATCGGTTGGCCGAATGGGCCGAGCTGAATCGATTATCCGGATTTGCCATGAAGCATGTCATAACTCATTTGTGGCCGGGCGGACCCCAGCCGAAGAGTTATTTTGGTTTAGTGCAGCAGTTCCTTGGTGCGGTACCGCGTATCGACGCAATGAAGCGGTCGGCATGTATTGAGGGAGCGCGGATGGCTCTGGCCCGTGTCAAGACATACTGGGCAGAGATGAAGGCCACCGACGTTGCATCCCAAGATTCGGACAGAAGCCGAGTACCTGCCGAGCACTACTTTGAAGAAGTCCTGCCGGGCGCTCGTTTAATAGAGACGCAGTGCTCGAAGGATATTATGTTTAAATGACATGTATGATTTGTGAAAACAATGTTTCAATATAATATAAGAGCTTTTTATACTTGTGCGTTCAAGTAGTAAACTACTCCCTGTGCGGCCGTTTATGTATATGTATATATAACCTGAAAGATGGCAGTCCTTGGCTTCAGCCCCCACACACATAGTGCGGGGGTGTTTGCAAAGAAAGCGCTTTTTCACACTTAATCCAACGTCTTGGTCCTGTTAAGTAGGTGGTAGCGTAGCAAACTAGGCAACCGGACTATAATGCTTTATCACTTTCACTTAGCCATAGGAGTTCGAGGGTGGGGCTACTATATAGCCCCTCGGGGCACCGCACTCTCCCGAATTCGGGGTGCGTATGTGCCTGACCGAAAACTGGTCCTTCGTTAATGCGGAGGAATCCTAAACATTCCGATGAGTCATCGAGTGGTTGACCAGTCTCTCACTATATCATGACAGTCAGTTTTCAGCTTTCTCTACTGAGGTGCTCGCTTGCGGCGAACCGGGCACAATCGCGAGAGTTCTCCAGTGCTGCGTTAGCCGATAGAAGCGGGCGTAAGGCAGCAAAACACAGGGCGGGCAAACCCAACATTTGACCAAAGACATGATTCGGAGCTGATGCATATAAGGCCTAACTCGAGACGCTGAATACTCCCAAGGTATTTGGTCTTTATAAAAACGGGCAGAATAATGCACTAAGCCCCTGGTGTCCAGGTACGTGCAAAAATTCTGGTGCGGCCAATGCCAAAACGCCAGCCTCCTCCTTGGTTGTAGTAAGAAACCGGGGGATGTATATCAACAAGAGACAGTAAAAAAGGTTTACGCAAGGTCTTAATCTAAAAAGAATCCTTGGAACGGGTCCCTACTGCACGTCTACGCCTGTGTCTCCGTTGTGCCGTATCCTGGACGGGTGTAGCACGTTATTCATCTGTAAAAGAGAGGAGCTTAGGTTAAAAGAAAAAGGATCGTGCAAAAGACGTACTTTATATTAAATAAACAGAGTACAATTCGAAGAAGTGAATAAAATTGAGCTTTATTGTCTCTTGTTGTACATGCATGCAGCCCCTTGTATGGGGGTAAGCCGCTAGTAGGCGCCGGACTCGTCTAGCCGTGTCCGGGGTTTGAATGACCTACTCAGGTACTTTGATTAGCGGAGCCGGATAGGTGTGGGGCTGTCCAGGCAGTCTCACATTCTTCCATGCTCGAGTAACACTTAATACTTCCTTTAATGAGATGATGCCGCGTGGACCGGGCATTTTAAGTGTTAGAGATGCATAATGCGGTATTGCGTTAAAAGCGGAAAGCTTGGCGTCCCAATAGTGCTTGATGGCTACTTTTAAATGGGGCGACATGGAAGACTAACTTTTCGCGACGGAAGTTGTCGGATGAACCGAACACAACTTCTAGCAGTAGGGAGCCCGTACAATGGGCATATGGGCCTGGGCATTACCCCTTTAAGGGAGGTGTTGCTAGGGCGAATTTTTGTTGGGTCTATCCCCATCCTGCGGATTGTGTCCTGATATATCAGGTTATGTCACTGCCGCCATCCATGAGGACTTGTGTAAATTGGAATCCGTCGATTATAGGATCCAATATCAAGGAAGTCCATCATGCGTTCCGGATACATTCGGAGTAGTCCTGATGGTCGAAGGTGATTGGTTTTGACAACCAGTGTTGGTACTTCGCTAGGGTAGTATGTGCGGCGCGCATCTTAGCAGGCGCCGCTCTGTTTTTCCCTTTTATCACATGAAGTGAGTTTACTGTTTTAACCTCTTGCGGGAAATTCTTCTGTTTTCCGGGGCTCTGCTGGTGGTGCTCGTTATCATCTTCACTTGGTGTGTCGAGCCCCTTGTGTTCGGCGTTGAGTCTGCCGGACTGTTTGAAGACCCAACAATTTCTGTGGGTATGGTTTGCAGGCCTCCCGGGAGTGCTGTGGATTTGACATATCTTGTCCAAGATTTTGTTTAAGTTGGATAGCTCATCGCTATTGTCCTTAAGGGGCAGTTTTTTATTGTTCTGCCGTGAGTTTTTGAATCCGGCGTTGACTGTCGCGCTCTTTGGACCGTTCCCTTTAGTTCGGCGGTGGTCCTTGCTGCGCCGTGGTTTCCCGTTTCCATCCCTGACTTTGGATGTACTTGGGTCGCTGGTGCTGCATCTTGCTAGCCAGCTGTCCTCTCCCACGCAAAAGCGGGTCATGAGGCTTGTTAATGCGGCCATTGTTCTTGGCTTTTCTTGGCCGAGGTGTCTGGCGAGCCATTCGTCTCGGACGTTGTGTTTGAAGGCTGCTAAGGCTTGGCATCCCGGACGATCGACTATTTGGTTCTTTTAGTAAGGAACCTGTTCCGAATTTCGGGTTGACTCTCCGGGCTGTTGAGTTATGTGACTTAGATCGTACGCATCGGAGGGCGGACATAGGTCCCCGAAATTTGCCAAACGCATCCTCGAGCTCTTCCCATCTTCCAATGGTATTTTCGGGGAGGCTTTTAAGCCAATGCCGAGCTGGCCCTTTGAGTTTTAGGGGTAAGTATTTTATGGCGTGGAGATCATCTCCTCGAGCCATGTGTATGTGGAGGATGAAATCCTCAATCCAGACTCGTGGTCATTGTTCCGTCGTATGCCTCTATGTTTACGGGTTTGAATCCCACTGGAAATTCATGATCCAGCACCTCATCGGTGAAACATAGGGGATGTGCGGCGCCCCTATATTTGGGTGTGCCGTGATGTTCGGATTTTTGGTGTGTTGCATTGCTTTGAAGAGCTTGCTTTCTTGGCCCATAGATGGACCTAACTGGGCCATCCTTTTGATGTGAATCCTTATGCGGATCGCATACTAGCTTGTGTGCGGCACCATTTGCCGCTCTCTTTTTTCCGAGGGGTCGTCCATCCGACCGGGTGGCCTTCTTACTTTTTGATTGTGGGGGCTCTAAGGCCTCCTCGTCAAATTCGGGCAGTAGCTTTCTTTTTGGGTAGCTCTTTGTTCGGCGACTATCGCCGTATTTGTCTGCGGTGTTGAATACTTTGCTCCATCTGATTCTGAGTGCATCTTCCGCTGTTTTGAGCTTCCGCTTCTGCTTTTTCAGGCTACGCGCAGTGGCGACGAGCCTTTTCTGGAGGTTATTTTGCTCCAGCATTTTGTCTGGCGTGAGATCGTCCGGACTGTTGTCTTCGCCGGGGACGGGTTGTTTATCCAAGTTGTCTTGTTCGGACGGTTGCTCGATAGCATGTTCGTCGTCCACCGGTTCACCCTGCTCTATGGCTGGGTCTCTGTTGAGGCAGGACTTGGTTCGGCGTTTATGTTGCCGTTTTGACTGCCTTTCGAGGGATTTATCCTTCGTAGCGTCCCGTCCTTCCTCATCTTCATTTCCTTTAGGTGTATCCACCATGTATACATCATGGGATGAGGTGGTTGTCCAGCATCCTATAGGCGCTGGTTCATTGTTGTCTCCTACATCGTCGTCCATACCGTCGATGTCTTCGGAGTCGAAATCGAGCACGTCGTGTAAGCTTTCGACAGTGGCTACAAAGTGGGTGGTGGGTGGGCGTTGAATTTCTTCGTCGTCCGCATCCCAACCTTCCTGACCGTAGTCCGGCCATGACTCTCCGGATAAAGAGAGACTTTAGTGAATTCAGGATGTCGCCAAAGGCGAGTCTGAAAGATGTCCGCGCGATGAACTCCATGACCGGCGCCCGATCGGATTCGATTGGCGGGCGCGGGGTTGAGTCCGGAAAGGAGTCCGCACTGGAGTCACGGTTTTGCAAAGGACAGGGGCGGAGTTCGCCTCGATCGCCGTAGAGATTGTAGCCCCGGCGGTGTCCAACCACTCGTCCTCGATCGGGAATCCGGCTCCGGATTAAGGGTCGGAGCGGACGCTGGTGCGGCCTCCAGGGCACTGTTCGGTTGCAGAGCTAGATCATGCCCATCGAGACAGTGCGGCACGCTTGGTTGCGGCCTGAATCCATCGAAGATCAAGTCTCCGTGGATATCAGTCGTATAGTTCAAACTTCCACATCTGACCTGATGGCCAGGGGCATAGCTTCGATCTGCTCCGGATGGCCTGCGAATTGGCCCATGATGCAAAGCCGCCGAATCGAAGATCTGTCCAGGAGAAAAGTCTCACCACGGACGCGTCATTGTTGATGATCGAAGGAGCCATCGGGCCTATCGGTGGCGACACGGAGGAACTCTCAATGAAAGCACCAATGTCGGTGTCAAAACCGGCGGATCTCGGGTAGGGGCCCCGAAGCGTGCGTCTAGGCGGATGGTAACAGGAGACAAGGGACACAATGTTTTTACCCAGGTTCGGGCCCTCTCGATGGAGGTAATACCCTACTCCTGCTTGATTAATATTGATGATATGGGTAATACAAGAGTGGATCTACCACGAGATCAAGGAGGCTAAACCCTAGAAGCTAGCCTATGGTATGATTGTTGTTCGTCCTACGGACTAAAACCCTCCAGTTTATATAGACACCGGATAGGTTAGGGTTACACAGAGTCAGTTACAATGGTAGGAGATCTACATATCCGTATCGCCAAGCTTGCCTTCCACACCAAGGAAAGTCCCATTCGGACACGGGACGAAGTCTTCAATCTTGTATCTTCATAGTCTTGGAGTCCGGCCGTGATGATAGTTCGGCTATCCGGACACCCCCTACTCCAGGACTCCCTCAGGGATCATAAGGCAAAACTCAAAACTAAATCATACTAAAATTTTATTCTACTAGATCAAGATATTACTAAAAGGATCGAACTAAGAAAAACGGTAAAGATAGGAGTGTGATGGTGATATGATACCGGGGCACCTCCCCCAAGCTTGGCAGTTGCCAAGGGGAGTGCCCATACCCATGTGATTATGTCTCCTTCTTTGGGGATGAAGATGTGATATTCTTGGCTATGATACCCCTCAGGATACAATTCTCCTCCTCGAGCTTGTTGACTTGCCGCTTAAGAATCATTATTTCCTTACGGAGCTTACCCGTGACGGTTAAAGCTCCTTGCACTGCATAGCTGCGGGAGAACAAGTAACACTCGTTTTCATATTTTCATAAGAGAGAAATTTAACATTGGAGGGGATGACCGAGTTTGGGATAGTTGAGCTCTGTAGTTCCCCCATTGTGAATCCTTCCCGGAAACGAGAAGTAACTTCTTGATCCTCTTCCATGGCATCTATCCTTTTCAAGTCAGCTTCCATCTCTTCCTCCGTTGAGGGCCCAAAGTGATAGGCATCGCTGTTTACCCCTGGACCTGGTGTCGGATGAGACACCCGGCTCTCCCCGACTGACTCTTGAGAAGACATCTTGCTCTAATTTGCGGCAGAAACATCTTGAAACAAAAACAGATGATAATTGCGTGATGCGGTGGTCAAAACCTTCGGGAGATTATATAATGAATTTTTATCGACCGAAAGAAGTATCGTGCAAGAAAACGGAGTCCAGAGAGTGCACGAGGTGCCCAGGGGGCGCGCCCAGGGGGGTAGGGCGTGCCTCCCACCCTCGTGGAAGCCTCATGTCCTTCCCGAACTGCTTCTTATGTTCCTATTTTTCTAAATATTCCAAAACAGAGAAAAATTGCCATTAGAACTGTTTTGGAGTCGGTTTACTTACCGTACCACGTACCTATTCCTTTTCGGAGTCTGAAACGTTCTGGAAAGTGTCCCTTATGTATTCCTCCGGTGTTACGGTCTCAATAACATTAGTTTCAACATTTATAGGATTACCTGAGATATAATGTTTGATTCTTTGACCGTTCACCACCTTTGGATTTGTGCCTTCGAAGTTGTTGATTTTTATGGCACCGGAACGATAGACCTCCTCGATAACGTAAGGACCTTCCCATTTAGAGAGAAGTTTTCCTACAAAAAATCTTAAACGAGAGTTGAATAGCAATACATAATCACCTACATTAAACTCACGCTTTTGTATCCTTTTGTCATGCCATCTTTTAACTTTTTCTTTAAACAATTTGGCATTCTCATAGGCTTGGGTTCTCCATTCATCAAGTGAGCTAATGTCAAATAACCTCTTCTCACCGGCAAGTTTGAAATCATAATTGAGTTCTTTAATAGCCCGATATGCTTTATGTTCTAGTTCGAGAGGTAAGTGACATGCTTTTCCATAAACCATTTTATACGGAGACATACCCATAGGATTTTTATATGCAGTTCTATAGGCCCATAATGCATCATCAAGTTTCTTGGACCAATTCTTTCTAGATCTATTAACAGTCTTCTGCAAAATTAATTTAAGCTCTCTATTACTCAATTCTACTTGACCACTAGACTGTGGGTGATAAGGGGATGCAATTCTATGATTAACATCATACTTAGCAAGCATTTATGAAAAGCACCATGAATAAAATGTGAACCACCATCAGTCATTAAATATCTAGGGACTCCAAACCTCGGAAAAATAATTTCTTTAAGAATCTTAATAGAGGTGTTATGATCAGCACTACTAGTTGGAATAGCTTCTACCCACTTAGTAACATAATCAACAACAACTAAAATATGTGTATACCCATTAGAGGAAGGAAACGGTCCCATATAATCAAAGCCCCAAACATCAAATGGTTCAATAACAAGTGAATAATTCATAGGCATTTCCTGACGTCTACTAATATTACCAATTCTTTGGCATTCATCACAAGACAAGACAAACTTACGGGCATCCTTGAAGAGAGTAGGTCAATAAAAACCGGATTGCAATACCTTATGTGCAGTTCTATCTCCAGCGTGGTGTCCTCCATAAGCCTCAGAGTGACACTTGCATAGGATCTGTTCCTGTTTATGCTCAGGTACACAACGTTTAATAACACCATCTACTCCTTATTTATAAAGATGTGGGTCATCCCTAATGTAATGTCTCAAATCATAGAAAAACTTTTTCTTTTGCTGGTATGTGAAACTAGGTGGTATAAATTTAGCAACAATGTAATTAGCATAATCAGCATACCATGGAGCAGTACGAGAAGCATTTATGACAACTAATTGTTCATCAGGATAGCTATCATCAATAGGTAGTGGGTCATCAAGAACATTCTCTAACCTAGACAAGTTGTCTGCAACGGGGTTCTAAGCTCCCTTTCTATCAATAATATGCAAATCAAATTCTTGTAACAAGAGAACCCATCTAATAATTCTAGGTTTAGCATCTTTCTTTTCCATAAGGTATTTAATAGCAGCATGATCAGTGTGAATAGTTACTTTAGAATCAACAATATAAGGTCTAAACTTATCACAAGCAAAAACAACTGCTAAAAATTCCTTTTCAGTAGTAGCATAATTTCTCCGGGCATTGTCTAAATTTTTACTAGCATATTGAATAACATTTAATTTCTCATAAACCCTTTGCCCTAGAACAGCACCTACAGCATAATCACTAGAATCACACATAATTTCAAAGGGTAAATTCCAATCAGGTGGCTGAACGATAGGTGCAGAAATCAATGATTTCTTAAGTATCTCAAATGCTTCTACACAATCATAATCGAAGACAAAAGGTATATCTTTTTGTAATAGATTAGTCAGAGGCGAGAAATTTTTGAGAAGTCCTTAATGAACCTCCTATAAAAACCGGCATGACCAAGGAAACTTCTTATACCTTTGATGTCCTTGGGACACGGCATCTTTTCAATAGCATCAACTTTAGCTTTATCAACTTCAATACCTCTTTCAGAAATTTTATGTCCCAAGACAATGCCTTCATTAACCATAAAGTGGCATTTCTCCCAATTCAAGACAAGATTAGTTTCTTCACATATCTGCAAAACTCGATAAAGGTTGCTCAAGCAATCATCAAAAGAGGATCCATAAACGGAGAAATCGTCCATGAAAACCTCACAAATCTTTTCACAAAAATCAGAGACTATAGCCATCATGCATCTTTGAAAGGTAGCAGGTGCATTACATAAACCAAAAGGCATACGTCCATAAGCAAAAGTGCCGAAAGGGCAAGTAAAAGTGGTCTTTGCTGGATCATCAGGTGACACAGGTATTTGAGAGAAACCAGAGTAACCATCTAGAAAGCAAAAATGTGTATGTTTGGATAATATTTCTAGCATTTGATCAATGAAAGACAAAGGGTAATGATCCTTTTAGTAGCTTTATTTAATTTACGGAAATCAATTACCATCCTATAACCTGTAATAATTATTTGTGGAATCAATTCATCTTTATCATTAGGAACGACAGTAATACCTCCCTTCTTAGGGACACAATGGACAGGACTTACCCACTGACTATCAGCAACGGGATAAATTATACCTGCCTCAAGGAGCTTTAATATTTCCTTTCTTACCACTTCTTTCATCTTAGGATTCAGCCGTCGTTGGTGATCAATAACTGGTTTGGCGTCTTTCTCCAAATTTATTTTGTGTTGACATAGAGTGGGACTAATGCCCTTAAGATCATCAAGAGTATATCCAATAGTAGCGCGGTGCTTCTTCAGAGTTTTCAATAATTTTTGTTCCTCCTTCTCTGAAAGGTTAGCACTAACAGTAACAGGATATATCTTCTTTTCATCAAGATAAGCATATTTAAAAGTATCAGTCAATGGTTTAAGCTCAAACCCGAGATCACCCTTGGGTGGAGGAGGATCCCCTAGGATTTTAACAGGCAAGTTGTGTTTCAGAACAGGTCCATGTTTAAAGAATACTTCATCTATTTCCCTTCTTTCATTCATAAACATATCATTTTCATGCTAGCAAATATTGTTCTAAAGGATCATTAGGAGGCACAACAATAGAAGGAAGACCAATAATTTCATCCTTACCAGGCAATTCCTCATCACGGGGTTGTCTACGAAATTTAGAAAAATTAAACTCATGAGACATATCATCCAAACCAATAGTAACAAAATCCTTTTCGCAGTCTATCTTAGCATTAACAGTGTTCAAGAAGGGTCTACCAAATATAATGGGACGGAAGCTATCTTGTGGGGAACCAAGAACAAGAAAATTAGCAGGATATTTTGCCTTCCCACACAAGACTTCAAAATCTCTAACAATCCCAATTGGTGAAATAGTATCTCTATTAGCAAGCTTAATGGTAATATCGATATCTTCTATCTCAGCTGGTGCAATATCATGCATAATTTCTTTGTACAAGGAAATAGGCATTGCACTAGCACTAGCACCCATATTACACAAGCCATGATAATAATGATCTCCTATTTTAACAGAAATAACAGGCATGCCTACAATAGGTCTATGTATATCTTTAGCACCAAGTTTAGCAATTCTAGCAGTCTCATCACAGAAGTAAATAACATGCCCATCAATATTATCAACCAAGAGATCTTTAACAATAGCAATATTTGGTTCAACTTTAACTTGCTCAGGGGATGTATAAGTTCTAATATTACTTTTACGAACCACAGTTGAAGCTTTAGCATGATCCTTTATTCTAAGAGGAAAAGGTGGTTTCTCAACATAAGCAGTAGGAACAATAGGATCATTATAAGTGGTAGTCTTTTCTTCAACTTTAATAGGTTCAACTACTTTTACTTCTATGGGAGGATGATATTTAAACCACTTCTCCTTAGGGAGATCAACATGAGCAGCAAAAGATTCACAAAAAGAAGCTACTATCTCAGAGTCAAGTCCATATTTAGTGCTAAATTTACGGAAAACATCGGTATCCATAAAAGATTTAACACAATCAAACTTAGGTGTTATACCTGACTCCTTACCTTCGTCGAGATCCCGATCTTCAGAGTTGCATTTAATTCTTTCCAATAAATTCCATTTGAATTCAATAGTCTTCATCATAAAAGAACCAGTACAAGAAGTATCGAGCATGGAGCGATTGTTGTCAGAAAGCCGAGCATAAAAATTTTGAATAATCATTTCTCTTGAGAGCTCATGATTGGGGCATGAATATAACATTGACTTAAGCCTCCCCCAAGCTTGAGCGATGTTTTCTCCTTCGCGAGGCCAAAATTAGATATATATATATATATATATATATATATATATATATATATATATATATATATATATATATATATATATATATATTACGATCACGATGAACAAGATGCATAGGATAAAACTTCTGATGAAATTCCAATTTCAATCGCTTGTAGTCCCATGATCCCATATCATCACATATCCTATACCATGTAAATGCATCTCCCTTCAAAGATAAAGGGAAGACCTTATTCTTGATAACATCATCGGGCATACCTGCAAGCTTAAATAATCCACAAACTTCATCCACATAGATTAAGTGTAAATCGGGATGCAATGTTCCATCTCCTACAAAAGGATTAGCTAGCAGTTTCTCTATCATACCCGAAGGAATTTGAAAGTAAACATTTTAAATAGGTTCAGTAGGTTGAGGAGCAACTATTTGCTCTACTGGTCGGGGTGAAGATACCCCAAACAAGCCCCTCAAAGGATTACTTTCCATAGTAACAAGTGACAGTAAATTTCAGCACACAATACAAAATTTTCCTTACCAAATTCCACCTACCAAAGGCGCTTCACTCCCCGGCAACAGCGCCAGAAAAGAGTCTTGATGACCCACAAGTATAGGGGATCTATCGTAGTCCCTTCGATAAGTAAGACTGTCGAACCCAACGAGGAGCAGAAGGAAATGATAAGCGGTTTTCAGTAAGGTATTCTCTACAAGCACTGAAATTATCGGTAACAGATAGTTTTGTGATAAAGTAATTGGTAACGAGTAGCAAGTAACAAGTATAAATAAAGTGCAGTAAGATGGCTCAATCCTTTTTGTAGCAAAGGACAAGCCTGGATAATTTATTATTTGAAGGAAAACGCTCCCGAGGACACATGGGATTATCGGCAAGCTAGTTTTCATCACGTTCATATGATTCGCGTTCGGTACTTTGATAATTTGATATGTGGGTGGACCGGTGCTTGGGTGCTGTCCTTACTTGGACAAGCATCCCACTTCTGATTAACTCCTATTGCAAGCATCCGCAACTACAAAAGAAGTATTAAGGTAAACCTAACCATAGCATGAAACATATGGATCCAAATCAGCCCCTTATGAAGCAACTCATAAACTAGGGTTTAAGCTTCTGTCACTCTAGCAACCCATCATCTACTTATTACTTCCCAATGCCTTCCTCTAGGCCCAAACAATGGTGAAGTGTCATGTAGTCGACGTTCACATGACACCACTAGAGGAGAGACAACATACATCTCATCAAAATAACGAACGAATACCAAATTCACATGACTACTAATAGCAAGACTTCTCCCATGTCCTCAGGAAAAAACGTAACTACTCACAAAGCATGTTCATGTTCATAATCAGAGGGGTATTATATGCATAATGGATCGGAACATATGATGTTCCACCGAATAAACCAACTAGCATCAACTACAAGGAGTAATCAACACTACTAGCAACCCGCAGGTACCAATCTGAGGCTTTGGGGCAAAGATTGGATACAAGAGATGAACTAGGGTTTAGAGGAGATGGTGCTAGTGAACATGTTGATGGAGATTGGCCCCCTCCCGATGAGAGGAGCATTGGTGATGACGATGGCGATGATTTCCCCCTCCCGAAGGGAAGTTTCCCCGGCAGAACAGCTCTGCCGGAGCCCTAAATTGGTTCCGCAAAGGTTCCGCTTCGTGGCGGCGGAGTTTCTTCCCGAAAGCTTGCTTATGATTTTTTTTTTCTTGAACGGAAGACTTCATATAGCAGAAGATGGGCACCGGAGGGCCACCAGGGGGCCCATGAGGCAGGGGGCGCGCCCAGGGCGATAGGGCATGCCCCCCACCCTAGTGGCCAGGGTGTGGGCCCCCTCTGGTATTTTCTTTGCTCAGTATTTTTTATTATTTCCGAAAATAACTTCCGTGGAGTTTCAGGACTTTTGGAGTTGTGCAGAATAGGTCTCTAATATTTGCTCCTTTTCCAGCCCAGAATTCCAGCTGCCAGCATTCTCCCTCTTCATGTAAACCTTGTAATATAAGAGATAATAGTCATAAGTATTGTGACATAATGTGTAATAACATCCCATAATGCAATAAATATCGATATAAAAGCATGATGCAAAATGGACGTATCATCTATTCATCAACAGTCATGGCAGTACAGCGAACACGAGACGTGAAAAAGAATAAATCTACATGTGCTTAGACCATGTAGTATGACTACTAGGACTAGAGCAAGCCAAAAAGCACGCCGCCGTCACCCCCTCCTTATCGGCGACGGGAAAACCTTTGTTTTACACAGTCGAGAAGTCATTGTGCTAAGGCCCCACGTGCTAAAGCATTGAATAGAATGTAGATGCTAGTTTACGGAAACAAGTATAGATAATACATTTGTATCTCCATACTTATATTTCTTATCTTATAAAAAAACCGAGTTGGTGATGATGGTACGCGTGCCATCTTGCAATATAGACCGTCCGATCTATATATGACGGATGAAATTAAACTAAAAGACACCCGCACCCCTCTCCACATTTGTAGACAAGGCCTTCCCTCGTTCATCCTTATCTCCAACAACCTCATTGTTGAGCAATTAATAAAGGAAGACTATGGAAGAAGCTGGCCTGGTGGCCGCTGCCGGCGTCGTCAATCCCCATGCCTCTGCTCAGTCCGACCACCAATCACCACCACGCCCCACTCCTCTTTACCTTATCTCCTATTTCTCGAGATATCATTAATTTTTACACATGGGATTACTCCCGCATGGGTCAATCACAACAAGTGTTTTATAAAAAAATGCATCTTGATGTTCCGTGCAATGCACGGATCTTGCTAGAACTCCTACAGAAGACTAAGTTGGTGATGATGGTGTGTCTGCCATTTGTCGTTTATGACCATTAGATCTACATCTAATGACTGTGAGGTAAGTTGCTGCCTTTTCTCACCAACATCCCACTTGTCTACCAATTTGCAGAAAAACCCATAATTAGTATCTTAAAACAAACCACATCCCTCCCTGACCTCACCAAAACAGCCCAAGGAATATATTCCAATTGAAACATAAAATATCTCTAGTAATATATGTATATCAAAATTAGAGTGTTTTGTATCAAGTTTGTGAATAAGTATTATTCTAATTATGATTCGTTGCAACGCACATGAACATTGCTAGTATTTCCAACCATGCAAATTTTTTTCCTAGTATTCCATAGTTTCGAGTTTTCCATCAAGATATTAGTCACTCATGGTTGATATTTACTTTCAATCATGTACACATATGCACTACGTAACTAGCCTTGCTTATTGGGTTCGAAAGCTTAACTTTCACTCCTACTTACAATATGTAGATTATTTAACAAAAAACTACCACTTTCAACCAGCCCTAGGAAGAATCTATTGTACAAAAAATAGCAAAAACATACCCAAAATTTCTTAATCCATGCCAAAAACTACTACCTAGTACTGATTTGGTTAGTTTAAACCCATTTACGACAGGGTTGGCCCACACGCCCGTGCTGATGAGGCAGCTTAAACCAACACATTTTGTTTGACCGTTGACACGAGGGACCCACATCTGACCTTCTATCCTGTTATTCCCCCTCAAATCATTATTTTTCCTGAACATTACTTCAAACAGTACTGATGCGTGTTCGTCGGTGGCGCCGGTGATGAGCGAGTTGGCCGCCGCTCCGCCGGACGGGTCGGACGCTGCGCTAGCCTCCGCACGGGTTGGCAGACTGGCCCAAGCGTGACTCACGAACGAGCAAGCCGCCGCGCTGGCCTTTGCTCAAGCCAGATGGCTGGCCTTAGCGGGGCGCGCGCGAGCAAGCCGCCGCGCTGACGTGCCAATCTAGCTAGCAAACCTTGCAGACAAGCAGCCGGACGGAGCTATCTTGGCTAGCTAGCGGCCGCGAGCGCCGGACAGAGCTGGCATCCGGGCTGTCGCAAGATGGGTTCCGCACCGCCGGCGGTTTTGACCTCGCCTTCTGCCGGCGGCGGTAGCTGCGTCCCATGGCCGAGGATGACTAGGTGGACGGGCCGGAGGTAGGAGGTCACTCGGGGATTTTTGTGCAGACTGACATGTAGGTCCCATAAGTCATAACGCCCGGTCGAATAGAAGGCGTTGACTTAATGGGCGACATGGGCCCTGTTTGGATACTCTAAGTCAGAGGTTAGAGTTAGATTCTAACCCTGAACTAACTCTAACCAAAGTGGTGTTTGGATGGCAGGATTAGATTGACAACAAACGTATCCAAACAGGGCCATGGGTTGAAACGTGCCTATAACGGCACTTTGTAGAGTAGTCATTTATTGGTAGGGCTAGTTGGTAAGAGCATGTACAATGGTTGATAAGGTAGTCTTATCTTAAGTCTACCACGTATGCAAGTGGTAGTAGTTTCTTGGCATTATTAGTGGTTTCTTGCATTATTAGGGGTTTCTTGTAAGGAACAATGTACTGCTAGCAACAAAAGGCCATTCTAGGTTGCGTTGTACTCCAATGAGTACCACTAGTGGTCGCCGGAGTGTATACCTCGTTTTGTGGGTTCGATCCCGGCCGAACGCACGGCGGCCTTTTTTTAAATAGTAACTTTGCTGCGAGCCAATATTTTACACGGATAGTTTGAGTTTTGAAGTCAAACAGACATGCGGCACCACAATCTGGGTGCACTAGATAGCCTAGCCACATGAACGGGTTTTCCTTCCCAGCATCTCGTGGCTCGCGTGCTTGCCCTAGCCGCACCTCGCTTGCAGCTTCCTCATTAGCTAGTAGCATATTTAAACTAGCGCCTCCCAATTAACCCCGAGGAGCCGGAAAAGCCTGGCGGGGCATTGGGAACTGTGCAATATGGCTCTGTACGTAAAGTGCTCTACTACTACTCTGTAGCTTTTGGCGTTGCACGCATGGACTTCACTCCATTATCGGCTCTACTATAAAATAAATTCCTCTTGACGTGTTTTTTTAGACGGAGGCAAAAGCTTTGCTTCATCTCGTTCATAAAGAAGGAACTACTAACAAAGTTCGACGAGGTCCATTACACCTCCACAAATGGAAGTGAAAGGCTAGTCTCGTTGTATCAAATAACTCAAATGTTCTGCCCCCTTAGTAACCGTCGCTGATAAACAGGCTGCTAGTGTGTGCGTGAGAGGAGCGGCTGAGTAGGCCAGCTACGTGAGAGGAGCGGCTGAATAGAGCACCGAGAGTACCCACTAGGCCACCACGCGGGTGTACTTTCCCTACATTGATAGTATAGCGATGGTTCTAGAGAACAGTAGTACGCTCCACTTCCAACTGTAGCTCCTTGGCCCTGAGATTCAAGAGTTCAAAACTGGTGCACTATACTAGAAGTACAGTACATCGCACTACAAGTTGAGAAAGTAGTACTAGTACTGCTACAGTATGAGTACGTACTCCTCCTTCACATAATGTAAGACATTTTTTGACACTAGTTGGCGTGTACAAAAAATAGCAAAAACATACCAAAAATTTCTTAATCCACGCCAAAATATACTAGCTAGTGCCAAAAATTTCCTACTAGTGCTATTATTTACAGTATAATGCAATCCCATAATGTCCCATAATGCTAGTACTAGTAGTAAATAATAGCCTCACCCCTTCGCTAAGGAACGATCTACAGTTGGAAGGGACAAGGCCATGCGGTTACTACGCTCTTATCTCCTCCTCGCCAGTTCCCCTCCCCCCGAAGACAAGGCAGTTTGTCGCTGCTCCCATGGATTCACCAGGTGGTTCTCCTCCTCGTCGGGGCAGGGAGACCTTGGACGATGATCCTCTGGGAGAAATCGCACGCCGCTCTGACGTCATCACCGCCGCAAGACTCGGTGCTTCCTGCACCAACTTTTTCAAGACGGTGCTTAAAAAGGCTTGGGAAAAGGCCATGCTTGTTGGTCTTCCATGCGTCCTCGAGGAGAAGGTTCTTCTATGGGATAATCCTTCGAACAGTCCACCGCTCCCTGGCCATGGTTGCATCTTGACTCCGCTAGAGTTGCCGATGTTGAGAGGTATTCGGATTTTGTCCGATGAGCAGGTCAGTAATGGAGTTTGATCATGTAGTACTTAGTTATTCCATTTCCATCCCGTAATTTCTCCGCTGCCCACCGTCTTATATATAGGTCTCGGTCGGTGCCAACAAAGATTGGCTTGCATACATCCGGCTGGATACCACCATCATTTTGCACAACATCCACAGCAGTGCGGCTGTTATGGTAGACCCCTTCTCCACCATTGGGATCGGCCTTCCGGACTGGCTGGGCTTGAATACGTATGATGATGCCTACATGAGATTGAAGAAGATAGCAATTGCGTACCCACTGACAAAGCAACGCGGTTACGACGATTACTATCTCATCGCGGTGTTCGACATAAGGATTGCCATCAATGCAAGAGGCAGTAACGGCAGAGGCTAGAGCATGTTGACGGCGGTAGATTTGTACCCCTACACGTTCGAAGACGTCGTGCACCATCTAGGCCGCATCTTCGCGGTGATAAGCCAGGGGACCTGTTTCATCTGGTTTCCATCCTATGGTATGGGAGATTACAAACGGAATGCACAAACCATCATTTGCATCCCTAACGGTACTCCATTATTTTGCAGGGACCAGTCATCCGCGATCAAAATAAGATCGCCGATCCTGGATGTGCATTTGCATCCGCGATTCGGTCTAACCTGGAACCTTGTAGCTGACTTTGGCATATTGGGATCAACTATGTTAGCAGTCGTTACCCATGGTACGACTGATGTGCAACATGGTCACACAAACTACCACGATCGGACCGTCACCATCTACCCAGGTATTCCATTTTTTAACCCTCTTGCCTTCTCTTTCATTGTTGTACTAGTACGTTTTGAGAAAAAAATTGTTGTACTAGTACTCTACTTACGTACTAGTAGGAGTACTTTTTACCTTGGAGGACGCGTATAGCTAGCTAGGCCCTTGAAGACTTGAAACCACTAGCTGCCACCATTTTTGTTTTTCCATGTCTTATTATCTCATCCATGTAGCCAAGAGTGGCTATATATAATAATCCGGTTATTTTACTTCCTCTATACCGGAGTAGTACTATTTGCTGCACAGTATTACTGATCGCCATATTTGAGCACAACATTATTGTGCATGGACCTTGACTATGTACGTCACCATGTGTCCAGATCTGAGATGTCATGTGTACCAGATGAACGTCGCCGAGTTCGACCCCCGTGATGCTACGTGGGTGCCGAGGAACACTCTTGGAGAGTACTCGCTTTTCATTGGGGACAACTACCCCATTGTGAAGCGGATGCCACCTTCCGTGCACGACACGGAAGGCCTGCCGTTCATGAAGCATGGTTGTGTCTTCAGCGCGCACCACCGGATGAACGACATGTTGGGACACGCTATCCCTGATTTATGCCGCTTCAGCTTGGATGAGTCCCCATCGTGTGGAACCGGACAAGAAAGCTGCGACAATGATTCCCGTTGCCCACCACTATGGATCGTGCCATCCATGAAGAACACCTGGTACTGGAACCTGGAGGAGGACATGTAGCCCATCTATAACGTGTAAGTGGAGTACGGTAAATTGTGAACGGTAGCGTTGTGAATATATGTAGACTAGTTGTGCACAAATTTATCACATGAATTGGAGATGAACTTGTGTGGCATACTGGCATTTGTCCTTTAGAATTTATTACTAGTAAATGTGTTATGTGTACATGCAACTTGTGTGGTTGTTGCACGGGCTCCAACACGCTCTTTGAGAAAAAAAGGTGGCACAGCTTTGGATATACGTGACGTGGCGGCATCATACAGTAGCATCGTTCACTATAGTTGTAGTACACTCCTACTAGGACGAAAACTACTATAAAACCTTGCACTTGGCTCTTTGCCTCTTCGAGAGGTTCAACAGTTCGTACTCGTGTGAACCTTGCACTTGGCTCTTCGCCTCTTCGGAAGGTCCAACAATGATGATACTACAGTACATTATGCTTCTGGCAATCTGACACTGATTGAACTGCTGCACGTCCACCGCGAGGGCGAGGGAGAGGGAGAGGGCGCTCTAGTCAAAACCCTCTCCTCGTCCTGCGAACCACCCCGCGCGTGGGCGAGGGAGAGGCATAGTAAGCAAGCTTCTCCTTGTTCGACGAGTTGACGGGACACATCAAACCAGTACTAGTACTAGTCCATATTGCGTCCTTTCCGGTTAATATGGCTTAATTTGAAACGAGAAAAATACACTGGCGGTCAACGTATGTAACAATACGCTCTTTATGGTCACTATATATAGTTTTGCGGTGATTATCGATCACTAGCTCATCGTGAAACACCGTGTTGCACCCTCTTGACCGCCACATAGTCGACGTGGAACTTTGTTGACTGGTTAAATAGTCACCTGGTTTCTAGGTCCCACCTGTCAGTTGGCAGAGCAAAGAAATCAGCTAAAAAACAAAGTGTGTAGTACATCTACACTTCTAATGCATTTAGCCTTTAATCTAAATCGATGTTGATTGACTAATGCACCAACTTGTGCTCTAGGTATAGGCTACATGTCTATCCTTAATTACAGCATGCAACGACCTTCATTTAATCTTCTTCTCTCAATGGTCGCATGCACACATAAGTCTGCTACTTTTGGGCGTTAATTATGCCATGGTCAATGTGTAAATCTCTAAATGTACAGTATTTCACGAACGTAGGGAGTAGGTTGAGCACTTGAGCGTGAGCGTGTGTGTTGTGTCGTATGTTGTGTGCCGCATGGGTGCATGAGTGTTGCGTGCATCCATGTTTACGTGTGAGTGTTGCATGTTGCATGCATGCATGGGGCTTACTCCCTCCCATTGACATGTTCATATTTCAAGCTTCCTCTGTTCCCTCCATATGGTGATACTCCCTCTGTTCCCAAATACGGAGTAAAATCCTCCCTCTGTTCCCAAATACGGAGTAGTTGTCTTTCTAGAGATTTCAACAAGTGACTACGTACGGAGCAAAATGAGTGAAGTGAGTGTAGAGGCATAGGGATAATGTAGAAAGGAAGTCTTCGCAATCCATTATTCCCCATCTCGGTCAGAGAGAACTATTCAACTAGTCTTCACAGTGAAGTGACAATACACGCAGCAGCAGATGGGACACTTAATTAATAAGCTGAACCAGCGTGTTGGTGTTACTAAATCAGCCTTACCCAGTACTGCCATCATGTTTGCCAGTAGAGCACGCTTCCGTCCTCCATTAACTGACATATGGGCCCTCTTGTGGTAGACCCACATGTCATCGGTGTAACTATTTACACTCCGTACTAGTAGAATTTAGATTTAATGCACTTTCTTCCCCGTCTTCGACTCTTCTTCCTCCTCTCTTCCCCATCGTCGGCCGCACACCATTTCCCCCCGCTCACTGCTCGCCCGCCCGCACTATCTTACTTGGTAGCTCGCGCGTACCATATCCCCCCGCTCACTGCTCGGCCACACAAGGAGAAGCTTCTTCGCTCGCTCGCCCGAATCCACTTCCCCGCTGGCTCGCAGGTACTGAAAACCCCAATGGCAGAACCGACTGACACGCAGAGCCGCGATTGGAATTCCCTCCCCGATGTTCTCTTGGAGCAGATCTGTAATCATATGGACCTACTCAGCACCGTCTGTCTAGCCGCATGCTCGGTGTCTTTGTACCGTCAACTCGTCTGCAACCGGCCGGCTCTTTTCAAGACACCGTGGTTGCTGATGCCCGATCCTCGCAGGTGGCCCAAACACTGACTTGATGATCCTACGGAGGTTGCTGTGGTGCCCCTCGACATGCTACCACTACCCGTCCACCTATCCTTCATGCGCGGCCACTACTGGGCGGGCATGAAGGCCAACTGGATCGTTCTCATCCACCAATCCGATAGTCCGTGGCGTCTCGTGGATATCTACACCCAGCGGGAGATTACCCTTCCATCGTCGGATACCGCCGCCATCGAGCCTCGCGACCCGCTGGATACTCCTGCCTACTACGCACGAGACGCGTTAAGCTTTTGGCTCGACCTTGCTACGTCTTGAGCTTGCGTTGGTTTTCCCCGAAGAGGAGAGGATGATGCAGCACAGTAGCATAAGTATTAGGGGTTGTCAATCCCTTCACGGTCACTTACGAGAGTGAGATTTGATAGAGATAATATTTTTGGTATTTTTGGTATAAAGATGCAAAGTAAAAAAGTAAAAAAGCAAAGTACAACAAAGCAAGTATAAAAGTGATGGAGATTGATATGATGAGAATAGACCCGGGGGCCATAGGTTTCACTACTGGCTTCTCTCAAGAGCATAAATATTCTCCAGTGGGTGAACAAATTACTGTTGAGCAATTGACAGAATTGAGCCTAGTTATGAGGTCATCTAGGTATGATCATATATATAGGCATCACGACCGAGACAAGTAGACCGAAACGATTCTGCATCTACTACTATTACTCCACTCATCGACCGCTATCCAGCATGCATCTAGATTATTAAGTTAAAAATAGAGTAACGCCTTAAGCAAGATGACATGATGTAGAGGAATAAATTCATGCCATATGATAAATACCCCATCTTGTTATCCTCGATGGCAACAATACAATACGTGCCTTGCAACCCTTTACATCCTTTGGGTAAGGACACGCAAGATTGAACCCAAAGCAATGCACTTCTCCCATTGCAAGAACTACCAAGCTAGTTGGCCAAACCAAACAGATAATTCGAAGAGACTTGCAAAGATAACTCAATCATACATAAAAGAATTCAGAGAAGATTCAAATATTATTCATAGATAAGCTGGGTCATAAACCAACAATTCATCGTTCTCAACAAACACACCGCAAAAAGAAGATTACATCGAATAGATCTCCACGAGAGAGGGGGAGAACATTGTATTGTGATCCAAAAATAGAGAAGAAGCCATCTAGCTACTAGCTATGGACCGAAGGTGCAAGTAAACTACTCACACTTCATCGGAGAGGCTATGGTGTTGATGTAGAAGCCCTCCGTGGTGGATGCCCCCCTCGTGAGCTCCTAACAGGCCCCAAGATGGGATCTGGAGGATTTGGAAGATCTGGCGGTGGAATTAGGTTTTGGCTCCTGTTCCGGTCGTTTGGGTGCGTGAGGTATATATAGGAGGAAGGAATGCGTCGGTGGAGCTTGAGGGCCCACGAGGCGTGGGGGCGCACCCCACCCTCGTGACCGCCTCTATGGTTCCTTGGCGAGGGTCAAGTCTCTGGATCACGTTCGGTGAGAAAATCACGTTTCGAAGGTTTCATTCCGTTTGGACTCCGTTTGATATTCTGTTTCTTGAAATCTTGAAAAAGGCAAAAAAAGCAATTACAGGTTGGGCCTCCGGTTAATAGGTTAGTCCCAAAAGTAATATAAAAGTGGAAAATAAAGCCCATTATAGTCCAAAACAATAGATAAAGTAGCATGGAGCAATCAAAATTATAGATACGTTAGAGGCGTATCGGGCATCCCTAAGCTTAATTCCTGCTCGTCCTCGAGTAGGTAAATGATAAAAAGAGAATTTTTGATGCGGAGTGATACTTTGGCATAATTTTAATGTAAATCTTCTTAATCATGGTATGAATATTCAGATCCGAAAGATTCAAGACAAAAGTTCATATTGACATAAAAAATAATAATACTTCAAGCATACTAACTAAGCAATTATGTCTTCTCAAAATAACATGGCCAAAGAAAGTTATCCTACAAAATCATATAGTGCGGCTATGCTCCATCTTCCCACACAAAGTATTTAAATCATGCACAACCCGATGACAAGCCAAGCAATTGTTTCATACTTTAACATTTTCAAAACTTTTCAATCTTCACGCAATACATGGCGTGAGCCATGGATATAGCACTATATGTGGAATAGAAGCGGTGGTTGTGGAGAAGACAAAAGAGGGAAGATAGTCTCACATCAACTAGGCGTATCAATGGGCTATGGAGATGCCCATCAATAGATATCAATGTGAGTGAGTAGGGATTGCCATGCAACGGATGCACTAGAGCTATAAGTTTATGAAAGCTCAACAAAAGAAACTAAGTGGGTGTGCATCCAACTCGCTTGCTCACGAAGACCTAGGGCATTTGAGGAAGCCATCATTGGAATATACAAGCCAAGTTCTATAATGAAAAATTCCCACTAGTATATGAAAGTGACAAAATGAGAGACTCTCTATCATGAAGATCATGGTGTTACTTTGAAGCACAAGTGTGGTAAAAGGATAGTAACATTGTCCCTTCTCTCTTTTTCTCTCATTTTTTGATTTTTTTTATTTGGGCCTTTTCTCTTTTTTATGGCCTCTTTTTTTATATATTTTTTTATATTTATCGTCCGGAGTCTCATCCCGACTTGTGGGGAATCATAGTCTCCATCATCCTTTCCTCACTTGGGACAATGCTCTAATAATGATGATCATCACACTTTTATTTTCTTACAACTCAACAATTACAACTCGATACTTAGAACAAAATATGACTCTATATGAATGCCTTGGCGGTGTGCAGGATATGCAATGAAACATGAGTGACATGTATGAAAGAATTATGAGCGGTGGCTTTGCCACAAATATGATGTCAACTACATGATCATGCTAGCAATATGACAATGATGGGCGTGTCATAATAAGCATAGCGGTGGAAAGTTGCATGGCAATATATCTCGGAATGGCTATGGAAATGCCATGATAGGTAGGTATGGTGGCTGTTTTGAGTAAGGTATATGGTGGGTGTATGATACCGGCGAAAGGTGCGCGGTATTAGAGAGGCTAGCAACGGTGGAAGGATGGGAAAAAGTGCGTATAATCCATGGACTCAACATTAGTCATAAAGAACTCATATACTTATTGCAAAAATCTAGAAGTTATCAAAGCAAAGTATTACGCGCATGCTCCTAGGGGGATAGATTGGTAGGAAAAGACCATCGCTCGTCCCCGACCGCCACTCATAAGGAAGACAATCAATAAATAAATCATGCTCCGAGTTCATCACATAACGGTTCACCATACGTGCATGCTATGGGAATCAAAAACTTCAACACAAGTATTCTTTAAATTCACAACTACTCAACTAGCATGACTCTAATATCACTATCTTCATATCTCAAAACAATTATCAAGCATCAAACTTATCTTAGTATTCAACGCACTCAAAAGAAAGTTTCACATATCTTGAATACCAAGTATATTATCATTAAGCAAATTACCATGCTATTAACGACTCTCAAAATAATCTAAGTGAAGCATGAGAGATCAAGTTTCTTTAAAACAAATCCACCACCATGCTCTAAAATATCTGAGTGAAGCACTAGAGCAAAAATTATCACGCTCAAAAGATATAAGTGAAGCACTATGAGCAAAACTATCAAGCTCAAAAGATATAAGTGAAGCACATAGAGTATTCTATCAAATTCCAATTCATGTATGGCTCTCTCAAAAGGTGTGTACAGCAAGGATAATTGTGGTAAACTAAAAAGCAAAGACGCAAATAATACAAGACACTCCAAGCATGTGACGCCCGGATAATTAGACTACAGTAATCCCAAGCTAATGATGCCACGTCACCTCCGTTACTATAATTAAACTCCCGTTGATTCGAACCTGATTCAAATTCAAATTTAAAACATAGGCAAACAACAAAAGTTTCCAAACTTTAAAACTGAAATGTTCGGAGTGAACTAAATAATGCATAGGTAATTATGGTGGAGAAACCAAACTTTGATAAAGTGTTTAAAGGCTCTAAGATAATTAAAACAGTAGTTAAAACAATTAAATACATGCCTATTGAATTTTATAAAATATTAGACTATTTTATTTTCGATTGAGAATTAAGGTGGCAGTAGTATATTTATAAATACAAATTTAGGTGCTATTGTTTATTTTTATAAAACTGTAATAAAAGGGGACTTAAGGTAAAATAGAAAATAAATTAAAAAATAAACAACCCCCCTCGCTGGGCGAGCAGCCCATTTGTCAGCCAGACCGGCCGCCCACTGTGCCTAGCCTGGCCTCCATATCTCCCCCCCCCCGCAAACCCTAGCCCGTAACCCCCCGCACGATCCCCCCCCACTCCCGTGACCCCACCTCCCACGCCTCTCTCCCCTTCCCCATCTGGATCGGGGAGAAGAGCGAATCCCGCGCCGTCGCCCGCCCCACCTCGCCGGCGTGAGAAGGCCACCCCACGGCGCCGCCACCTCGTCCTCCACTCCCCGATCTGGATCAGCGATCCACGATCCACCTTCGCCTCACATGACCCCAGCCGCCGCCCCCGTCGCCCGTTGCTGCCGCCCGCGTCTCCGTCCTCCCCCGCGACGCCACCTCGCCGGAGCCGCCCCACCGTCTTCGCCGGCGTCGCCATGCCCTGCCCCGCGTCGGACGCCACCTCGACCCCTCCTCGCCGGACCTCGCGTCCTCGGCCTCTTCCCCGCCGGCCGCCAGCAAGCCTCGGCGCCCCCTCTCCCCATCAACGCCGGTGAGGCCCCTGGCCTCTTCTCTCCCCTGTCCCCGTATGCATGAGCACGCGCCAACCGACCCCCGTCCGCTCATCCCTCGCCTCTGCCGCCCCTGTGCGTCGCCCGCCGCCCGCGTCGACTACGCAGCAAGGACGGGCGATCCCGCTTCTTTCGCCCCTCCCCGTGAACGCGCCCACTCGCCCCGCGGCCAACTCCGGTGCCCCGCCGCACCACGACGGCCGTCGACCGCGCCCCTCACCCCCAGCCTCTGCTGCCTGCTCGATTAAATCGCCGTGGCGGCGCTGGCGGGCGGCCCGCCCACTACCCGAACGCCAGCCGCGTCGGGCCATAGCCTCCGCCGTGTCGCGCCTGCCGCTCTCTCGCCGCTCGGTGGCGCCTGCAGCCACGGCTACCCTCTGGCGCCAGCGGCTGGGCGCTCTCCAGGCGCGTGCCCAAGCGGGTGGCGCCAGGCGCCACGCCCGCTCCACTAACCGCCCGCTCTAGTGGCCAAATGGGCCACTGCCAGCAGGGTCCCACCGGCCCCCCCTTTTTTTTAAAAAAAAAGGAAGTAAAAAAAACAAATAATTAATTAGTTAAATAATTAATTAAAAAGCTAATCAACTTAATTAACTAGGGATTAATTAGTCTAATAACTGGATTAGTTAAAACTGAGAATTAATTAACTAGACAGTCAGTGACAGGGGGCCCCACCCCTGTTGACCAGTCAAAGTTTGACTGGTCAACTGGGTTCCCCTGGTCCCACTTGTCAGCCTGTGTACAATTTTTGTGTACACTGTGCTGGGTACATCTAGCAATTTAACATTAATTTCGAATTAAAATAAATTAGAAAATGAATTAAAACTTTGAAAATTAATATAAAATAATCCGTAACTCGGATGGAAAAACTTTGTACATGAAAGTTGCTCAGAACGACGAGACGATTCCGGATATGCAACCCGTTCGTCCGACACACCCCCCTAACCTATCGAACTCGCAACTTTCCCCCTCCGGCTCCTCTGCCCGAAAACGCGAAACACCGGGGATATTTTCCCGGATGTTTTCCCCCTTCACCGGTATCACCTATCCCTGCGTTAGATCACCTCTAGCACCGCATTTGTCATGTTATGCTTTGATTGCTCTGTTATTTATGATGTTTCCCCTCCGTTACTTTTTTCCAGAGACCCCGAGGTGCGTGCCCCCCACGTGATCGACTACGGTGGTGTGACCCTCTCTCTTGCCGAGCAACCAGGCAAGCCCCCTTGATCACCGGATATCGCCTACTCTCCTCTATCTGCTTGCATTAGAGTAGTGTAGCATGTTATTGCTTCAGATTATACCTATCCCGATGCATAGCTTTGTCCTTGTTACTCTTGTTGTTTTTACCGCAATCCTATATGCTTAGTATAGGATGCTAGCATTTTCATCTGTGGCCCTACATTCTTGTCCGTGCGCGTGCTATACTATCGGGCCGTGATCACTCGGGAGGTGATCACGGGTATATACTATATACTTATACATGATACATGTGGGGACTAAAGTCGGGTAAACTTGTGGAGCACCCATGAGTGATTCACGGATTGGGGCTGAAAGGACCTTTGTCCCGACGGCCCTCTGGATGGATCTTTGTGGCGGGAGCGGCAGGCAGGTTGAGACCGCCTAGGAGAGAGGTGGGCTGGCCCTGTTCGGCGTTCAGCGGATACTTAACACGCTTAACGAGATCTTGGTATTTGATCTGAGTTGGCTACGAGCTTATACGCACTAACCATCTACGCGGGAGTAGTTATGGGTATCCGGCGTCGTGGTATCACCAAGCACTACAGACGTCGGCTGACGGAGCGGCGCGCCGGATTGGACTGAGCGCCACTAGGCTAGGTCTGCTTCGGCCGCCCACATAACGCAAGTGTGTGCTCGAGGCGATGGGCCCTGACCCTGCTGGCGCTTAGGTTTAGACCGCGTCTTGGCCTCTCTGTTGTGCCTAGGTGGGGCTGCGGCGTGTTGATCTTCAGCGGCGGGCATGACCCAGAAAGTGTGTCCGCCAAATGGGATCAAGCATGCTGGGTAAGATGGTGCACCCTGCAGGAAGTTAATCTATTGAATAGCCGTGATCTTGATAACAGGGCGACTTGGAGTTGTACCTTGAGCTTATGACAACTAGAACCGGATACTTGATAAAACACACCCTTCCAAGTGCGGATACAACGGTGGTCCCTCTCTCGTGGATATGAGGAGGGGATCGACGGGTAGGATTATTGCTATGTGATGTTACTTGAAGGACTTCAGATCGTCCTCTTCTACTGCTGCAAGACAGGTGTCGAGCGTAGTCTTTGATAAGACTAGCTATCCCCTCTTATTCGGCATTCTGCAGTTCGGTCCTTGATATGGCCCTTTACACATATATCCATGCATATGTAGTGTAGCTCCTTGCTTGCGAGTACTTTGGATGAGTACTCACGGTTGCATTGTTTCCCCTTTTCCCCTACCTCTACTCGATTCTGCAACTGCACGATGGAGCCGGGAGCGACGCCACCGTCGATGGCGACTACTACTTTGGAGGTGCCTACTACTACGTGCAGCCGCCGACGGCGACCAGGAGTAGCTAGGAGGATCCTAGGCAGGAGGCCTGCGCCTCTTCGATCAGATCCCGGTTTGTGCTAGCCTTCTTAAGGCAGACTTGTTTAACTTATGTCTGTACTCAGATATTGTTGCTTCCGCTGACTCGTCTATGATCGAGCACTTGTATTCGAGCCCTCGAGGCCCCTGGCTTGTATTATGATGCTTGTATGACTTATTTTATTTGTAGAGTTGTGTTGTGATATCTTCCCGTGAGTACCTGATCTTGATCGTACACATTTGCGTGCATGATTAGTGTACAATTAAATCTGGGGCGTCACAAGTTGGTATCAGAGTCGACTGCCTGTAGGAATCCCCCTTCCACACTCCTTGGCCGAAGTCGAGTCTAGACATTGCAAAAACTTTTACTAACTTGGCTGTGTGCCTTACGGGCCCACGTCACCATTGGGTGGTACTAGGATCTTTTACTCCTCGACCTTTACTCTAGGACTCTGAACTCTCTTCTATTCGGGTTAAATGAATTTGCTAAAAACAAAACTAACTTTAGGTTCTCGCAAGTACTTTCTCCCGGAGAGCCCCTCACTTCAGATGATCGTCTGCTAATCAGAAGATTCGAAGATACTCTCTGATGTTCTCTCGAGACTTTGTGCCCATCACTTTTGCTATTTCGACCACCGATAAATCCGTATGGATAACTACTTACACTTGCCATTCATACGATCATCCCCATTGATCTTGTTATTACAAGATACCCAAGTTTTCCCTATTGTTCCGAGAATACTTTGTGCCTACTGCCTAGCAGTTCTTTGCCACATGAATACCCCTTCAAATAAATCCTCGCACTTGTCGAGTATCCGCTCAACCCCAATTGTTCATGTGTTTCACAGAAGTCTTCAAAATACTATTCGATCTTCCGAAAATCCTCTGGAGCCTTTGGCTCTTGAAATTCTTGCTTGCTTGCATTATGGTTAATCCCATAAGTCTCGTAGTCATATTGACATTCCTTGTCATTATCATTTTGAGTCTGTTGACTCAATATGTTTCTGAATACCATAATCATCATTGATCCTTATAAATTACCTTTACGGCTGAGCTGCCATTCTTTTAACTAGAATTGGTTCTCGACCAATCCAATTGTCGTTGATTGTACCCTAAGGCTATTCAACTTATCCATCCCTAATCAGAGCATTGCTTCTGATCCCTTGAATTGGGAATCATAATTCCTTTGCATTTGACAATTGAGTTAGTCAGTTGTTTCTATAATTTGATCTCCTTGCATTCTTCTACCTCTAGTTGAGTCTCGATGCTCACGTCGGATCCCTTGTGGACCACGGATCCTTTGTTGGATTTTATCCGACAACGCCTTCATATTCAATAACCTTGTGAGCCTTTCCTCCGATACATAATGCCTTTGGTAAATTGTATCCTCTGCTTTCTCAACCATGCTCTGCCTTCGAGCTTGAGTTAATTATTTCTAAAGATTCTGGTATATGATTCCAAGAATCCCCTATGGGTTGAACATATGCCTTCACCAAACCGTATGAACCCGAAAGTTTTCACGAATCATACTCTTACGGTGCTTCGCCAGATAAAATTTTCAACTTTGCAACTTCATCGAGCGTGAGAAGTGAATGAAAGGTTATGCATTGGAGAAGTGGGAGTCGACCTTTAACTTGTGTTCATGCCCATGGACACGATGTAGATCTTATCATTAAAGCTTCTCTTAAATTAATTATTCCTTTGGTATCAGTTCATCTTATATCAGGGATCTGGCCTTTTGCAATCGTGGTTCCGACCATGTTCTCTTTTAAATACCATTTCTCGTGCAAGTTTTAGCACTTGTATTCTGTAGAGTAATACCCCCGTCCAACCTCTACTTTGATATGTCATCGAGTATTACCCCCTGGTATCTCGAGATTATCATGGAACTGCATAACTTCTTATGAGTTCTTCATCAAGTGCTACCTTCCCACGGATTCCAATTTTTCACGGGCTCTGAGTTATTAAACACTCAAAGACACCAATAACTGAACCGAGTCCGCACTACGGTTCAACAACTCTTTAGTAAGCTTCTATAAGTACGAGTTTGTATCCGACCACGCCATTCCTAGCCTGTTTGGCTATATCATTGTCGAGATGATTTTAACTGTGCTACCCGGTCCTTCTTCTCGGAGCACAATTTTCGACGATGAACTAACCTTACGTCGATCCTCATCGTCATATCATTTCGCCTTGAACAACAAGCTTGGTTTCGAGTTTGTGTCGTACCCTTGCCAATAACCTTTCACTTCATCATTACTTTGACTTGATGTCGTCGCCGATCGATTACATCTTCATGAACTCTCGCGACAAAGGTGTCGTGATCGTCAACATTCTGAGCTCATCCAGGATATCAATTGAATTCATGATGAGAAATACCATCCTTGCCCTCGATGAATTGTATTATCATCGACCACTTTATTGCCTTCCCACCAACACAAGCTTGTTCATGTTTGGTGTTATACCTTGAGTTCCTTGCTACCCAGCAATTGTTCTTCTTTACCTTGGAGTATTACCATCCTTTATGTCAAGAATGTTCTGAGATTTGTTCCACCTCTTGAGAATTCTTGACATAGAAATACTTCTCACCATCACCATTCCTTCTTGGTCCCCGTGTTAATTCCAACAAGTGAACGGTGTTGTTTGGATTCTTTCCTTCTAGCAACCCTATTTTTTTGAAGTTAATGGTCGAAGGTGCATTCTTAGGCTATCGATTATTGAATCACCATTCTGACATTGGTCGTGCAACCCAACCCATCGGGCGCACCTTTCAACCAATGTTTACTTGTGTATGTTTTCCTCGAGCATACTTACTTATATCATTTGATCTGACAAATGTTATCTCCTTGTTCACTTAATTGTGGAAGTCCATCTTTTGGGGATCTCGGTGAATTGCTGTTGAGTTCACCAGACACCTCCTTGTCCTCTCCTTGGGTTAATGATGGACTCTTGTTAACGGAAATCACTTCATAGTTCATTTCCGGAATCTTACAATGTCATCTCGTCAATTTGCGTTGCACCTTTTCTTCTCGTGTATCCTAAGTCCGAGGTATCCCGACACCAATCGGATCTGAATCTCGGTCGATATGATGGTTGGGACAACTTTCAAGAGTTATGATGTTGATCCTTTGATGACCCGGTAGCATGATGTCATGCCTAGCCCCCGGCTGGAGGACCTATCATTATAGATTCCTTTTCAGCGGGGTTATCCACTCATCCATGAGGGAATGGTAATCTTGGTTCTACAAGTTATTCTCGATGGATCCTTCGTGATTCCAAAGTCGATCTTCACCGAAGACCATGTCAATGCTATCTCGAAGCATGTGCGTGATACTCGATTTTCAACAAGAACATTCAAGCCCAATGCTAAATGTTTCTTGCTCAATTATCCAAACACCGTTGTATGGGTAACGTCATGAAATTCTCTCCCTCACCTAGAGGATTTTCTACGTTATATACTATCGTGGATATCATGCTCGCTTGTCCTTGGGAAGGATATACCCTGAAATATGTGTTTAAACACATTTTCCTTTCCATTGTTCTGTTTAACCTAATGATTACATTTTCCTTTCCATTGGTCTGTTTGACCTTTCTTGTAGTCTACATAACCTAAGCAGTAATAATTTACTTCTTATGTAAACACCTCGGTGTACAACTCGCCAATGAGACCTGTTACTTTTGTTGATGACATTTCGGTAACCACCGATGGGCGAGAACTTTGCCTAATGGTCCGCCTCGTTCAACGAAAGCAGGAAAACAGTTCTCTTCGTCCCTCGCCCTTGGTATCGACATTGTTGCCCACATAAGCGATAGGCTAACCTCGACATGTCTTGCTATCATGACCGTGCAAGATGTCACCGCCCTTCCTACTTTTAACCCACATGGTGGGCCCATAACCCACAGGCCCACAGATCGAAACCTGACTCACCTGTACGACCCTGTTTCTAATGGTTATTCCCCATGCTTGGCCTTGTATTTAATTCACGGAACACCTTCCGAGTGCTCTATTCTGGTATCAGACGCTATACTTACTCTCGCTACTCTGAACCCCTTTCTCACTCCGGTTCAGACCTCGAGAAACTATCTATCCGTTTGGAACCTCTTATTGTACCTTCATACATTACTCTCGATGTATTTTATATGTTCAACTCGAGAGATACTCTTATGCTCATTCATGGGTTAACCCTAGATTGTTTACCTCATAAGCATTCTGTCGTAGCCGAGCTGCCCCTTACCTATTCGTAAGTACGTTGGAGATCCTGAAGGAAAGGACGACTTCACCATGATGACTTGAAACAGAAAAATGAAGACATCAATATAATGGATCGACCACTTCGAGAAGAGCAACCAAGACCGGGAATATCTGTTAGAATTTCGTAACTAGACCTCCCCCCCCCCCTTACTCCCCTCTTAAATCTCGGGACGAGATTTCTTGTAGTGGAGGAGAATTGTGACGCCCGGATAATTAGACTACAGTAATCCCAAGCTAATGATGCCACGTCACCTCCCACATCGTAATTAAACTCCCGTTGATTCAACCCGATTCAAATTCAAATTTAAAACATAGGCAAACAACAAAAGTTTCCAAACTTTAAAACTGAAATGTTACGAGTGAACTAAATAATGCATAGGTAATTATGGTGGAGAAACCAAACTTTGATAAAGTGTTTAAAGGCTCTAAGATAATTAAAACAGTAGTTAAAACAATTAAATACATGCCTATTGAATTTTATAAAATATTAGACTATTTTATTTTCGATTGAGAATTAAGGTGGCGATAGTATATTTATAAATACAAATTTAGGTGCTAGTGTTTATTTTTATAAACTGTAATAAAAGGGACTTAAGGTAAAATAGAAAACCCCCCCTCATTGGGCGAACGGCCCACTGGCCAGCCAAGACCGCCCACAGTGCCAGTCGGGCCTCCATATCCCCACCCCCGCAAACCCTAGCCCAGAACCCCCCACGATCCCCCCACTCCCGCGACCCCACCTCCCACGCCTCTCCCCTTCCCCATCCGGATCGGGGAGAAGAGCTGATCCCGCCGCCGTCGCCCCACCTCGCCGGGCGTGAAGGCCACCCCACGCCGGCGCCGCCACCTCGTCCTCCCCCCCCGATCTGGATCAGCGATCCACCCATCGCCGCCTCGCGACCCCAGCGCCCGGCCCGTCGCCCGTGCCGCCCGCCCGCGTCTCCGTCCTCCCCGCGACGCCACCTCGCGGAGACGCCCACCGTCTTCGCCCGGCGTCGCCATGCCCTGCCCGTCGGACGCCACTCGACCCCTCCTCACCGGACCTCGCGTCCTCGGCCTCTTCCCCTCACGGCCGCCGGCAAGCCTCGGCGCCCCTCTCCCCATCAACGCCGGTGAGGCCCCGCCTCTTCTCTCCCTGTCCCTCAGTATGCATGAGCACGCGCCGACCGACCCCGTCCGCTCCTCCCTCGCCTCTGCCGCCCTGTCGCTTCGCCGCCGCCCGCGTCGACTACTGCGCTGGCGACGGCGATCCCGCTTGCTCGCCCCTCCCGTGAACGCGCCACTCGCCCGCAGCCAACTCCGTGTGCCCGCCGCACCACGACGGCCGCCGATCGCGCCCTCACCCCAGCCTCTGCTGCCCGCTCGAGCCTGCCGTGGCGGGCGCTTCACTGGCGGCCACGCCCACTACCCGAACGCCCAGCAGCGTCGGGCCATGGCCTCCGCCGTGCAGCGCCTGCCGGCTCTCTCGCCCGCCCGGCGGGCGCCTGCAGCCACGCTACCTCGGCTGGCGCCCAGCGACTGGCGCGGCGCCTCCTCGGCGTGTGCCCAAGCGGGCTGGCGCCCCAGCGCCCACGCCCGCTCCACTAACCTCCCGCTCAAGTGGCCAAATGGGCCACTGCCAGCAGGGTCCCACCGGCCCCCCTTTTTTTAAAAAAAAGGAAGTAAAAAAAACAAATAATTAATTAGTTAAATAATTAATTAAAAAGCTAATCAACTTATTTAACTAGGATTAATTAGTCTAATAACTGGATTAGTTAAAAGCGAGAATTAATTAACTAGGCAATCGGTGATGGGGCCCCACCTCTGCTGACGACCAAAGTTTGATGGTCAACTGGGTTCCCTCGTCCCACTTGTCACTGTGTACAATTTTTGTGTACACTGTGCTGGGTACATCTAGCAATTTAACATTAATTTCAATTAAAATAAATTAGAAAATGAATTAAAACTTTGAAAATTAATATAAAATAATCCGTAACTTCGGATGGAAAAACTTTGTACATGAAAGTTGCTCGTAAGCGACGAGACGATTCCGGATATGCAACCTGCTCGTCCAACACACCCCTAACCTATCGAACTCGCAACTTTCCCTCCGGCCTTCCGCTCAAAACGCTAAACATCGGGATATTTTCCGGATGTTTTCCCCTTCATCGGTATCACCTATCCTCGTTAGATCACCTCTAGCACCGCATTTGTCATGTTATGCTTTGATTGCTCTGTTATTTATGATGTTTCCCCTCCGTTATTTTTTCCAAGAGACCCGAGGCGCGCTGTGTACCTTCGTGATCGACTACGGTGTTGACGACCCTCTCTCTTGCGAGCAACCAGCAAGCCCCCTTGATCATCCAGATATCGCCTACTCTCCTCTATACTGCTTGCATTAGAGTAGTGTAGCATGTTCTCGCTTTCGATTATACCTATCCCGATGCATAGCCTTTGTCCTTGTTACTATTGTTGTTACCTTTATCTGCAATCCTATATGCTTAGTATAGGATGCTAGCATTTTCATCTGTGGCCCTACATTCTTGTCCGTCTGCCGTGCTATACTATCGGGCCGTGATCACTCGGGAGGTGATCACGGGTATATACTATATACCTATACATGATACATGTGGGGACTAAAGTCGGGTCGGCTTGTGGAGCACCCGCGAGTGATTCACGGATTGGGGGCTGAAAGGACCTTTGTCCCGACGGCCCTCTGGATGGATCTTTGTGGCGGAGCGGCAGGCAGGTTGAGACCGCCTAGGAGAGAGGTGGCCTGGCCTGTTCGGCGTTCGCGGATACTTAACACGCTTAACGAGATCTTGGTATTTGATCTGAGTTGGCTCTGAGCTTATACGCACTAACCATCTACGCGGGAGTAGTTATGGGTATCCGCGTCGTGGTATCGGCAAGCACTTCAGACGTCAATGACGAGCGGCGCGCCCGGATTGGATCGAACGCCACTAGGCTAGGTCTGCTTCCAGCCGCCCACGCAACTTGAGTGTGTGCTCGAGGCGATGGGCCTGCACCCTGCGCGCTTAGGTTTAGACCGCGTTTGGCCTCTCTGTTGTGCCTAGGTGGGGTTGCGGCGTGTTGATCTTCCGCGGCGGGCATGACCCAGAAAGTGTGTCCGGCCAAATGGGATCAAGCATCTTTGGGTAAGATGGTGCACCCTGCAGGAAGTTAATCTATTGAATAGCCGTGATCTTGATAACAGGACGACTTGGAGTTGTACCTTGAGCTTATGACAACTAGAACCGGATACTTGATAAAACACACCCTTCCAAGTGCGGATACAACCGGTGGTCGCTCTCTCTCGTGGATATGAGGAGGGATCACCGGTAGGATTATTGCTATGTGATGTTACTTGGAGGACTTCAGATCGTCCTCTTCTACATTGCAAGACAGGTGTCGAGCGTAGTCTTCGATAAGACTAGCTATCCCCTCTTATTCGGCATTCTGCGATTCGGTCCATCGATATGGCCCTTACACATATATCCATGCATATGTAGTGTAGCTCCTTGCTTGCGAGTACTTTGGATGAGTACTCACGGTTGCATTGTTTCCCCTTTTCCCCCTACCTCTACTCGATTGCTGCAACCAGACGATGGAGCCCAGGAGCCAGACGCCACCGTCGATGACGACTACTACTCTGGAGGTGCCTACTACTACGTGCAGCCCGCTGACGACGACCAGGAGTAGCTAGGAGGATCCCAGGCAGGAGGCCTGCGCCTCTTTCGATCTGTATCCCAGTTTGTGCTAGCCTTCTTAAGGCAGACTTGTTTAACTTATGTCTGTACTCAGATATTGTTGCTTCCGCTGACTCGTCTATGATCGAGCACTTGTATTCGAGCCCTCGAGGCCCCTGGCTTGTATTATGATGCTTGTATGACTTATTTTATTTGTAGAGTTGTGTTGTGATATCTTCCCGTGAGTCCCTGATCTTGATCGTACACATTTGCGTGCATGGTTAGTGTACGATTAAATCGGGGGCGTCACAAAGCAAAACACATATCATGTGGTGAATAAAAATATAGCTCCAAGTAAATTACCGATGGAAGTGGATTTAAAGAGGGATGCCTTCAGGGCATCCCCAAGCTTTGACATTTTGGTGTCCTTGTATTATCTTGGGGGTGCCATGGGCATCCCCAAGCTTAGGCTCTTGCCGCTCCTTGTTCCATAATCCATCAAAAGAATTCACCCAAAACTTGAAAACTTCACAACACAAAACTCAATAGAAATCTCGTGAGCTCCGTTAGAGAAAGAAAACAAAAGACTACTTTAAGGTACTGTAATGAAATCATTCTTTATTTATATTGGTGTTAAACCTACTGTATTCCAACTTCTCTATGGATCATAAACTATTTTACTAGCCATAGATTCATCAAAATAAGCAAACAACACACGCAAAACAGAATCTGTCAAAAACAGAACAGTCTGTAGTAATCTGTAACTAACGCAAACTTCTGGAACTCAAAAGATTCTACCAAAATTAGAAGACCTGGAAAACTTGTTTATTGATCATAAGAAATTTGAATCAATATTTTATCATGTTCTGGTGATTTTTAACAATTCGGGCACTGAGCGCAAAGTTTCTGGAAATTACAGCAAGATCAAATAACTATCACCCAAGAAGATCCAATAGGTTTAACTTGGCACAAACACTAATTAAAAGATAAAACCACATCTAAACAGAGGATAGATGGATTATTTATTCCTAAACAGAAACAAAAACTAAAAACTAAAAATAAAATTGGGTTGCCTCCCAACAAGCGCTATCGTTTAATGCCCCTAGCTAGGCATAAAAACAAGGATAGATCTAGGTATTGCCATCTTTGGTAGGCAATCCATAAGTGGCTCTCATGATAGATTCATATGGTAATTTTATTTTATTTCTAGGGAAGTGTCCCGTGCCTTTCTTTAATGGAAATTGGAATCTAATATTCCCTTCCTTCATATCAATAATTGCACCAATCGTTCTAAGGAAAGGTCTACCAAGAATAATAGGACATGAAGGATTGCAATCTATATCAAGAACGATAAAATCTATGGGCACATAATTCCTATTTGCAACAATAAGCACATCATTAATTCTTCCCATAGGCTTTTTAATAGTGGAATCCGCAAGATGCAAGTTCAGAGAGCAATCATCAAAGTCACAGAAATCTAGCAAATCACACAAAGTTTTGGGAATAGTAGAGACACTAGCACCCAAATCACACAAAGCATTAAACTCATGATCTTTGGTTTTAATTTTGATAGTAGGTTCCCACTCATCATAGAGTTTCCTAGGGATAGAAACTTTCAACTCAAGTTTTTCTTCATTAGATTGCATCAAGGCATCAACAATATGTTCGGTAAAGGCCTTATTTTGACTATAGGCATGAGGAGAATTTAGCACGGTTTGCAACAAGGAAATACAATCAATTAAAGAGCAATTTTCATAATTAAATTCCTTGAGATCCAATATAGTGGGTTTAGTAATATCTAGATTTTTATTTCTTTCAATCCCACTTTTATCAATTTCATCATCAAGATCTAAAAACTCCGAATTCTTAGAATGCCTTCTAGGTAAAGGAAGATCATATTCAGTTTCATCAAGATTCATATTGCAAAACAAAGATTTAATAGGGGACGCATCAATAACTTTTAGATCTTCATCTTGATTTTCATAGGAATTAGAAGAACACGCTTTAATAAAGGCATCTTTTGTAGCACGCATCCTAGCGGTTCTTTCTTTGCACTTATCAATGGAAATTCTCATAGCTTTGAGAGACTCATTGATATCATGCTTAGGAGGAATAGATCTAAGCTCTAAATAATCAACCTCAAAATTCTATCAACGTGCCTAGCCAAATCATCAACTCTAAGCAATTTCTCCTCAAGCAAAGCATTAAAATTCTTTTGTGAATTCATAAAATCTTTAACACTACTCTCAAATTCAGAGGGCATCTTATTAAAATTTCCATAAGAGTTGTTGTAGCAATTTCCATAATTATTAGAAGGATTACTAGGATAAAGCCTAGGATTCAAATTCCCTCTATACGCGTTGTTACCAAAATTATTCCTACCAACAAAATTCACATCCATTGATTGATTATTATTCTCAATCAAGGTAGACAAAGGCATATCATTAGGATCAGAAGAAACACTCTTAGTAGCAAATAATTTCATAAGTTCATCCATCTTTCCACTCAAAACATTGATTTCTTCTATCGCATGCACTTTTTTATTAGTAGATCTTTCAGTATGCCATTGAGAATAATTAACCATAATATTATCTAGGAGTTTAGTAGCATCTCCTAAAGTGATTTCCATAAAAGCGCCTCCCGCGGCCAAATCTAAAAGATTTCTAGAAGCAAAATTCAATCCAGCATAAATTTTTTGTATAATCATCCATAAGTTCAAACCATGAGTAGGACAATTACGTATCATTAATTTCATTCTCTCCCATGCTTGTGCAACATGTTCATGATCAAGTTGCTTAAAATTCATAATATCGTTCCTAAGAGAGATAATCTTAGCGGGAGGAAAATACTTGGAGATAAAAGCATCTTTGCACTTGTTCCAAGAATCAATACTATTTTTAGGCAAAGATGAAAAACACGCTTTAGCACGATCTCTAAGAGAAAAAGGAAATAGCTTCAATTTAACGACATCATTATCGACATCTTTTTTATTTTGCATATCACATAAATCAACGAAGCTATTCAGATGAGTAGCGGCATCTTCACTAGGAAGGCCGTGAATTGATCTTTCATAACAAGATTCAACAAAGCAAGATTGATTTCACAAGATTCAAGATTGGCAAGAGGAGCAATCGAGTGCTAAGGAAATCATTATTATTGGTATTGGTGAATTCACACAATTTGGTAGCATCTTGAGCCATCACGACAAACAAGCAATCCAACACACGAGCAAACAAGCGGACGAGGAAAAAGGCAACGGGAAAAAGAGGAGGAGGTTAGGAAAGAGAGGGCGAATAAAACGGCAAGGGTGAAGTGGGGGAGAGGAAAACGAGAGGCAAATGGCAAATAATGTAATGCGAGAGATAGGGATTGTGATGGGTACTTGGTATGTTGACTTTTGCATAGACTCCCCGGCAACGGCGCCAGAAATCCTTCTTGCTACATCTTGAGCTTGCGTTGGTTTTCCCCGAAGAGGAGAGGATGATGCAGCACATTAGCGTAAGTATTTCCCTCAGTTTTTGAGAACCAAGGTATCAATCCAAGAGGAGGCCACGACAAGCCCTCTCAGACCTGCACAAAACGATAGCTACCGCAACCAACACGATTAGGGGTTGTCAATCCCTTCAGTCACTTATGAGAGTGAGATCTGATAGAGATAATATTTTTGGTATTTTGGTATAAAGATGCAAAGTAAAAAGTAAAAAAGCAAAGTAAAACAAAGCAAGTATAAAAGTGATGGAGATTGATATGATGAGAATAGACCCGGGGCCATAGGTTTCACTAGTGGCTTCTCTCAAGAGCATAAATATTCTACGGTGGGTGAACAAATTACTGTTGAGCAATTGATGAATTGAGCATAGTTATGAGGTTATCTAGGTATGATCATGTATATAGGCATCACGTCCGAGACAAGTAGACCAAACGATTCGCATCTACTACTATTACTCCACTCATCGACCGCCATCCAAAGATGCATCTAGAGTATTAAGTTAAAAACAGAGTAACGCCTTAAGCAAGATGACATGATGTAGAGGAATAAATTCATGCAATATGATAAATACCCCATCTTGTTATCCTCGATGGCAACAATACAATACGTGCCTTGCAACCCTTTCGGTCACTGGGTAAGGACACCGCAAGATTGAACCCAAAGCAATGCACTTCTCCCATTGCAAGAACTACCAATCTAGTTGGCCAAACCAAACGGATAATTCGAAGAGACTTGCAAAGATAACTCAATCATACATAAACGAATTCAGAGAAGATTCAAATATTATTCATAGATAAGCTGGATCATAAACCCACAATTCATCGGTCTCAACAAACACACCGCAAAAAGAAGATTACATCGAATAGATCTCCACGAGAGAGGGGGAGAACATTGTATTGAGATCCAAAAATAGAGAAGAAGCCATCTAGCTACTAGCTATCGACCCGAAGATCTGAAGTAAACTACTCACACTTCATCGGAGAGGCTATGGTGTTGATGTAGAAGCCCTCCATGGTGGATGCCCCCTCCGACGGAGCTCCGGAACAGGCCCCAAGATGGGATCTCGAGGATACAAGAAGTTACGGCAGTGGAATTAGATTTTGGCCCTGTTACGATCGCTTGGGGTACGAGGTATATATAGGAGGAAGGAGTACGTCGGTGGAGCTTCGAGGGGCCCACGAGGCAGGGGGCGCGCCCCCCACCCTCGTGACCGCCTCTCTGGTTCCTTGGCGTAGGGTCCAAGTCTTCTGGATCACGTTCGGTGAGAAAATCACATTTCCGAAGGTTTCATTCCGTTTGGATTCCGTTTGATATTCTGTTTCTTCGAAATACTGAAAAAGGCAAAAACAGCAATTACAGGCTGGGCCTCCGGTTAATAGGTTAGTCCCAAAAGTAATATAAAAGTGGAAAATAAAGCCCATTATAGTCCAAAACAATAGATAAAGTAGCATGGAGCAATCAAAAATTATAGATACGTTGGAGACGTATCAGACCTCTGTTTGCTTAGAGTTGATATGAGAACAGTAGTAGCAAGTGCTATGGTAGAATATGAGTAGGCTCTGTCATAGATGTTTTCCTCTCATTGTTACATGATGTTTGAGCCATGACATATTGCTAGAATATGAAAGCCATTGGCTTATTTTTTTTTAACTTGGGGTATGATTATGACCACGACATTGCAATTCTCTGTCTATGATATGTGTCACTGTTATAATAATCTTAATTCCACCCATACTCTGAACATGATTGTTTATTTTTGTCCTTTTGGTCTCCAATTTGAATTGTTGCAGCAGACGCTTAAATGCGCTGGCCTTCATGATTCCAGGACCTGGAATCATACCGGCTGATGGGTGGTGGTTTATCGCTCGTTCAGCTGACGGCGATCATTTGATGCTCATTCGCACGTGCCAAATTGACCAAACCATTACATCAAACCACATGCAGTACAATGCCTGGGGCGTTCGTGACATTGATGGCTATGGATGCTTCGTGTTCGAGAAATATCCCAGCTTCGTTGGGCCAGGCGTATTCAACTGGAGGCGGGTTTACAGCCTCGGCAACCACTCCATGTTCCTCGGGCTCAATTATCCGATCATCCAACCAATCATCGATCATATCACATGCGATGATTACCGTGCTATGCAACTTCCATTTGCCAGGGGGACTGTGTTTACACATCATACCATGGGTTTCATGAATCACCATATCCAGAGATTCGTCGACACAACTTGTTGCCGATAATCTTCGATGTGTGAAAGGCATCAAGCTTCCATGCGATGGATGGCTTTTGCAAACCCGACATCTTGGCGATGTGGTTCATGCCAACAAGCAAATATGCACAACTTGATTCATCTTGGTATCTAGATCGAGCCATGTATTCGCTGCTGTAGTACGACCCTCTTTTGTTGGATATTATGTATTGTTGTTAGTTTGAAGCACTCCTATGGTTTGAAGGATAGATACCTTTCTGGGATCAAGTGCATCCTAACTCACCTACGCAGGATGTACTGATAATGATGATGGTGATGCTGTGCAGTATATATATCAATTAGGCTTCAAGTGCGTACTTGTTAGTTAAAGCTATGGTTAAAATGTGACACTAAATACGACTAGTAAGTAGTATAGTAGCAGTACTAGTATACGTCGGTCAAATTATTCATCATGTCCACACATTGAATTGGCGTGACAACACGCTGCTGCGAGGTGACACAAGAATCCGGCGCGTGTTCGGGTATTCTAGACTTCAGATTTGGAGTACCACTTATACGTCGAAATCTTTCATCATTCACTTAAAACAATCGATTGATCATACATTGAGTACCATATAACTGGAATTAACCAATGCAAGTCGAAGAAGGATTGGCGGTGCTTTGCCGGTCTGGCGTCAAGTTCGATCCCACGGATCAGAGCTGATCAAGCACCTTGAGGCCAAAGTGAGTGCCGATAAAGATGCAGATCTCACCCTCTCATCGATTTGTTCATACCAACCATCGACATGAAAGCACGGCATATGCTACAACCATCCTGAGAAACTTCCAGGTAAGACACTGGTCGGCTGTCTACTTGCACAGACATATTCCTTTGTTTATAGCTCTACTTTTCTTTTTAGATGCACACCTGGTGAAGCAATTACAATTTGACAGTTAATAAAAAGTGAAACAAGTGACGCAACATGCCAAAGATGTTATGAAAATGCCAACTACGTACACTAAAACCTGTATTCGACAATCTGCGGGTATCACACCGAGTGGCCTAAGCAAGCATTTCTTCCAAAGACAATTCTGTATGCTCAAAAGGGCACGTGGACGCGCCACAAGATCTGATCGAGTGCGGCATGCATGCGATGTGGAACAACACCAGCAATACCTTGACGGTGATGGTCAACGGCCGCAGACGGGCAGCAAAAAGGTTCTCGTGCTGCACACCAACAAGAACTTCGACCAGCAGAGGACCAACTGGGTGATGCACCAGTACCACCTCAGGGACCTGGAGCAAGAGAAGGAGCGGGAGCTGGTCCTCTGCAACATTTTCTACCAGACGAACACTAGGGCCAGGAGTAAAAAGATTATAAGTTATTTTGGTATTGGTACTTGTACTACCTTGTCGTCCGCAAGTTGGTATTGTTGTAAATGATCTTTTGGTATAAACTTGGCATTTGCTTCCAACCATCATGCCGAGGGTCGACGTGGATATAAAGCCGAATCATTTGTTTCGAAACGAATTTTCAGGCACCTGGTTTTTATTCGATGGGTAGCATAAGCACCTGCCGTTCGAATTCCCAGTTCTCCAATTTTTTTGAAACAAGTGCATGCACTTATTATCACGATGAAAAAACAATATCCCTGCTACATCCCAATTATCAATCTGTACTTGCAGAATTCTCTCGTTTATTGAGTATGTATATTGTTTTTTCAGGTCGAGAAAGTTTCAACTGGGTTGTAGACTGCCCAGGCTTGGTTTTTTTTAACAGGCCCTGCCCATGACGACAACGGGGCACAAAGATCCAGCAGGTATCTACTAGCCTCTGGCCCGCCAGCGTTAGTTATATTTTGTCTTACAACATCCGCAGGCAGTTTTTTTACTAAATCAAACACACAGCCCAGTTCTGTTTTCCTCTTGAAACGCATGTCCTACATCCGTTTTCTAATCTCTACCTATAGTTTTACTAGTTCATATACACATATCATTATATTGAAAATACATAAAATTACCTTTTCATATTTACATCCTTATTTTTGTTGATGTTTTCCTCCCGGTATTGATTTTTTACCACCTGGTTTTCCTTAAACCAACTCAATTGTCCCACGTCTTATTTGCTTAAAAAACAAAATGATTTTTTTTGGCAAATCAATAAGTTCTTAAAAAATGTTTATCATTTCGGGATTACAAAAGTTCAGACTCCACCAAAATATGCAAAATAAGGTTGAACTTTTTGACCGTGGTCCTGGGCAGAAAATGGGCTGCAATAAATTACTTAAGAATTAGCAAATGGGCTGCAAATTATTAAAAAATAGCAAATGGGCTCTATGTTGTCTGCCACAGATTTGGAGGCTGACTTGTGGGCCTACTAAGTTCATGCGTATACAAGGTTTCTCAAAAAGAAACTTAGTCAACAATCGACTCTACCAAAGGTCGGACCGTTATATGTCAATATAACGACAATCGCTCTTCTTCTTGCCTCTCGATCTTCCCGCCCCACCGCCCAAACCAGCGCCGTCGGAACCGCTTTGCCCCGCCTCCGTGGCGGGTGTGTCTTTGGGCAGGCCTCACGGCCCCATCATATACTCGCATCTCGCATGTCTATCCTCTACTCAACCACACCTCCTGTTATTTTCCGCGACGGCGGCCAACCAATCAAACCTCATACTCTCCACCGCGTGGGCAGCCATCGCTGTGTCTTCCCTGCCCATGTCGCTCCTTCATAGGCCTCACCGTCGCCCATCGCCCTGGTGCTCTCGACGCGGCGTGGTCAACGTGGTCAACGAACGACATCCATCGGAAGTGGACTGTACATGGAGAGGCTGACAGTGGGTCCACGGCCGCACACAAGGAAATGCCTCCTTATTAAGTGCAAAATAATGATTCCTCCACGACATCCGGGACCACGGAAGGGCCTCAGATTCGCGAAAAAACGCTCCCTCCGCCGACAGTCGACCCAATTAACTATATCTTCGCACGCAAGGAAGTGCCTCCTTATTGCGCACAAAAAAATGAATACCCCCCTGCCAGATGGGACCCACCACAGTGGGAGGCTGACTTGTGGGCCTACTAAGTTGACGGGGATGGAGGGCTTTGTCAACTTAGTAAATATATGAACGATTCTAGCTCCAAGGATCAGACGATGTCCGTCCAACGGCCGTAGTGCTTCTTCAACCTCTGGTCTTCTTGCTCCGGCCGCCCAAACCAGCGCCCGATCGTGCGCGTGCTCCTCCCTCCGTGGCGGCTGTGATGCGCGGAGGCCTCACCGCCCCTACTACTCCCACCGCTGGCGGGCCATCCTCTACTCACCCACCCCTCGTTATTCTGCGGCAACGGCAGCCTCACACCGTAGCCGAACCAGCGAACCCTCGTACTCCTCTCCGCATGGGCATCCACTGCCGCGTCTTCCCTGCCTCCGTGTCATCCCCTTCCTAGGCCTCGCTATCGCCCACCGCCTTGGTGCTCTCGGCATGATGTGGTCAATGTGGTCAACGACCGACTTCCATCGGAAGAGTACTGTACGTGTAGAGGCTGACAGCTGGGTCCACGGCAGCCGCAAGGAAGTGCCTCCTTATTACGCGCAAAATAATTATTCCTGCACCTGACAGCGGGGACCCACCGGACGGGCCACCGTATTTCGCGAAAAAACATTCCCCCCTGACTACTGGGACCCACCAGCTACATCTTCGCACGCAAGGAAGTGAATCCGGGCAACAAAAACGATTCGCCCCCCGACTGTTGGGACCCACCAGCTATATCCTCACACGCAAGGAAGTGTCTGATAGTCGGGACACACCTGGTCGAAGCGTACATAGCGTTATCATTCTGGTCACGAATGTGTACGTACATACTGGTCGATCTGGAGCACGCACGTGTCGTAGTAGAGGTGCGCATGTAGCATGTACACGTACGTACAACGGCCAGGGTGCAAGAAAGTAAATACGGCCATGTACGTACATACGGGCGGGGTCTCGAACGCCTATTCACGCGTACGTACGGCCTGGGCTTGTGTACATGGCTGGGTCGTAACGGAGAAACTGCGTCGTCGTGTGTTCATGGGGAGGCAACGGAATGCGTCGTGTTCATCGAGAGGTAACGGAACGCGTGGGAGCCAACCGGCTTGGACGGAACAACCGATGGAAATGAGGCCTGGTGTACCGCAGAACGGAGGAAACAGCCTTGTGTTCGACCGGCCACGTTCGAAACGGGATCCTGTTCATCGGGAGGGGTCTAGCGTACCGGCAAACGGAGGAAACAGACTTGTGTTGGACCTCATACGGTCGAAAAAGAGGTCCTGTTGATCGGGAGGGGTGTGGTGTAACGCAAAACGGAGGAAATGGACTTGTGTTGGAGCGTGACGGTCGAAACGGGGGTCCTATTCATCGGGAGGGGGTGGCGTACCGCAAAACGGGACTCCACGTGTAGCGACCAGACCTCAAACAATCTGATCTTTGTGCATCAGTGTCATCCCTGGATCGGTAATGCTGACACACATAGTACTTGAGGATTTATAACAGAGTATTAATCACACACTTATTACAATAAATATGGCTTAAGGCCATCTAAAATCGATAATAGTGGAAGGCTTGGAAGATAAAGTGAGTCCATCAACTCCAACGGGATCACTGAGTGAAAGACAACGGCCTATGGCTCCTTACTCGTCGTCTGGAAAGTCTGCAACATGAACGTTGCAGGCCGAAACGGGCGAGCACATGGAATATGCTGGCAAGGTAACACATAGAGTAATGAACAGAATAATTGCTATCACTACACGCATATTTGGCTGGTGGTAAGCTCTAGGGTTACAGTTTTGCATAAATCCAATTTTTCCCTACAACGAAGGAATAAATTTTATTTAACTATCATGGTGGTTGTTAAACATTGATAAGGTTCCTCCAACTCAATCCCAATTAAGCATCATCATTAAACCCAATCAAATTATATTAAGAGTGATGAGATCAACATGATAATCCAGGAACCAGATACTCAAGATGTCCATAACCGGGGACACGGCTAACCATGATTACTTTGTACACACTGCAGAGGTTTGCGCACTTTTCCCCACAAGACTCGATCTCCTTCGTTGGATTTCTCGCACTACATGGTGTTTGAGAAACGGATGACCGAGACACAGTCTTTCAGAAGCATTAACTCTAACCCTGGGTAGACAGTACCAACCTACATCCCCTACATCTGCTAGCCTACCACTAGAAGAGGTCATGCAACATACTCAACTATGCTAGAGCCCATAATAGCTTGTGGCTGCACACGGAAGTTTCTAGCATGAATAATCTTATGACCCCTTTGAGCCTGGGTGGCGGGCCGTAGGATGATCACACGGGTCCTCCGGGATATCCTAGGACAACACTGGATTCTCCAGGCGCCCACAAGCAATCCACCCAGATGTGTATTAAAGTTGCCACCTTAAGTTGAACCATTAATTAACAAACTCACATCTGCCATGAATACACTCAAACCCAATCCACGTCTAACAAGCATAGCATAGCAATATAAGCAACGTAGATGTAACTCCCAAAGGTTTGATAATAAATAGGTGAATAGGTACTACCTCATCTACTTCCCAAAACACACAATTTAATCAGATCCTAACCATGCAATTGTTTGAGGATTGATCTAATGCAATAAAACTGGGTAGTAAAGAGGTATGATCAAAGTGTTACTTGCCTTGCTGATGATCCGCAAAACCTAGAGACTCATAGTAGCACGCTTCGCACTCCGGGTACTCTATCGCAAACAAACAAGCATATAATAAGTACTCAACTAGATGCACGGGTAAAACTCAAATAAGAGATTTAACCAGAAAGCTCAACTTAAGAACTCCGGTTTGCAAAAAAGAATCAAACCAAACGAAGTAACAAAACTCAAACTGCGAAAGAAACAAGATCCGTTTACTAATCTGGACTTAGATCAAATTTTACAGTAGCAAAATCTTGTTCAAGTTGGTTAAACAGAAAGAGGGCTTCGAGACGAAAATCTAGGCGCTTGAATCGCCTTATTTCGATAAAGGAGCGAAAAGATAAACTAAAACGAAAATCTGGTCAGAAATCGCGATAAAAAATAATCGCGGAAAAACCCTGGAAAAAGAAAAACTGACGAACAGGCTAACGAACATACATTCGCTGTCTGCGGCTAACGGATGAGAACCGTTCGTTAAAACGAACGTATGAACGGGCGTTCTCTAAATAACTAAACCGAAAAAAAAACGATCTAGATCTAGGGTTTCAAAAAAAACGATCGGTTTTCCGACGAAAACCGGCGGCGGCGGCGGCTACCTCGTCGGCGGCGGGTGGCGGCGGCATGACGAGCGGCTCCAGCGGTGGGGTCGGTGGTGGTGGCGGCGGCGGCTCCGGCAGCGGCGTGGCGCATGGCGGCGAGCGACAGCGACGGTAGCGCGGATGGCTGCGGGTCAGGGCTAGGGTTTCTGGATGGGGTGGGCTGGCGGGGCCTCGGCTTATAAGGGCCGGCCGGGTGCAGTGTCCTAGTTGGGCACGGCCCGGTAAGGCGGTGGACTTTTTTTTAAAATAATTCCGTGCAGAAAAACGAAAAAAAGAAATACTAAACGAACTCCAAAAATCCTGAAATAAAATTTCCCCGTCCTCTAAAAATATAGCGGACAAAGTGAATATTTATTTGGGCCTCTAATGCAATTTTGAAAAACGCATTTTTTCCCTAATTCAAATAAAATAGCAATAAAACTTCGAATAAAAATTCTTATTTGATTTTAATATTAAATCTCCAATATTTCTTTATTTTGGGGAAGTCATTTTATCCCCTCTCTTTTATTTTTCATAAAAGAAATATTTGAAGAGAAAATTAATTAAAATCAAACGATCCTCTTTTCAAAATTTGAGAAAACTCAAATATGAAAATAATGAAATCCCCAACTCTCTCCGTGGGTCCTTGAGTTGCGTAGAATTTCTAGGATCAAGCCAAAGTGCAATAAAATATGATATGCAATGATGATCTAATGTATAACATCCCAAATTGAAAATTTGGGATGTTACAAACCTACCCCCCTTAAGATGAATCTCGCCCTCGAGATTCGGGTTGGCTAGAAAATAGGTGAGGGTGATCCTTCTGTAGGTCTTCCTCTCGTTCCCAGGTGGCTTCAACCTCGGTATGGTGGCTCCACTGAACTTTGCAGAACTTGATAACCTTACTACGTGTGACTCGGCTGGCAAACTCAAGAGTCTTGACCGGTTTATCCTCGTAGGTCAAATCGGTATCCAACTGAATCGCTTCCAGTGGCACTGTATCCCTCAGAGGAATATCAGCCATCTCTGTGTGGCACTTCTTCAACTGTGAAACGTGGAACACATCATGAACTCCTGATAATCCTTCGGGCAATTCCAACTTGTAAGCAACTTCTCCCATACATTCCAAAACCTTGTATGGTCCCACAAAACGTGGTGCTAATTTTCCCTTAACTCCAAAACGCTTCACTCCTCGAAGTGGTGATACACGAAGATACACTCTGTCTCCGACTTCAGAACTGTCTCCTTGCGTTTAGAATCCGTGATAGCTCTTCTCGCTCGACTGGCTACCTTGAGCCTATCGCGTATCCGCTTAACCTTCTCTTCAGACTCTTTTATCAAATCTGGCCCAAACAACTGACGGTCTCCAACTTCATCCCACAACAATGGTGTCTGCACCTCCTTTCGTATAATGCTTGAAAGGGCCATCTTCAAACCGGCTTGATAGCTGTTGTTGTAAGAGAACTCTGCATAAGGCAAATTGTCGCCTAACTAGATCCATAGTCTAGCGACAAGCTCTCAACATGTTCTCCAAGATCTAATTGACTCTCTCGGTCATCCATCCATGCTGGGTGAAGAGTTGTATCAACTCAGCCTGGTTCCCAAAGTCTCATGCAACCGATTCCAAAACTTTGAGGTAAACGGGTTCCTCTATCCGATACAATGGTCCTCGGAACTCCATGCAGACATACGATCCTGGTCATGTATATCTTTGCCAACTTAGCACTGGTGTAAGTGGTCTTAACTAGGATGAAATGAGCTACCATCGTCAAATGATCGACTACAACCCATATCGAGCCATAGCCTGAACGAGTCCTGGGTAATCCCGTGATGAAATCCATGCCTAGTTTATCCCACTTCCATTCGGGTATCGGCAATGGCTGTAGCAATCCAGGTGGCTTCTGATGTTATGCCTTCACTCTCTGACATACATCACAAACTGCTACATACTCCGCAATATCCTTCTTCACTCCGGTCCACCAGAAGCTATCCTTCAAATCCAGATACATCTTGGTATTTCCTGGGTGGATCAAATACGGCGAATCATGGGCCTCTTGCAGAATCAACTTCCTGATCTCCGGATCATTTGGCACATATACGCGGTCCTCAAACCATAGGGTATCGTGCTCATCCTCACGAAATCCCTTAGCTTTTCCTTTGCTCATCCTCTCTTTTATCTCGGCAAACTCCTTGTCCGTCTTCTGAGCTTCCCTGATCTTATCCATCAAAGTAGACTGAATCTCCAATGCTGCTACATAACCCCTCAGAACTATTTCCAAACGTAGCTCACGAAGATCCTCTGCTAGCTCCTTGGGTAATCCTCCGGTCATGAGTGTGTTGACACGACTCTTGCGGCTCAACACATCGGCTACTACATTAGCCTTTCCGGGATGATAATGCAACTTCATATCATAATCCTTAATAAGCTCCAACCATCTCCTCTGCCCGAGATTCAACTCCTTCTGCATGAAGATATACTTCAAACTCTTGTGATCCGTGTACACCTCACAATGGTTTCCGGTGAGAAAATGTCTCCATGTCTTCAACGCATGCACTACGGCTGCTAACTCCAAATCATGGGTAGCATAATTCTACTCATGGGGTTTAAGATGTCGTGAGGCATATGAAACAACTCGTCCCTCCTGCATAAGCACTGCTCCAAGTCCTCGACGAGAACCGTCGCAATACACCTGGTAATCCTTGCGTTGGTTTGGAAGAATCAACACTGGAGCTGTAACCAAGCGTTTCTTCAACTCCTGAAAACTGGCCTCACATTCCTCAGTCCATTTGAACTTGGTGTCCTTCTTCAACAACTCCGTCATGGGCTTTTCAATCTTTGAGAAATTCTCGATGAACCTCCGGTAGTATCCTGCGAGTCCAAGGAAACTCTGGAGCTCTCCAACTGACGTGGGTGCTTCCCAATTTGTCACAGTGACAACCTTGGTAGGGTCTACTGCTATTCCTTCTCCGGATATAACATGTCCGAGGAATCCAACTTCCTTTAATCAAAACTCACTCTTGCTAAACTTGGCATATAACTGGTGTTCTCCGAGCTTCCCAAGTACGAGACGCAAATGCTCTTTATGCTCCTCTTCATACTTCGAGTAGACTAGAATATCATCAATGAACACCACGACGAACTTATCCAAAAACTCCATAAACACCTTATTCATCATGTTCATAAAATAGGCAGGTGCATTAGTTAGACCAAATGACATAACGGTATACTCATATAGCCCGTACCTTGTGGTAAAAGCTGTCTTAGGTATATCCTGCTCTCGAATCTTCAGCTGGTGGTACCCTGATCGCAGATCGATCTTGGAAAACACCTTATCTCCTTGTAGCTGATCAAACAAATCATTTATCATCGGCAGTGGGTACTTGTTCTTGATCATCACCTCATTCACTCCACGACAATCAACAACCATTCTCAACGATCCATCCTTCTTCTCCACTAGAAGCACTGGTGATCCCAAAGGTGACGAGCTTGGGCGAATATAGCCTTTATCTAGTAACTCATTAATCTACTTCTTAATTTCCTCTAAATCCTTTGCGGGCATCCTGTATGGACTCTTAGATATTGGCCCTGTGCCTGGTAAAAGCTCAATCAAAAACTCAATGTCTCTATCCGGTGACATGCCTGACAACTCTTCTGGAAATACATCCAGGAAATCCTTCACCACTGGTACTTCCTCCTGTACAACTCCTGATAAGGAATTCACTTGAGTCCTATTCAGCACATGCCGAGATACATACTTGATCCTTCTTCCTTCTGGGGTGGTAAGCAAAATCGACTTACTGGCGCAGTCAATGTTCCCTCCATACTTCGATAACCAATCCATGCCTAATATCACATCCAGTCCTTGTGACTCCAATACATTAGGTCTGAGGGAAACAGGTAGTTACCAATCCTTAATGGTAACCGATCACATCATAGGCTACCCATATACTCTGCTACTGGCGAGGTTACTAACATGGGTGACCTAAGGGCTTGGGTTGGCAGTTTAAACTTATCCACAAATCCCCTTGATATGTATGAATGCGATGCACCGGTATCAAAAAGAACGATTGCAGTAAATGACTTAACCAAAAACTTACCTATTACTGCATTGGGTTGCGCTTCAACCTCCTCCACGCTAACGTGGTTCACTTGTCCCCTGTTGAAAGGGTTGGGCTTCTTCCCAGAGCTTCCATTGCCATTTCCATTATTTGCTTCAGAACACTCCGTGGCATAATGTCCATTCTTCCCACACTTGAAACAAGTAATGTGACTTAGATCCTTCTTGGCGGGCGTTGCTGGGTTGGTACGGTTCTGGCCGTTGCTTCCTCCATTACCATTCCCATTCCTGGGGCCACTATGGTTGTGCGAAATCCCTCCATTGTGATTGTGACCTCCATGGTTATGTTGAAGGGGTCCTCCCGAGTTCGGGGTAAAACAGGGTCTCTGCTGAGCTCCAGAATTATACTTCCCTTGTCCATACTCCTCTTGCGGTTGTCAATCTGCTGCTGCTTCCCTTCAATCATGAGAGCTCTATCTACCAACTCTTGGTAGTTATTGAAAGTTTCCACCATCAACTGCATGCTCAGCTCATCATTCAGTCCTTCCAGAAACTTCTCCTGCTTAGCTGCATTTGTAGCAACGTCATCTGGGGCATAACATGCTAGCTTACTAAAGTCATCCCCATACCGCCAACGGCAAGGCCCTCCTTGGCGTAAGTTGAAACTCGTGCTTCTTCATGGCCATAGCTCCTGCCGATACATGGGCGGTCTGAAAAGCTTCTTTGAAACTGGTCCCATGTGACAGTGTCGATGGGGTAAGTGGCTGTGAAATTCTCCCACCATGATGTTGCGGGTCCATCAAGCTGATGTGCGGCAAAACGCACTCTCTCCGCATCTGTGCATCCTGCCGTGGTCAACTCCCTTCCAATCTTGCGGAGCCAATCATCTGCAACTGTAGGCTCGGTGCTACTGGAGAACACCGGTGGATTCAGCCTTAGAAAACGAGCTAAGTGATCAACAGGTGGTGGTGGTGGTGGGTTATTGTTGTTGTTGTTCCCCTGATTCTGATTCTAGACTAGTATCTGCATCAATGCATTCTGCTGCTGGATCAACTGAGTGAGCTTTGGTGGGAAAAGCAAATCCATTGTCACGTCTCGGAGGCATCTGTTGGGTTTAGAAAAGGTGAGAAAACAGAATAGAATGAGGTCTAGGGGGAAAACACTACCCATATGCACATGAGACAAACACAAACACAACACTTCAATCAATTCAAACAAGGGCATACAATCGGTCAAACTATGTTACGAAAGTGCTCAGACTATACTATATACATGGGGGAATTTCTACTACTGATATGGTGGTCGACTAGAAAAATTGATCGGTGGAAGATTCCATAATATATGCTCCATCTTCATCAACAAAGTCAACATCGCTATTGTCGGGGTCCGAGTCGGAGTCGTCGATGATGATGTAGTTCTCCGAGCAAGTGGAATCATCGTCTTCTCCTCCTGGCGCGGGGTCTCCCATGAAGACTCCTAGCTTCCTTGTGAGGTCGTCATTCTTCTCCATGAGTATCGTCATTTCCTCCTCGTATTCATCTCGTGTAGACTTGAGTTCTTCCTCCAGCTCCGTGATCCTGGTCATTGCCTTCTTCAGATCTATCATGTCTGCGCACATCTGGTTCTCCTGGCGACGAATGTGCTGATTTAACTCCTGGATGAAAGCTGTAATGCACCTATCCTTCCTGGTGCTGATCATCTCCCATTGCTCATCTCGGCGCCCACAAATCTGGTAGATAGTATCCTTAAGATCCTTGTGGTAAACTTCTCCAATGCGTCCCATGGTGATGTGGGCTGCCAAGCTCTTGCCTAGACTCCAGGTTGGTGCATCAAAGGAAAACTCTATGGGCTCAGTGACTGGCGTGAACGTCCTTCGTGGAACTTGAACTCAAATCATCCAGGGCTCCTCTTATGGTAAAGTGGTGTTGTAAGTCCCGGTGAAGCTTGGTATTCCGATGTTCAGGTATCTAGTAACTTCCTTCAAGTGTCGTCCAAAAGGTGTATCTTCATCCGGTTGTGCAAACTTGTTCCTCGAGTCCGCCATCCTAAAGAGTAGAAAATGGAGAGGAGTCAGAAATGAGAAGAGAGTAGTGATCTGGGGTTTTAGCTTAGTGGTCGTGTCCTACAGTCAGCGTGTGCTCTGATACCATCTTGTAGCGGCCAGACCTCAAACAGTCTGATCTCTGTGCATCAGTGTCATCCCTGGATCGGTAATGCTGACATGCATAGTACTTGAGGATTTATAACAAAGTAGTAATCACACACTTATTACATTGAATGTCTCAAAAGAGAAATTATTACAATAAATATGGCTTAAGGCCATCTAAAATCGATAATAGTGGAAGGCTTGGAAGATAAAGTGAGTCCATCAACTCCAACGACATCACTGAGTGAAAGACAACGACCTATGGCTCCTTACTCGTCGTCTGAAAAGTCTGCAACATGAACGTTGCAGCCCGAAATGGGTCAGCACATGGAATATGCTGGCAAGGTAACACATAGAGTAATGAACAGAATAATTGCTATCACTACACGCATATTTGGCTGGTGGTAAGCTCTAGGGTTACGGTTTTGCATAAAGCCAATTTTTCCCTACAGCGAAGGAATAAATTTTATTTAACTATCATGGTGGTTGTTAAACATTCAGAAGGTTCCTCCAACTCAATCCCAATTAAGCATCATCATTAAACCCAATCAAATTATATTAAGAGTGATGAGATCAACATGATAATCCAAGAACTAGATACTCAAGATGTCCATAACCGGGGACACGGCTAACCATGATTACTTTGTACACACTGCAGAGGTTTGCGCACTTTTCCCCACAAGACTCGATCTCCTCCATTGGATTTCTCGCACTACATGGTGTTTGAGAAACAGATGACCGAGACAGAGTCTTTCAGAAGCATTAACTCTAACCTTGGGTAGACAGTACCAACCTACATCCCCTACATCTACTAGCCTACCACTGGAAGAGGTCATGCAACATACTCAACTATGCTAGAGCCCACAATAGCTTGTGGCTACACACGGAAGTTTCTAGCATGAATAATCTTATGACCCCTTTGAGTCTGGGTGGCGGGCCGTAGGATGATCACACGGGTCCTACGGGATATCCTAGGACAACACTGGATTCTCCAGGTGCCCGCAAGCAATCCACCCAGATGTGTATTAAAGTTGCCACCTTAAGTTGAACCATTAATTAACAAACTCACATCTGTCATGAATACACTCAAACCCAATCCACGTCTACGAGCATAGCATAGCAATATAAGCAACGTAGATGTAACTCCCAAAGGTTTGATAATAAACAGGTGAATAGGTACTACCTCATCTACTTCCCAAAACCCACAATTTAATCAGATCCTAACCATGCAATTGTTTGAGGATTGATCTAATGCAATAAAACTGGGTAGTAAAGAGGTATGATCAAAGTGTTACTTGCCTTGTCGATGATCCATGAAACCTAGAGACTCAGAGTAGCGCGCCGACCGGTACTCTATCGCAAACAAACAATCATACAATAAGCACTCAACTAGATGCACGGGTAAAACTCAAATAAGAGATTTAACCAGAAAGTTCAACTTAAGAACTCCGGTTTGCAAAAAGAATCAAACCAAACGAAGCAACAAATCTCAAACTGCGAAAGAAACAATATCTGTTTACTAATCTGGACTTAGGTCAAATTTTTACAGTAGCAAAATCTTGTTCAAGTTGGTTAAACAGAAATAGGGCTTCGAGACAAAAATCTAGGCGCTTGAATCGCCTAATTCCGATAAACGAGCAAAAAGATAAACTAAATCAAAAATCGGGTCAGAAATCGCGATCGAAAATAATCACGAAAAAACCCTAGAAAAAGAAAAACTGACGAACAGGCTAACGAACGAACGTTCGCTGTCTGCGGCTAATGGATGAAAACCGTTCGTTAAAACGAACATACGAACGGGCGTTCGCTAAATAACTAAACCAAAAAAACGAACCGATCTAGATCTAGGTTTTCAAAAAAAACCGATCGACTTTCTGACGAAAACCGGCGGTGGCTACCTCGTCGGCGGCGGGGTCGGTGGCGGCAGCGATGTAAATTTTCCCCGTCCTCTAAAAATATAGTGCAAAGTGAACATCTATTCGGGCCTCTAATGCAATTTTGAAAAACGCAATTTTTTTCCTAATTCAAATAAAATAGCAATAAAACTCTGAATAAAAATTCTTATTTGATTTTAATATTAAATCTCCAATATTTCTTTATTTTGGGGAAGTCATTTTATCCCCTCTCTTTTATTTTCATAAAAGAAATATTCGAAGAGAAAATTAATTAAAATCAAACGATCCTCTTTTCAAAATTTGAGAAAACTCAAATATGAAAATAGCGAAATCCCCAACTCTCTCCGCGGGTCCTTGAGTTGCGTAGAATTTCTAGGATCAAGCCAAAGTGCAATAAAATATGATATGCAATGATGATCTAATGTATAACATTCCAAATTGAAAATTTGGGATGTTACACCACGGGATACTGTTCATCTCCACTGTCGACCCCCTCCAGCCTCCACGGGCTACTGTTCATCCACCGTCGACCTCCTCCAGCCTTCACCGCGATTGCTCATCCACGGGCCCTGCTCATCCAGCCACCACCGTGCGCCATCGCACGGCCATCGCTCAACCAGCCCTCTCCATGGGCTCTGCTCAACCACCCTCCACGGGCTCTGCTCATCCAGCCCTCCACCGCTCATCGCTCATCCAGCCCTCCATGGGGTCTTCCTGTTCATCCAGCCTCCATGGGGCCCCTGTTCATCCAGCCCCAACCGGCTCGACCGATCGGGGTCCTGTTCATCCAGAGGCAACACCACGGGTCCTGTTCATCCACCCCCATCGGAACTGCTCATCCAACCCCCCAAAGAACGCCTTTGCTCATCCAGAGGCGGCATCGATTGGCTTGATTAGCAGCGATGGCGAAGAATCGCCGATCGGGTTCGATTAACAGCCATCGATCGATCGCTCGGGTTCGAGAATGCGAGCTGCGGGCAATCGCCGGGTTCGAATGCGAGCTCGCAAAGGCAATCGCCGGGTTCAGATGGCTAACGCCTCGGGTTCAGTTCGATTAGAGCCCAGCGCCTCGTACCCACGCGCATGCGTGTATGAGAGAAACGTGCAAACCTCCGTGCATCGCTCGGCTATGACCACCCACCGTAACCGGGAACACCCCGATATTTTCCTCGCCCTCGCTTCTACCACGGTTTTTTCCGTCATGGACGGCCCAAAGAATGTCATGCAGCTGCGTCTCCGGCCTGCCTAGGACGAAAAGCCCATTTTCTGTCATGATTTTTTGTCATAGAAGTAGGAGCCCACCACATCTATGATGATACCAGGTTTTGTCACAATTATCGTCATAGAAGTGTCATAAGTATGACAGAAAAAAATTCCGTTCGGCCCAAAATGTCATGGATGTGTCTTTTTTTTTAGTGTATGGTGGTTGTTTTGAGGAAGATATAAGGAGGATTATGTGTGATAGAGCGTATCGTATCACGGGGTTTGGATGCGCCGGCGAAGTTTGCACCAACTCTCGAAGTGAGAAAGGGCAATGCACGGCACCGAAGAGGCTAGCAATGATGGAAGGGTGAGAGTGCGTATAATCCATGGACTCAACATTAGTCATAAAGAACTCACATACTTATTGCAAAAATCTACAAGTCATCAAAACCAAGCACTACGTGCATGCTCCTAGGGGGATAGATTGGTAGGAAAAGAACATCGCTCGTCCCCGACCACCACTCATAAGGAAGGCAATCAAAGAAACACCTCATGCTTCAAATTTGTCACACAACGGTTACCATACGTGCATGTTACGGGACTTGCAAACCTCAACACAAGTATTTCTCAATTTCACAATTACTCAACTAGCACGACTCTAATATCACCACCTTTATATTGCAAAACTATTGCAAGGAATCAAACATATAATATTCAGTGATCTACTAGTTTTATGTAGGATTTTATGACTAACCATGTGAATGACCAATTCCTGTCAACTCTCTAAATAGATATAAGTGAAGCACGAGAGTTTAATTCTTTCTACAAAAGATATGCCCACGCTCTAACAAATATAAGTGAAGCAAAAGAGCATTCTACAAATGGAGGTTTTCTATGTGAAGAGAAACAGGCAATCCAAACTTCAAATGATATAAGTGAAGCACATGAAGCATTCTATAAAGCCATACTCAAAAGATATAAGTGAAGTGCAATGAGCATTCTATAAATCAACCATGGACTATCTCATACCAGCATGGTGCATAAAAGAAAAGTGAAAACTAAATGCAAAATACGCTCCAAGATTTGCACATATCGCATGAACAAAACAAATCCGAAAACATACCGATACTTGTTGAAGAAAGATGGGATGCCTTCCGGGGCATCCCCAAGCTTAGACGCTTGACTCTCCTTGAATATTTACTTGGGGTGCCTTGGGCATCCACAAGCTTGAGCTCTTGCCTCTCCTCCTTTTCCTCATATCGAGACCTCCTCGATCCTCGAACACTTCATCCACACAAAACTCAAGAGAGAGCTCGGTAAGATCCGTTAGTATAATAAAGAAAATCACTACTCTAAGTACTGTTGCAAACCAATTCATATTTTGTTTTTGCATTGTAGCTACTGTAATATAACTTTTCTATGGCTTAATCCATTGATAGAAATCGATAGTTTCATCAAAACAAGCAAACTATGCATCAAAAACAGAATATGTCTTAAACAGGACAGTCTGTAGTAATCTGAACATTCACCATACTTTTGGTACTCCAAAAGTTCTGAAAAAATCAGGAAAAAAAATTTGTATAGCAAGACAGTGCAAAAAGTTTCAGATCCGTTTGACGTTCCAGTAAAAAAAGTAAAATCGCGCACTACAGCCAAAGTTTCTGTCTTGCAACGCACAAACCAACAAGCAATGTAAACATCATAAAGGCACATTTTGGCACATTATTTTTATTTTTAAACTTTATAAAAGCACACAACAGAAATAAATGACTCTCTAAAACTTCCGGTTTGTCTCCGTGGCGGTGCTTTCTTTAAAGCCATTAAGCTAGGCATATAGTGCTCAAGTAATGGATCCACCCGGATCCCAAGGTATATCAAAGCCAATTTTAATTAACAATGATTTGTGATTTAGTAGTGAGCACAAAGTAACATATATCATGCAACAATGAAGTGTAACTCTCTTCCCATGCATCGGCATGTCATAAAAGAACAATTCATGCACACATAGTAAAGGCCAATGCATAGTATAAACAATTTCTTGCAATTTTATCATATTGGAAACATGGAGAGGCGGAGATGTAGTTCCTCTCTCATAATAATTGCAAGTAGGAGCAGCAAGAACATGCATATTATATCTATCAAAATCATCACGTGTAGTAGTAAAACACAACCCATCAATATAATCCTTAATAAGTGCAAACTTCTCCGATATAGTGTAGTTTGGAGAATTCAAAAGGATAATAGGACTATCATGTGTGGGTGCAATAGCAACAATTTCATGTTTAACATAAGGAACTATAGCAAGTTCATCTCCATAAGCATAATTCATATTGGCATCTTGGCCACAAGCATAGCAAGCATCATCAAAAATGGATATTTCAAAAGAATCAACGGGATCATAACAATCATCCTTCGGTAAGCACGAAGGGAAATTAAACAATGTATGAGTTGGAGAGTTACTCTCATTAGAAGGTGGGCACGGGTAGCTAATCCGCTCTTCCTACTTTTGTTCTTCGCTCTCCTCATCATCTTTTTCATCCAACGAGCTCACAGTTTCATCAATTTCTTCTTCCATATACTCCTGCAAAATGTTAGTCTCTTCTTGGACAGCGGAGGAGTCCTCAATATATGGTTTTAAGTATGGAAAAATATTCAGATTTGTAAAGAGTAGCATTATACGTTTCAATCAAAGAAGTAATTTCATAAGCACCCTTAAAAGCAACAAATTCTTCAATTTGTTGAACATTATAGTAATTATAAACACCCTTAGCATACGAAGATATGATTCCATTATCACTAAACTCACATTGGTAGGGAAGGTGTTTCTTAGGGTCTTCAGAACAACAAGTAAAATCATATATTTCACATAAATTCCAAGCATAGGATTGCAAACGATGAATTTGATCCAGTAAAAGTTTCCCTTTTTCAGATATGCGGTATCGCACATAACAAGCATGCTCATCTAAAGATTTTCCCTCAACTAAGCTAGTTGGGGTTTCAGCGCGAGCACATAGGTATCAAAGATGATCCAAGTAAAAAGCTTCAGGAGTTTGATAGATTTTGAGTGGTTCTTCAACCATTGGCGTAGTAGGTACAACTAATTTTTTTGGTATTTTTTGTTTCCTACCCATAACTAAAGATAGAAAACAAGAGCACAAAATAAAAACTACTTAGTGATAAAGCAAACAAGCACACACGAGAATATTCACCCCACTCTATAACTCCCCAGCAACGGTGCCAGAAAAAGGTCTTGATAACCCACAAGTATAGGGGTTCAATTGTAGCCTCTTTCGATAAGTAAGAGTGTCAAACCCAGCGAGGAGCTAAAGGTAGAACAAATATTCCCTCAAGTTCTATCGACCACCGATACAACTCTACGCACGCTTAACGTTCGCTTTACCTAAAACAAGTATGAAAGTAGAAGTACTTTGTAGGTGTAACGGGATAGGTTTGCCAGAATATAAAGAGCACGTAAATAAAAACTAGGGGCTGTTTAGGTAAAGAAGCAATAAAGTTAGTATAGCGAGTGTGGAGAAGTGGTGGTAGGAGTTGTGAAATTGTCCCTAAGCAATTGACAACTTTACTAGACCGATAGCAAGTTTTATGTGGGAGAGGCCACTACTAGCATGTCATCCCTGACTTGGAATTCTATGCACTTATGGTTGGAACTATTAGAAAGCATCCACAACTACTAACGTTCATTAAGGTAAAACCCAACCATAGCATTAAGATATATTGGCCCCCCTTCAATCCCGTATGCATCAATTTCTATGCTAGGTTGAAGCTTCTGTCACTCTTGCCCTCCAATACATAGTCCTATCAACATACAACTAACCCTATGGTGTGATCCACGCGTGTGCTCATATGATGGGCACCAAAGGACGGCAACAAAACCACAAGCAAATTAAACCGATCATAGCAATTCACCAATTACTGATAGGACAACGAAAATCTACTCAGACATCATAGGATGGCAACACATCATTGGATAATAATATGAAGCATAAAGCACCGTGTTCAAGTAGAGGGTACACCAGGTTGCGGGAGAGTGGACTGCTGTAGATAGATGGGGGAGGTGATGAAGATGTTGGTGAAGATGACAGAGGTGTTGGTGTAGATTGCGGTGACGATGATGGCCCCGGCGGCGTTCCGGCACCACAAGTAGAGAGGGGGAGAGAGCCCCCCTTCTTCTTCTTCTTCTTCCTTGACCTTCTCCCTAGATGGGAGAAGGGTTTCCCCTCTGGTCCATGGCCTCCATGGCGGCGGAGGGGCGAGAGCCCCTTCGAGATTGGATCTGTCTCTCTATCTCTCTCTGTTTCTGCGTTCCCTAATTCTGGCCTTTCACCGTTTCTTATATTCCCGGAGATCCGTAAATCCAATTGGGTTGAAATTTGAACATGATTTCTATCCGGATATTGGCTTTCTTGCGGCAAAAGAAGGGCACCAACCGCCTTACGGGGTGGCCACGAGGGTCAGGGGCACGCCCACCCCCCAGGGGCGCTGTCAGGACCCCGATTCCAAGTCACATTGACCTAGCCGGTAACACCTCATATCACTTTCTGGCCTCACGCACGGTATTCCCACGGGTGTCGCCTTACCATGGCCCAGGACCGTTTGCGCCTTTTGGCTCACGTATATGATCGTGTCGCTAGCATCCACATGACAGAGAACCCGGGCCGACATGGCTAGCCGTGAACCCAAAGCGGCGCTAACCCATGGGGACAGGCATACATGAATCACATCGAGCATGTCGGTCATCAACGTATGAATCCGGGCTGTAGCACTGGGCTAACAAGACTCCGGTAACCAAGGCTGTAGCGGGCTAGGCAGGACTCCGGATATCACCGCGTGACATTTCCCCGAAGGGACAGACATAGGAACGAAGTGAAACACATGCCGGCCAGTCAAGTGTCCAAAGTAGTAGTGCTGGGCTAGCAGGACTCCGGTGAACCGGGCTGTAGCGGGCTACTATCGCTCAGGAAGCACTAGACTACATTTCCCCATATGAGAGGCTGCCAAGGATAAACAACTAGATTGTTGGATCCCACACATACCAAGCATTTCAAACATGCACACAATATGCTCAATATGTGTAAACACAACATGGCATCACAACATAACTCTACGACTCAAATATTTATTCATTAGGCTCCGAGGAGCGAGATATTACAAACATGGGTCTCATGACCCAACCCTCAGAGCATACAAGTCAAAGCACAAGCGGAAGCTTAACATGTCTGAGTACAGACATCTACAAATGAAAAAGGCTGAGAAGCCTGACTATCTACCACATCCTGCCGAGGGCACAAGATCATAGCTGAGGTAACGAGCTAAACATCGAAGTCCAAGCGGAACTACTAGCGAGACTGACGTCTCTCTGCAAAACATAAAATAAGCAAACGTGAGTACAAACGTACTCAGCAAGACTTACATCAGAACTAACTACATATGCATCATTATCAACAAAGGGGTGGTGGAGTTTGACCGCAGCAAGCCAGCTTTGACTCGGTGGCTATCCTGAACTACGATCGCAAGTAACTCTTTTGAGGCGGCGCACGAGTCCACATATTCACCATATCAATACACCACTATGGACCCGCTCCGTCTCCCTACGAGAACGCCATCCACAGCACTCATGCTTATCTTGCGCATTTTAGAGTATCCACTTTCACTTGTCTATGAACTGTTATAGGCAACCCGAAGTCCTTTTCATGACACGGCTATTCAATAGATCATATTAACCCTGCAGGGTGTACTTCTTCACACACGCTCACCACTTACCGCCGTTTACACGACATGTACTGCAACCTTCAAGCGGAAGCCCAACGTGGGTGTTGGCCACGCCTACCTAAACACTCAAGTCCCTAGTCCAGGTTTATCGCCTATTCGGTTCCATCCGCAGGAGTCCGCCGAGGTTTCCACTAACGGCCCCGAACGATGTGTGCAGGGTTCCCGAGATACCAAACAGGCATTCGCACACCGGCCACGGTGTATCTACCGCATCATAGCCCACCCCTAGGGTCAGCGATACACACGGCCTCCAACACATATCCTACAAACACCAGAAACTAGTTGCAACTCCTGGACGGAGAACAAGGGTGGTTAAGAAGCCGAGAGGGTCCATTGGTTTCGGGCCCAATGCATGGTAGTAACTGTTTCATGTATCACAAACACAGAACTCAGTTCCTGAGGACGGCTGCAATGAGACAACCCACCATGTACTCCTACATGGCCTCTCACCGCTACCTTTACCAAATCGTGTTCACACATTTAGCTCTCAACAGTAGGACATGTTCACACCCCTCCGATTCATTCCCGATGAATCAGACCTGACTCAACTCTAAGCAGTAGTAGGCATGACAAACAAGCATGAATGAGTAGGCACAACAGGGCTCAAACAACTCCTACTCATGCTAGTGGGTTTCATCTATTTCTTGTGGAATGACAGTCATGTAGAGGATAAGGGGTTCAGCTACCGCAGCAAGTAATGAGATGAATTGTTGTTGTCCTAATGTAGTAAAAGAGAGCAGGAGCGAGAGAGTGGGATTGTATCGAATGAACAAGGGGTTTTGCTTGCTCGGCACTCTGAAGATATTATAGCTCTTCATCGGTGTCATCGAACTCATCGTCGGTATGTCGTCTACCGAGAGGGGACAAATACCGGCAAACAAGGATGAAAACAATCAATGCAGTGCACAATATGATGCATGATCATGACATGTCAGAATGCTGTGATTTGAGCTAATGCAACTAGCAGCAGATTAAATGAAGTTGGTTTGAATCCAAGATTCAAATTCAAACTCCATATATGGATATTAAATTGCCATTTATATGCTTTGTGCTAAACAGCAGCTATAAGTTGTTTTAACATGCATGAAAATGGTACAGATGGATAGATTGGATTTTTCTGATCATTTTTCATATATAAATTATTTCAATCTGAGCTACGGTTGAATTTCTATGATTTTTAGAAGTTTATACTATTTTCTGAAGTTTCCTGAATTAAATTAAATCCAGAAAATGAGTTATTGCGTCAGCATTAGGTCATGCTGACCTCAGCAGGTCAACAGGCGGGTCCAGGTCAAACCTGACTAGTGGGACACGCACGTCAGTGTAACAGGGCAGGGACAGAGGCTGACTAGTGGGTCCGGGTCAACGATGACGTGGCTTGGTCAAACTGACATGTGGGGTCGACTATATTAGTCTAAACTAAACAGGGAATATATCCCGGGGTTAATTAAGACATGGGGCCCTTAGTCAGTGAGGGAGGGGGTTAGTTAATTGCGTCATTAGCCACTAATGACGGCGCCACGTCAGCACGCCGGAGTATGGCCGGCGACGGCCTCTAAACGCGGCGGAGGGGCACTGGAGGGGCTCGGGTTTCGCCTGTAGCGCACCGCTCGGTGCGCCCTTAGGCCCTACGGAGAGTTGGTGCGATGCCGCGTCGGGTGGTGGTGGTCTCCGGGCCTGGGGTGGCCGGAGTCGACGGCGGCGAGCTCGGTTGCGGCCGCCGGAGTTCGATTCTTGCTGGGATCGCGTTTTCAAGGCGAGAAGAGCGGGCAAGGAGCTAGGAGGGTGCTACGATCGCGGGAGTAGGTTGGACTCTCCAGGGTGACCATTTGGTCACCGGAGCATCGTCGACGGCGAGCTCAGGCGGTGGTGCAGTCGGGCGAGAGGGGCGTGGCGGCTAGAGAGTGAAGTAGAGCACGGGGAGGAGGGGAAAAGAACCGGGAGCTCACGGTGAGACCGACGACGGCTCAGCTGGCTCGGGGATGACCGGAAGGCGGCGAATCCGTCGATGGAGTTCGGCGCCCGTGCTCGGGGAAGACGACTCGTGGTGGCGATGTGGGGCTCTCGCGGTGGCGTGGCTCGGGGTGGAAGAGAGAGGGGTTCGGGGCGGAGCCTCTGGGCCGGTCAGAGTAGCGAGGGGGAGGCGGTGGCTGCGGTGGTGCACGTCGGCGGCGGGCGTCTCGGCCATGGTGGAGAGGGCGAGAGGGAGACGAGGGGGAGAATGCGGGGCGGTCGGAGCGATCCAGACGGCTCTCGCGGGTCTGTCCGCGGCGCCACGCAGGCTAGCAGGCAGGAGGTGGCATGGGCGCGTGTGTGCGCACGGCGAGCACACGCTCGGCGTCCTTCTGGCGCGGTGGAGATGACGACTGGTCGCGCCAGTCAGCTGGGCCAGAGTAGATGGGCCGCCAGGTAAGTGGCCCAGGTAGTTCTCTCTCTCTTTTTCTTCTGTTTTGCATTTTCTGTAATTTGTTTTGATTTAGTTTTAGCACTAAATCATTTTTATTGCTTCTGATAATTATGGTAGGGACTAGTTGGATTATTCCAAAGCCCTTCATCAAAGATCAGAATTATTGGACATATATTAATTAATTAACAAATATATATCCAATGCAAATAGTTATTTATTTAATTCAAAGGCCCAAAATAATTAACTCTGAGATACCAAAAATATTGTTTTGAGTTTTACCTCTTTGCAATATTTTCAGAGACTAAGAGGAACATTTTCTTGGACTTCTTTGAGAAGATTTTAATGTTGATCATTTTTATAAGGTTTCTGAGGCTTTGAAAATTCCTCAATTCAAATTTCATTTGAATTTAGACATGATGACATGAATATCAAGCAAATACAACAAGGCTAATCTAGGGCTGTGACAACTCACCCCTACTAAACAAGAATCTCGTCCCGAGATTCAAGACGTGAGGTAAGAAGACAGAGGGGGCACAAACTATCACGGTCTTCACGATCCAAGTTGCACTTCATAAGAACGTTGATTCGAACATCATCATGATATTGACATCTTGCTTTGAGAACTCCATCCAACACAACAATGGAAAGAGAGGGAGGCTCTACATGATTCGATCTTCACGAAGATCAAGTAAACATGATTAACTCACGGAATGAGATGTAGAAACATCTCGAGTTGAGACACCAAACACATCGAGAGGGATGGAAGAACAAACAACGAGGTTTGATTTGGTGGGCATCAATTCGACGCTTAGAGAGATGGTGGATGGTGTCAAGGTGGCGAGGAAATAATTGCCAGGATTCCGTAACGGGGCACCTTGGGAAAAGTGACTCCTTGAGCTGTTCCCTTAAGTGGCAAAAAGAATTACTTTTGATCCATAGATCATTGGAACTCTTTATACCAGCCTAAGGCAATCACAATCGATCATTTGAAGGAGTTCGAAAGAATGACATACTCGGACTAGAATGGATGATGTGGACTACCTTGTTGAAGACAACGCAATGGATGATTTGCTTATCATCGGAAATGGATGGGACCCATGGTAAGTCCACTTTTGAGGATGATCCTAGACATCAATTACTGAGAGGGGCAGCCCATTGAAATTGGCACAATGGGGTGCAAGCTGGGAACAAAATGCAACTGTTGGGAATGTTCCAACCATCATATCTGCCTGAGATTCAGATCCGATTGGTAATAGGATACTCCGGACTCAAAGATGTCCGAAAGGGAAGGTGCAACACAAATCGGCGAGATGATGTTGCGAGATTCTCGGAGATGGACTATGGTAGTGAGCTCCAAAACATGAGCGGTTCTGCTACAAACATGTGAACATGTTGTTCGAGACAAGCATGACCACATAGTAGTCTTATAATAAAACACTACCGAAGTTCGTGGGGAACCATCAACGAGGATATCAAAGTCCCTACATAAGTCCGGATTAGCTCTTATGAAGGAACTCCTTCTCCTTGAACAAATCAATCAGTGGCTTGGTGTGCTAGGAACACATGTAGAGCGAAGGTTGCAAGTCTCCGAACCACGAATACTTCGCACGTATGCATGACCGATTTGGGATGATTCCAAAGAAGCAACATTGACTTTCTCGAATCCACGGCGGCAACTTGCATCAGATGCACATGAATTAGAGGAAGTCACTACTTTCATCCAAACATATGCTTCATGAACGAAACACGAAGAAATGCTTACACAAGTTTCCAACACTAGGTTGATGTTCAAAATGACTCATGGGGGAGGCAAAATGCTGCTGATGGGCTCAACAACAACTCATCGGAATTTCCATATCACTGGACTTCCACCATCATGTGAACACGGTGATAGAATTGGTCACACCAAAAGATGTAATGGTATATGCTCGAGGGATCAACCACGAGTAAGACAACATTACGAGCATCGTTGGTACTGATTTGATTTGACGATAGCCCACACTCAAATCAAAGGATTGATAAGACAATAGGTCCAAGAATCGATCACAGGACCAATCGATGAAGATATCATATTTCTTCAACACACACTACACAAGAATATCCCTTTGGAACGAACTAAGTTAGGCAAGCTTTTATCTTCCAACTCTCTAAGTTGTTGTCTAGCTTAACCAACTAGCTCGTGGATATCCAACACAGATTCTTGGAGAAAGGGTGGTTCACAAGAAACCAACTTGATCACGAGCTCAACATAACAGTCAGAAACAACTCGTAACACTTCCAAGAAGATATTTGGAAAGTCACGAACCACCGGTATGTTACTAAGCTCGAGAACAATCTTGCTTTTGAGGGCAAGACGATATGATCAAATGAGTGAGGACTTGACAAGATCCTAACTCATCAATCAAGTGTGCACCGAAATAAGGACTATGTAGCACGATCAATCTTAGGATGATGATTTAATAACCAACAAGCTAAGAATGAGGATATTGTCCATTAGCTACCAAGCAACGAGTTGCTCGGAGTATTGATTTCACACATCACAATTCACTTGTCGGCATTCCGGTTACAACAACACGAGGACCGAGGAATGAATGATGATGGTGAGAAGTATCACTACGTCAAGAATTCATGAGAGTTGGTGCAGTTCTCATGACAATTCTGACATAAAGGGGGTAATACTCCAAGGTAGAACAGAACAAAGCTGAATTGGCATTTTGATCTACGGGATACAACTACTTTGACCCAATCCTAGAAATGGATGAGGTACTGGAGTTTGTTTCTCCTAGTCATTCCGAAATAGAATGGCTTGACGGACCACAAGGATAATAGGCATCGATAAACACGATCGCACACATACCCTTGACTATCAGTTGATAGACGAGAGTCAGAATACAACTAAAGAGGGACAACTCAAGGAACATATAACTTTTCGAGTTGTGGAGGCATGGATTAGTATGTCGAGCAAAGTTCAACATTTCTTCCGGATAACCCATGCGGAGAAGGTAGAACTGGCAGAGTCACAATATAGAATGGGGAACTCGTCGAAAGCACTCTTGTTGTGACCTTTTGGTTCAAAGGAACTCCTGCCAAGGATGGTTCATGGTATGTGGAAGAATGAGATACCACGGACCTCGAGGACTGTTGCAAGGTTACTAATATCCTAAAGGAACTAGCAAATACTAACAACATGAAGTAGGGTGAATCTCGGGTTTAGAAACCCAGGAGTAGAATGCCTACTACTAAATGGCATCACGGGATGCTTTCGAGAATGGTGGCCAGAGTTATCACACCGGGACACAAAACATGGCTAGATTACTAGCTGGTCTTCTAAGACACCTATGTTCATAATAATAGTTCCAATATATATGTCGAGGCAACAGAGTACCTCAACTCAGCAATTAGTGTGATTAACCTGGCCCAAAGAGACATCGAACGGAAGAAGGAATTTGCAAATGCATCGATTGTTTGGAAACACAGGATAACTCGGACAACATAACGGCTGTAAATGCTCAAAAGATTTGAGACATCATGCAAAATGGTGGCATAACCACTCAACATCACAATATCAAGATTTCGAGACCAGCTATGAACATACGGAAGTAGTAAAACTGAAGCGAGACTTAAAACCAACAATCTTAAAAGTCTATGGATTAGTAACACGTCATCCCGATAGATAGATGAGAAGCCTAGTTCTTAAACCCAGAGAAGAGAAGAGGTTGACTCAGATCGAGCGCCATGAGGTATAAGGAGTAAAAAGAGCCTTACGTTCCTTCCCCAATCAATTCCCTTACATAACTAAAGCATTTCTAGACACAACTTGACCAGTTGGCTTGGTAATCCCACAGCATCAAAGCTCGATACCAACGCTGTCAGACCCGATTCCAAGTCACATTGACCTAGCTGGTAACACCTCATATCACTTTGTGGCCTCACGCACGGTATTCCCACGGTGTCGCCTTACCATGGCCCGGGACCGTTTATGCCTTTTGGCTCACGATATGATCGTGTCGCTAGCATCCACATGACAGAGAACCCGGCCGACATGGCTAGCCGTGAACCCAAAGCGGCGCTAACCCATGGGGACAGCATACATGAATCACATCAAGCATGTCGGTCATCAATGTATGAATCCGGGCTGTAGCACTGGCTAACAAGACTCTCAGAACCCGGCTGTAGCTGGCTAGGCAGGACTCCGGATATCACGCGTGACATTTCCCGGGATGACATAGGAACGAAGTGAAACACATGCCGCCATCAAGTGTCCAAAGCAGAGTGTTGGGTTAGCAGGACTCCGTGAACCGGTCAGAAGCGGACTACTATCGCTCAGAAGCACTAGACTACATTTCCCCATATGAGAGGCTGCCAAGGATAAACAACTAGATTGTCGGATCCCACACATACCAAGCATTTCAAACATGCACACAATATGCTCAATATGTGTAAACACAACATGGCATCACAACATAACTCTACGACTCAAATATTTATTCATTAGGCTCCGAGGAGCGAGATATTACAAACATGGGTCTCATGACCCAACCCTCAGAGCATACAAGTCAAAGCACAAGCGGAAGCTTAACATGTCTGAGTACAGACATCTACAAATGAAAAAGGCTGAGAAGCCTGACTATCTACCACATCCTGTCGAGGGCACAAGATCGTAGCTAAGGTAACAAGCTAAACGTCGAAGTCCAAGCGGAACTACTAGCGAGACTGACGTCTCTCTACAAAACATAAAATAAGCAAATGTGAGTACAAACGTACTCAGCAAGACTTACATCAGAACTAACTACATATGCATCATTATCAACAAAGGGGTGGTGGAGTTTGACCGCAGAAGCCAGCTTTGACTCGGTGGCTATCCTGAACTACACGCAAGTAACTCTTTTGAGGTGGCGCACACGAGTCCACATATTCACCATATCAATACACCACTATGGACCCGCTCCGCCTCCCTCACGAGAACGCCATCCATAGCACTCACGCTTATCTTGCGCATTTTAGAGTATCCACTTTCACTTGTCTATGAACTATTATAGGCAACCCGTAAGTCCTTTTCTGCGGACACGGCTATTCAATAGATCATATTAACCCTGCAGGGTGTACTTCTTCACACACGCTCTCACCACTTACCGCCGTTTACACGACATGTACTCGGCAACCTTCAAGTGGAAGCCCAACGTGGGTGTCGGCCACGGCCTACCTAAACACTCAAGTCCCTAGTCCAGGTTTATCGCCTATTCGGTTCCATCCGCAGGAGTCCGCCGAGGTTTCCACTAACGGCCCCGAACGATGTGTGCAGGGTTCCCGAGATACCAAACGGGCATTCGGTACACCGGGCCACGGTGTATCTACCGCATCATAGCCCACCCCTAGGGTCAGCGCTATGCACGGCCTCCAACACATATCCTACAAACACCAGAAACTAGTTGCAACTCCTGGACGGAGAACAAGGGTGGTTAAGAAGCCGAGAGGGTCCATTGGTTTCGGGCCCAATGCGTGGTAGTAAACTGTCATGGATCACAAACACGTAACTCAGTTCACGAGGACGGCTGCAATGAGACAACCCACCATGTACTCCTACATGGCCTCTCACCGCTACCTTTACCAAATCGTGTTCACACACTTAGCTCTCAACAGTGGGACATGTTCACACCCTCCGATTCATTCCCGATGAATCGGACCGACTCAACTCTAAGCGAGAGCAGGCATGACAAACAAGCATGAATGAGTAGGCACAACAGGCTCAAACAACTCCTACTCATGCTAGTGGGTTTCATCTATTTCTTGTGGAATGACAGTCATGCAGAGGATAAAGGGGTTCAGCTACCGCAGCAAGTAACAGATGAATCGTTGTTGTCCTAATGCAGTAAAAGAGAGCAGGAGCGAGAGAGTGGGATTGTATCGGAATGAACAAGGGGTTTTTGCTTGCCTGACACTCCTGAAGATATTATAGCTCTTCATTGGTGTCATCGAACTCATTGTCGGTACGTCGTCTACTGAGAGGGGACAAATACCGGCAAACAAGGATGAACACAATCAATGCAGTGCACAATATGATGCATGATCATGACATGTCAGAATGCTGTGATTTGAGCTAATGCAACTAGCAGCAGATTAAATGAAGTTGGTTTGAATCCAAGATTCAAATTCAAACTCCATATATGGATATTAAATTGCCATTTATATGCTTTGTGCTAAACAGCAGCTATAAGTTGTTCTAACATGCATGAAAATGGTACAGATGGATAGATTGGATTTTTCTGATCATTTTTCATATATAAATTATTTCAATCTGAGCTACGGTTGAATTTCTATGATTTTTAGAAGTTTATACTATTTTCTGAAATTTCCTGAATTAAATTAAATCCAGAAAATGAGTTATTGCATCAGCATTAGGTCATGCTGACCTCAGCAGGTCAACAGGCGGGTCCTGACTAGTGGGTCCCGCACGTCGGTGTAACAGGGCAGGGACAGAGGCTGACTAGTGGGTCCGGGTCAACGATGACGTGGCTTGGTCAAACTGACATGTGGGGCCGACTATATTAGTCTAAACTAAACAGGGAATATATTCCGGGGTTAATTAAGACATGGGGCCCATAGTCAGTGAGGGAGGGGGTTAGTTAGTTGCGTCATTAGCCACTAATGACGGCGCCACGTCAGCACGCCGGAGTATGGCCGGCCGCGACCTCTAAACACGGCGGAGGGACACTGGAGGGGCTCGGGTTTCGCCTATAGCGCACCGCTCGGTGCGCCCTTAGGCCCTACGAAGAGCTGGTGCGATGGCGCGTCGGGTGGTGGTGGTCTCCGGGCCTGGGGTGGCCGGAGTCGACGACTGCGAGCTCAGTTGCGGCCGCCTGAGTTCGGTGGCACGCGGGATCGCGTTTCAGTGCGTAGAAGAGCGGGGCAAGGGAGCTAGGAGGGCGCTACGCATCACGGGGAGTAGGTTGGACACTCCAGGGTGACCATTTGGTCACCGGAGCATCGTCGACGGCGAGCTCAGGCGGCGGTGCAGTCGGGCGAGAGGGGCGTGGCGGCTAGAGAGTGAAGTAGAGCACGGGGAGAAGGGGAAAAGAACCGGGAGCTCACGGTGAGACCGACGACGGCTCGGCTGGCTCGGGGATGACCGGAAGGCGGCGAATCCGTCGATGGAGTTCGGCGCCCGTGCTCGGGGAAGACGACTCGTGGCGGCGATGTGGGGCTCTCGCGGTGGCGTGGCTCGGGGTGGAAGAGAGAGGGGTTTGGGGCGGAGCCTCTGGGCCGGTCAGAGTAGCGAGGGGGAGGCGGTGGCTGCGGTGGTGCACGTCGGCAGCGGCGGGCGTCTCGGCCATGGTGGAGAGGGCGAGAGGGAGACCAAGGGAGAATGTGGGGCGGTCGGAGCGATCCAGACGGCTCTCGCGGGTCTGTCCGCGGCGCCACGTAGGCTAGCATGCAGGAGGTGGCATGGGCGCGTGTGTGCGCAGCAGCAGCACGCTCGGCGCCCTTCAGCGTGGTGGAGACGACGACTGGCCGCACCAGTCAGCTGGGCCAGAGTAGATGGGCCGCCAGGTAAGTGGCCCAGGTAGTTCTCTCTCTCTCTCTTTTTCTTCTATTTTGCATTTTCTATAATTTGTTTTGATTTAGTTTTAGCACTAAATCATTTTTATTGCTTCTGATAATTATGGTAGGGACTAGTTGGATTATTCCAAAGCCCTTCATCAAAGATCAGAATTATTGGACATATATTAATTAATTAACAAATATATATCCAATGCAAATAGTTATTTATTTAATTCAAAGGCCCAAAATAATTAACTCTGAGATACCAAAAATATTGTTTTGAGTTTTACCTCTTTGCAATATTTTCAGAGACTAAGAGGAACATTTTCTTGGACTTCTTTGAGAAGATTTTAATGTTGATCATTTTTATAAGGTTTCTGAGGCTTTGAAAAATCCTCAATTCAAATTTCATTTGAATTTAGACATGATGACATGAATATCAAGCAAAGACAACAAGGCTAATCTAGGGCTATGACAGGCGCGCGCCCTGCCTCGTGGCCCCCTCGGGCATCGTCTCGCGTTGATTCTTCTTCCCAAAATTCACATATATTCCAAAAAAAATCTCCATCAGTTTTTATCCCGTTTGGACTCAGTTTGATATGCATTTTCTACGAAACAAAAAAACATGCAACAAACAGGAACTGGCACTGGGCACTGGATCAATATGTTAGTCCAAAAAATAGTATAAAAAGTTGCCAAAAGTATGTAAAAGTTGTAGAATATTGGCATGGAACAATAAAAAATTATAGATACGACAGAGACGTATCAACTAGGTATGACAGCTAGATCGGATATGAACTCCTTCATCCAGACTCCTTCATTTGCTGCTTCCCAAGAAGCTATGTACTCCGCTTCACACGTAGATCCCGCCACGACGCGTTGCTTAGAACTGCACCAACTGATAGCTCCACCGTTCAATATGAATACGTACCCGGTTTGTGACTTAGAGTCATCTGGATCAGTGTCAAAGCTTGCATCGACGTAACCATTTACGATGAGCTCTTTCTCACCTCCATAAACGAGAAACATATCCTTAGTCCTCTTGGTATTTCAGGATGTTCTTGACGCTGTCCGATGATCCACTCTGGATTACTTTGGTACCTCCCTGCTAAACTGATAGCAAGGCACACATCACGTCTGGTACACAACATTGCATACATGATAGAACCTATGGCTGAAGCATAGGGAATGACTTTCATTTTCTCTCTATCTTCTGCAATGGTCGGGCATTGAGTCTGACTCAACTTCACACCTTGTAACACAGGCAAGAACCCTTTCTTTGCTTGATCCATTTTGAACTTCTTCAAAACTTTATCAAGGTATGTGCTTTGTGAAAGTCCAATTAAGCGTCTTGATCTATCTCTATAGATCTTGATGCCCAATATATAAGCAGCTTCACTGAGGTCTTTCATAGAAAAACTTTTATTCAATTATCCTTTTATGCTATCCAGAAATTCTATATCATTTCCAATCAACAATATGTCATCCACATATAATATTAGAAATGCTACAGAGCTACCACTCACTTTCTTGTAAATACAGGCTTCTCCAAAAGTCTGCATAAAACCATATACTTTGATCACACTATAAAACATTTATTCCAACTCCGAGATGCTTGCACCAGTCCATAAATGGATCGCTGGAGCTTGCACACTTTGTTAGCACCCTTTGGATCGACAAAACCTTCGGGTTGCATCATATACAACTCTTCTTCTAGAAATCCATTCAGGAATGTAGTTTTGACATCCATTTGCCAAATTTCATAATAATAAAATGTGGCAATTGATAACATGATTCTGACGGACTTAAGCATCGCTACGGGTGAGAAGATCTCTTCGTAGTCAACTCCTTGAACTTGTCGGAAACCTTTCGCAACAAGTCGAGCTTTGTAGACAGTAACATTACTGTAAGCGTCAGTCTTCTTCTTGAAGATCCATTTATTCTCTATCGCTTGCCGATCATCGGGCAAGTCAACCAAAGTCCATACTTTGTTCTCATACATGGATCCCATCTCGGATTTCATGGCCTCAAACCATTTCGCGGAATCTGGGCTCATCATCGCTTCCTCATAGTTCGTAGGTTCGTCATGGTCAAGTAATATGACCTCCAGAACAGGATTACCGTACCACTCTGGTGCGGATCTTACTCTGGTTGACCTATGAGGTTCAGTAGTAACTTGATCAGAAGTTTTATGATCATCATCATTAGCTTCCTCACTAATTGGTGTAGGAATCACTGGAACTGACTTCTGTGATGTACTACTTTCCAATTCAGGAGAAGGTACAATTACCTCATCAAGTTCTACTTTCCTCCCACTCACTTCTTTCGAGAGAAACTCCTTCTCTAGAAATGATCCATTCTTAGCAACAAATATTTTGCCTTCAGATCTGTGATAGAAGGTGTACCCAACAGTTTCCTTTGGGTATCCTATGAAGACACATTTCTCCGATTTGGGTTTCAGCTTATCAGGTTGAAGCTTTTTCACATAAGCATGCAGCCCCAAACTTTAAGAAACGACAACTTGGGTTTCTTGCCAAACCACAATTCATATGGTGTCGTCTCAACGGATTTAGATGGTGCCCTATTTAACGTGAATGCAGTCGTCTCTAAAGCTTAACCCCAAAACGATAGCGGTAAATCAGTAAGAGACATCATAGATCGCACCATATCTAATAAAGTGCGGTTATGACGTTCGGACACACCATTACGCTGTGGTGTTCCGGGTGGCGTGAGTTGTGAAACTATTCCACATTGTTTCAAATGGAGACCAAACTCGTAACTCAAATATTCACCTCCACGGTCGGATCATAGAAACTTTATTTTCTTGTTACGATGATTTTCCACTTCACTCTGAAATTCTTTGAACTTTTCAAATGTTTCAGACTTATGTTTCATCAAGTAGATATACCCATATCTGCTCAAATCATCTGTGAAGGTTAGAAAATAACGATACCCTCCGTGAGCATCAACACTCATTGGACCGCATACACCAGTATGTATTATTTCCAACAAGTTTGTTGCTCGCTCCATTGTTCCGGAGAACGGAGTTTTAGTCATCTTGCCCATGAGGCATGGTTCGCAAGCATCAAGTGATTCATAATCAAGTGATTCCAAAATTCCATCAGCATGGAGTTTCTTCATGCGCTTTACACCAATATGACCTAAACAGCAGTGCCACAAATAAGTTGCACTATCATTATTAAACTTATATCTTTTGGCTTCAATACTATGAATATGTGTATCACTACTATCAAGATTAGTAAAAACAGACCACTCATCAATGGTGCATGACCATAAAAGATATTACTCATATAAATAGAACAACCATTATTCTCTTATTTAAATGAATAACCGTCTCACATCAAACAAGATCCAGATATAATGTTCATGCTTAACGCTGGCACCAAATAACAATTATTCAGGTCTAAAACTAATCCCGAAGGTAGATGTAGAGGTAGTGTACCGACGGCGGTCGCATCGACTTTGGAACCATTTCCCACGAGCATCGTCACCTCGTCCTTAGCCAATTTTCGCTTAATCCGTAGCCCCTGTTTCGAGTTGAAAATATGAGCAACATAACCAGTATCAAATACCCAGGCGCTGCTGCGAGCATTAGTTAAGTACACATCAATAACATGTATATCAAATATACCTTTCACTTTGCCATCCTTCTTATCCGCCAAATACTTGAGGCAGTTCCGCTTCTAGTGACTAGTCCCTTTGCAGTAGAAGCACTCAGTCTCAGGCTTAGGTCCAGACTTGGGCTTCTTCACTTGAGCAGCAACTTGCTTGCCGTTCTTCTTGAAGTTCCCCTTCTTCCCTTTGCCCTTCTTCTTGAAACTGGTGGTCTTGTTGACCATCAACACTTGATGCTCCTTCTTGATTTCTACCTCCGCAGCCTTTAGCATCGCGAAGAGCTTGGGAATTGTCTTATCCATCCCTTGCATATTATAGTTCATCACAAAGCTTTTGTAGCTTGGCAAAGTGATTGAAGAACTCATCAATGACACTATCATCGTGAAGATTAACTCCAGTTGAGTCAAGTGGTTGTGGTACCCGGACATTACGAGTATATGTTCACCGACGTAACTATTCTCCTCCATTTTGCAGCAGTAGAACTTATTGGAGACTTCATAGCTCTCAATCCAGGCATTTGCTTGAAATATTAACTTCAACTCCTGGAACATCTCATATGCTCCATGACGTTCAAAACGCCGTTGAAGTCCCGGTTCTAAGCCGTAAAGCATGGCACACTGAACTATCGAGTAGTCATCAGCTTTGCCCTGTCAGACGTTCTTAACATCGTCAGCAGCAGGCTTGGCACCTAGCGGTGCTTCCAGGACGTAATTCTTCTGTCCAACAATGAGGATAATCCTCAAGTTACGGACCCAGTCCATGTAGTTGCTATCATCATCTTTCAACTTAGCTTTCTCTAGGATCGCATTAAAATTCAAAGGAACAGTAGCACGGGCCATTGATCTACAACAACATAGACATGCAAAATACTATTAGGTACTAAGTTCATGATAAATTAAAGTTCAATTAATCAAATTACTTAAGAACTCCCACTTAGATAGACATCCCTCTAATCATCTAAGTGATCACGTGATCCAAATCAACTAAACCATGTTCGATCATCACATGAGATGGAGTAGCTTTCAATGGTGAACATCACTATGTTGATCATATCTACTATATGATTCACGCTCGACCTTTCGGTCTCAGTGTTCCGAGGTCATATCTGCATATGCTAGGCTCGTCAAGTTTAACCCGAGTATTCTGCGTGTGCAAAACTGGCTTGCACCCGTTGTATGTGAACGTAGAGCTTATCACACCTGATCATCACGTGGTGTCTCGGCACGATGAACTGTCGCAACGCTGCATACTCAAGGAGAACACTTATACCTTGAAATTTAGTGAGTGATCATCTTATAATTCTACCGCCGAACTAAGAAAAATAAGATGCATAAAGGACAAACATCACATGCAATCAATATAAGTGATATGATATGGCCATCATCATCTTGTGCCTTTGATCTCCATCTCCAAAGCACCGTCATGATCACCATCGTCACCGGCTTGACACCTTGATCTCCATCAAAGCATCATTGTCGTCTCGCCAACTTTTGCTTCTACGACTATCGCTACTGCTTAGTGATAAAGTAAAGCAATTACATGTCGATTGCATTTCATACAATAAAGCGACAACCATAAGGCTCCTGCCAGTTGCCGACAACTTTTACAAAACATGATCTACAACAATTTATATATCATCATGTCTTGACCATATCACATCACAACATGCCCTACAAAAATAAGTTAGACGTCCTCTACTTTGTTGTTGCAAGTTTTACGTGGCTGCTGTTGGGGAACGCAGTATTTCAAAAAATTTCCTACAATCAGTCAATCACGCAAGATCTATCTAGGAGATGCATAACAACGAGCGGGGAGAGTGTGTCCACGTACCGTCGTAGACCGAAAGCGGAAGCGTTAAGTAACGCGGTTGATGTTGTTGAACGTCTTCGCGATCCAACCGATCAAGTACCGAACGCATGGCACCTCCGTGATTTGCACACGTTCAGCTCGGTGATGTCCCTCGTACTCTTGATCAGCTCAGGCCGAGGGAGAGTTTCGTCAGCACGACGGCATGGTGACGGTGATGATGAAGTTACCGACGCAGGGCTTCGCCTAAGCACTGCAACGATATGACCGAGGTGGAAATATGTGGAGGGGGCACCGCACACGGCTAAGACAACTGTCAACTTGTGTGTCTATTGGGGTGCCCCCCTCCCCCGTATATAAAGGAGTGGAGGAGGGGGCCGGGCGGCCTCAAGGGGTGCGCCCCAAGGGGGGGAATCCTACTCCAACTAGGAGTAGGTTCCCCCCTTTCCTAGTCCAACTAGGAGGGGGAAGGAAGGGGAAGAGGGAGAGAAGGAAAGGGGGGCCGGCCCCCCTCCTATTTTGTATTGGGCTTGGGGGGCACCCCTCCTCTTGGCCTTCTCCTCTCTCTTCCACTAAAGCCCATGTAGGCCCATTAAGCCCCCGGGGGGTTCCGGTAACCTCCCGGTACTCCGGAAAATGCCCGAACTCATCCGAAACCTTTCCGGTGTCCAAACATAGCCTTCCAATATATCAATCTTTATGTCTCGACCATTTCGAGACTCCTCGTCATGTCCGTGATCACGTCCGGGACTCCGAACAACCTTCGGTACATCAAAACACATAATCCCATAATACTGATCGTCGTCGAACGTTAAGCGTGCGGACCCTACGGGTTCGAGAACTATGTAGACATGACCGAGACTCATCTCCGGTCAATAACCAATAGCGGGACCTGGATGCTCATATTGGCTCCCACATATTCTACGAAGATCTTTATCGGTCAAACCGCATAACAACATACATTGTTCCCTTTGTCATCGGTATGTTACTTGCCCGAGATTCGATCGTCGGTATCTCAATACCTAGTTCAATCTCATTACCGGCAAGTCTCTTTACTCGTTCCGTAACGCATCATCCCACAACTAACTCATTAATCACATTGCTTGCAAGGCTTATAGTGATGCGCATTACCGAGAGGGCCCAGAGATACCTCTCCGACAATCGGAGTGACAAATCCTAATCCCGATCTATGCCAACTCAACAAACACCATCGGAGACACCTGTAGAGCATCTTTATAATCACCCAGTTACGTTGTGACGTTTGATAGCACACTAAGTGTTCCTCCGGTATTCGGGAGTTGCATAATTTCATGGTCATAGGAACATGTATAAGTCATGAAGAAAGCAATAGCAACAAACTAAACGATCATCGTGCTAAGCTAACGGATGGGTCAAGTCAATCACATCATTCTCCAATGATGTGGTCCCGTTAATCAAATGACAACTCATGTCTATGGCTAGGAAACTTAACCATCTTTGATTAACGAGCTAGTCAAGTAGAGGCATACTAGTGACACTCAGTTTGTCTATGTATTCACACATGTACTAAGTTTCCGGTTAATACAATTCTAGCATGAATAATAAACATTTGGCATGATATAAGGAAATATAAATAACAACTTTATTATTGCCTCTAGGGCATATTTCCTTCAGCTGCTACGGGCTTCTAGCAAGAACCGTTCTTACCTACGCATCAAAACCACAACGATTTTTCGTCAAGTGTGATGTTTTAACCTTCAACAAGGACCGGGCGTAGGCACACTCGATTCAACTAAAGTTGGAGAAACAGACACCCACTAGCCACCTGTGTGCAAAGCACAGCGGTAGAACGAGTCTCATGAACGCGGTCATATAATGTCGGTCTGGGCCGCTTGATCCAACAATATCGCCGAATCAAAGTATGACATGCTCGTAAGCAGTATGACTATTATCGCCCACAACTCTTTGTGTTCTACTCATGCATATAACATCTACGCATAGACCTGGCTCGGATGCCACTGTTGGGGAACGCAGTATTTCAAAAAATTTCCTACGATCACGCAAGATCTATCTAGGAGATGCATAGCAACGAGCGGGGAGAGTGTGTCCACGTACCTTCGTAGACCGAAAGCAGAAGCGTTAAGTAACGCGGTTGATGCAGTCGAACATCTTCGCGATCCAACCGATCAAGTACCGGGCGCACGGCACCTCCACGATCTGCACACGTTCAGCTCGTGACGTCCCTCGAACTCTAGATCCAGCTGAGGCGAGTGAGAGTTTCGTCATCACGATGGCGTGGTGACGGTGATGATGAAGTTACCGATGCAGGGCTTCACCTAAGCACTACGACAATATGACCGAGGTGGAAATCTGTGGAGGGGGGCACCGCACACGGCTAAGAAATCAACTTGTGTGTCTATGGGTGCCCCCTCCCCCGTATATAAAGGAGTGGAGGAGGGGGCCGACCGGCCTCATGGGGCGCGCCCCAAGTGGGGGAATCCTACTCCTACTAGGAGTAGGTTCCCCCCTTTCCTAGTCCAACTAGGAGGGGAAGGAAAGGGAAGAGGGAGAGAAGTAAAGGAGGGCCGGCCCCCTCCCCAATTTGGATTGGGCTTGGGGGGCTCACCCCTCCACTTGGCCGCCTCCTCCTCTCTTCCACTATGGCCCATGAAGGCCCATGCCCCCTTCGGGGTCCGTAACCCCCCGGTACTCCGAAAAATGCCCGAACCTATCCGAAACCTTTCCGGTGTCCAAACATAACCTTCCAATATATCAATCTTCATGTATCGGACATTTTGAGACTCCTCGTCATGTCCGTGATCACATCCGGGACTCCGAACAACCTTCGGTACATCAAATCACATAACTCATAATACATATCGTCATCGAACGTTAAGCGTGCGGACCCTACGAGTTCGAGAACTATGTAGACATGACCGAGACTCATCTCCGGTCAACAACCAATAGCGGAACCTGGATGCTCATATTGGTTCCTACATATTCTACGAAGATCTTTAACGGTCAAACCGCACAACAACATTTGTTGTTCCCTTTGTCATCGGTATGTTACTTGCCCGAGATTCGATCATCGGTATCATCATACCTAGTTCAATCTCGTTACCGGCAAGTCTCTTTACTCGTTCCGTAATGCATCATCCCGCAACTAACTCATTAGTCACATTGCTTGCAAGGCTTATAGTGATGTGCATTACCGAGAGGGCCTAGAGATACCTCTCCGACAATTGGAGTGACAAATCCTAATCTCGATCTATGCCAACTCAACAAACACCATCGGAGACACCTGTAGAGCATCTTTATAATCACCCAGTTATGTTGTGACGTTCGATAGCACACTAGGTGTTCCTCCGGTATTCGGGAGTTGCATAATCTCATAGTCATAGGAACATGTATAAGTCATGAAGAAAGCAATATCAACAAACTAAATGATCATAGTGTAAGCTAACAGATGGATCTTGTCAATCACATCATTCTCTAATGATGTGATCCCGTTCATCAAATGACAACTCATGTCTATGGCTAGGAAACTTAACCATCTTTGATTAACGGGCTAGTCAAGTAGAGGCATACTAGTGACACTCTGTTTGTCTATGTATTGACGCATGTACTAAGTTTCGGTTAATACAATTCTAGCATGAATAATAAACATTTATCATGATATAAGGAAATATAAATAACAACTTTATTATTGCCTCTAGGGCATATTTCCTTCGGCGGCCCCTCAGTAGGAATAATGTCTTCCACTTTTGATCCCCGTCCAGATGGTGTGCATGGCGTCAATGAAGGGCATGTGGAGGTGTATCTCCGTCGAATCTCGTAGGATTCGGTTGGTGTTGGTCTTCGATGGATCTGTTTAGACATGTTTGATCCTTCTGTTTTACGACTCTCTTCATCGGTGATGGTTGCTACTCTGGTGCGATGGTCCTATGGGGCCTTAATTAGCACAACGACATTCCGACTATCTACTACAACAAGATTTTCCCGGTTTCAGTGAAGGAGGGGTGATGATGGTGGCGTGCCTTCGACTCGCTCTAGTGCTTGTAGTCATCGCTAGGTGACCCACAAACCTTCTCTGTACTACCATGATTGATTATGAGTATATTGAAAGTTTTCTTCCACAAAAAAACCACATATTAGGCAATTTCGGGTTGAAATTTAGTATATTAAAACCCATAAACCTCCACGTCTCTTAAGTTGTGTTTATGCCAAGATCCAGTGACACAAAAGAAAACAACAATTGCATATATAAATGTATCAACATAGGCTTCAGGGTTTAGTAGTGGATCTAGAATTTTTCTGATGAGCAAGGCACTTGGCATCATTCATTGTTCCTATTACAACATTATTAAATCTTTTCTTGAATGACATTGACGAGATCATGAAGTTTGAAAAAACTACCACACATGCACACATTCAAAAATACCGGATGGGGTTCGCCCGATCTAAACCACCCACCGGCTTCGCCACCACTACTAGAGCTTTGTCTCTTAATAGACTCCATCTCTTTATGACCTGCACATCAACAATATATAATCATATGCCCGATAAATGAAAATACATTTATGTAAAGAGCTAGTCAACACACTGATGATTTACACAACCAAATTATTAGAAAAATAAAAAGGAAAGGGGAAATAATGATGCGTGGCAAGCAACTACATCGACCATTCCTTGACAACACATGGGATGCGTGATTGATTCTCTAAAATCAATGCCTCCATGAAAGGGAATGACACACAAGGTAGGGCATATCATGGGATTTCATCCTGAAGATTGGATTCGAGCAAACTTCAATCATTGTGTTCAACAAGGAACGAGCGTGAAAAATACTGATAACAATTAACGCCAGACCTAGGGTTTTCACCCTATAGCTTGAGATCGGGCAGTCCATAAAGAACCACCAAACACAAAGTCACATATGTTGTCGCCACCACTTGTTGACCTAATGAATACGATGATGATGAACATGATCCTAACATGGGCATTGCCACGTGAATGATAACCATGCCCGCAAAAAGCAGTCAACCCGGGTACGACAAGAGCGAACCACAGAGCCACAAAACACTTGATGTCATGCATGTGATGCCAAAATCCCACAATGGATGCGACACGACAACCCAACACATTGGTCACAAGTGATAACTGGCGCTAGATATAGATATGGCTCCCGGACCCTAGACAAATCCTCAATGTTTCACTACCTGTACCACAACAACCCCTCACACCAACACGTGATGGTTGACTCGAGCCACCGGTAGCGGAGGGGTTCTGGGCATGAGGTCAGCTGAGACCCGCCATGCTGCCGGTTGTTGTCACCGAACAACTATCGTGCACCATCTCCGTCACGCCACAACGACCGCCATTGACCTCCACTATCTGTTGAGACTAGACATCACGCCGCAACCCTGCCCCATGCCTCTGCCGAAACTCCTGCAGGTGACCACTGCCCCTCCAAAGACCGCCCGACTTCGTCCACTACCAGGAGTCCTGCAGCTCCCTTCATCGGCAGCTATGGCGCTTCACATGACATCAACCTCTAGGGGCGGCGAGGAGAGGGAGGTCATGAGGGTGGTGTGTGTGTGTGTGTGGGTGGGGGGGAGGGGGTTTCGCCCGTCGGAGTGGCATGGCAAATGTGCTAGATGCCCCATCTTCTTTATACATGTCCTAGTTTGTGGTACTTGCATCATATATATATATAGCAAATTCATATCCCTCTCCTTCTTTCAACCCTAAATGCAAATGTTTTAGGAAAACTTTCCTCTTTCTAGAGGATAATAAACATGCGGTACTTGACTTGTTAGTGTAGTAGCAAATGGTAATGGATTAGTATTACATAGGTTAATTGATTGCAGGCTATAGCTTCTCTTTTGAGTGTGACTAGCAAGATGCCTGTGCATTGCATGGAACATCAAAATGCATTTTTTTACAAAACACCTATTGTGATTGACCCATGCAGGAGTTATCTCATGTGTAAAAACTAATGATATCTTGAGAATTTTATCGGAAATATGGTATCTCGAGAATTTCATCGAAAAAATGATATCTCGAGAAAGATAGAGATAAGGTGAGGAGGAGTGGGGCGTGGTGGTGACTGGTGGTCAGACTAGGCGGAGGCATGGGGATGGACGGCGCCGGCAGGCGGCCACCATGCCAGATTGTTCTAGAGACTTCCTTTTTTAATTGCTCAACAATGAGATTGTAGGAGATAAGGATGAACGAGGCAAGGCCTTATCTGTAAATGTGGAGAGAGGTGCGGCTTTTTTATAAAATTGTCATAGTTTGCTTTCTATCCGTCAGATATAGATCGGACGGTTTATATTACAAGATGGCAGGCACACCATCATCACCAACTCGGTTTTTATAAGAGTAGAGATTCGGAATATATAGAATATTCTGACATATCCCTTCTGTCTATATTTGGCGGCAGGAAGTTAAGCGGACACTTGAAGCAACTGGTATCTTGTCCAGTGAGGCAAACTCATTGTGTCCGAGCCACATCCCTCCAGTAAAATAAATAAAAATGCCACCGTAAACATTTTTACAGGACTCCCCTGCAGCCGCCACCTTCTCCAAAACCAAGTCCAGATGAATTAAGAACCTTCCGGAATTTACACCCTCATTAATCTCCCACGTTTTGCACTCTAACTAAGTGACTAACTTCCACGCAAAAAAGGGCAAAAAAAAGCGATCAACTTTCAGGTATTGGCGTGCGTCCGTATCGCACCCGGCCAAGAAGCAGGAGGAGTCGTAGCGTGACACCTCGGAGGGAGGCAGAAGCGGACGAGCTGGCCGGGCTGGAGGCCTCTCCATCCGAGTCTATCAAGTCTAGCCAGTCTGCACAAGCGGCCTACTATAAATAGCCACCCACACACACGAGCCACTGCCTCGCCTCAAGAACCCCCTTCTCATCAAGAATTAAGCTGCGTTTTGCGTCAGGTTGATCAGAAAAAAGGTACACGGGAGGCGCCTTTCCTCTTCTCCGTCTCCGTTCCGACGATGCGGCCGGGGTTCTGCTCCGATTTCGCCTAGGAATCTGTGGCCGGCTGTTGGATTGTGCGGCCAATCTCATTTATTTTTGTGGGGGTTCGATGATCGGAACTTGGTTCGGGTGGTATTTGGGGGGAAAAGGCCCGTCCTTTCCTGAAATCGGCCGCCGTCGCTAGGGCGAGGTGGCGGCGTCGGGATTTACTCATCGTCTTTGCGCGATTGGAGGCGAGATTTGATCGCCTGCCTGCCGCTGGTTTCTGGGGTTTGTTTGATCTGTGGCTGCTGTTGCAGGGGCTGACGGCGACAAAGGGGGGAAGAGGGTTTTCTCGTTGGGGGAAATGGCGCGCAATGCGGCGGACAAGGCGACCTCCATCGACGCGCAGCTGCGGATGCTGGCGCCCAACAAGCTCTCGGAGGACGACAAGCTGGTGGAGTACGACGCGCTCCTCATCGAGCGCTTCCTCTGCATCCTCCAGGGCCTCCAGGGGGACAAGATCAGGAAGACGGTAGTGCCCCCTCCCTCGATCCATCCATGTTATCCTGCACTTTCCTTTCAGTTACCCGTTGATTGATTTAGGTGGTGATTTTAATGCCATGTCCCTGTTTTAATTTGTGCTGCATTGCGCGATTAATCTAGCTAGATAGACATGTTATTTTTGCCAGTGTGGGCTTCACTGTTCCTGTTCTTCAAGGTTTGTGCTCTAAAGGTGGCAATGTTACACTTGATTTTTAATGCCATGACTTGTTTTTATTTGTGCTGCATTTACGGTTTGCGCGATTAATCTAGCTAGATAGACATGTTATTTTTGCCAGTGTGGGATTCACTGTTCCTGTTCTTCAAGGTTTGTGCTCTCAAGGTGGCAATGTTGCACTTGATAAAACATAACACTAGTACTAATTAAGTCCTTTGACAGTAGGTATGATCCTGAGGTTCTACCATTTAGTTATCCAGTACCATATTCCTGTACTACTATTCTCTTTATTCAGTTATATGGTAGCCGTTGTTTGAGCGCGTAAACATGATATTCAAATGTTTAAAAATAGTAGGTATGCCGCGACGTGTGGCTCATGACGTGACATACTGTACAAACACGCCCCTTTGTTTTGAATACCGCCTTTTTAGATGTCGTTTTCAAACACGGCAACTCAACCTTTTTAAATCCTTGACCGCTAATGTACAGAAAATTATTTTGATCTGTCGTGTGTATATACGTCTCATTATCTTTTATTGACATGTAACTAAAACATGTAACGCTCAAAGGCACCACACGACAATATTGGAGACTATGTCCATCTCCAAAACGACAACTAAAAGAGCACGGAGGCAGTACCGCTCTTTGTCAATGATATGCGTTAACTTATGGATACGATGTGTTGCATTCTTCTAAAAATGGACAGTAATCAAAGTTCTGCTTGCATTATGTTGTTCTACATTATTGTGCCAACAGGGACCACTGCCCTGTTTATTCAGTGCTATAAGCCTGTAAACTTCACTGCAGTATTTTGATTTTATCGTCGAGTATTTTGGAAATTTCTTAGCTATGTGATATCATGCTGAAAGTTTGATGGATAACTTAATTTTTGTCGATCATTTGTTGTGAATGGCTTGATTCTATTGATCGTTTTATGCTATATCAGCAGGAGATAGGTCATTGGCCACTTGACCATCTGGTTTTATTTTCTTACTGTTGTTTTATACCTAATTTATGATACTCACTGTCTGTTCTTCAACTTAGTATATGAAGTTTCTTTCGCTTACTAAAACATCTAAAGTGAGTTTGCACTTATTGGTATATGTAGGTCCAGGAATGCTATGAGTTAGCTGCTGAGTATGAACGCACACTTGACCCTAAACAGCTGGATGAGATTGGGAATCTGTTAGCCCGGTTGGATCCTGAAGACTCCATCGTGACAACCAAGTCATTATCGCACATGCTTATCCTGGCAAACTTGGCCGAGGAGGTCCAGATTGCATACCGAAGGAGACAGAAACTAAAAAGTGGTGATTTTGCTGATGAAAATTCTGCAACAACTGAATCAGACATAGAGGAGACCCTAAAAAGGCTCGTTTGTCAGCTCAAGAAGTCGCCGGTGGAAGTATTTGATGCCCTCAAGAATCAAACGGTCGACCTGGTATTGACAGCACACCCAACTCAGTCGGTTAGGAGGTCATTGCTCCAAAAACATGGCAGGTCAGTTTTCAAATTTTCACAATTCCTATAGATAATAAGAAGGGATTTGTGAATAAAACTTGATGTGTTGCTTGTGGGTTCACTGCAACCTTGCACCACGTTCAATATTATATTGTGCAAAGTGCCAGAGAAATACTCCCTCCGTCCGAAAATACCTGTCATCAAAATGGATAAAAGAAGATGTATCTAGAACTAAAATACATCTAGATACATCCCCTTTTATCCATTTTGATGACAAGTATTTTCGGACGGAGGGAGTATATGTTACTGATATGCATGTATTTATGGCCTTGTATGATTCTATTTACTTTCTATTTGTAGGATAAGGAATTGCTTAACACGACTTTATGCAAAAGACATAACTCCAGATGAGAAGCAGGAACTTGATGAGGCGCTTCAGAGAGAGGTAATTTTGTCTTTCTAGGAACTTGAGTAGGCGCGTTGCTACTCTACTCACTGATCAGTTAGACTTTCATCTTCATTAAAGATTATATAAGAACGTGGTTCTGATTTCTTATATAAATTCTTATCTGCAGATTCAAGCTGCCTTCAGAACTGATGAAATCCGACGGGCGCCTCCTACTCCACAGGATGAAATGCGTGCTGGAATGAGTTACTTCCATGAGACAATATGGAAGGGTGTACCCAAGTTCTTACGGAGGGTAGATACTGCTCTTAAGAACATTGGCATAAAAGAGAGAGTACCTTACAATGCCCCTCTCATTCAGTTCTCTTCTTGGATGGGTGGTGATCGTGATGGTATACGACACATCTCTGACATCCTGTTTGCAAGAATGTTTTTTAAGTATCATTCTAATATGATGTCGATGGCAGGGAATCCAAGAGTCACACCAGAGGTCACAAGGGATGTATGTTTGTTAGCAAGAATGATGGCTGCTAACTTGTACTATGCACAGATAGAGGATCTGATGTTTGAGGTAAAATCTAAAATCTACTATTCAAAGGAGTGCTGTAATGGTGTATTGAAGTCTGAAGATTCTTTTTATTATCTGCAGTTATCTATGTGGCGCTGCAGTGACGAACTACGCGTAAAAGCTGATCAATTACACCGTGCGTCAAAGAAAGACACAACAAAACACTACATAGGTACATGTACCACGATGATAAAAAAATACATGCACCCCTTGCCTGTTATTATATTATATTATATAAGCAGTGTTGAATGTCATGCATTGCCAAATGTTTGATCAAATTATTTATTAGCCTGTTATATGTATGTTAGCGTTAGTTATCAATGCGAGTTGACTCGATCAGACTTGCCGCCACATCTTCTGAATTCTCAGATAACTAGGAGTCTAGGACCTTTTTGCACCTTTTGTATCAGAACCTGGACAGGAATAGAAAACCACAGAAATGTGAACTACACTCGATTAAAATGAGAGTTCTCTTTTCATTATTTTCTTTATGTGGTAATTTTTTATTGTTCTCCTTCATGGTTACGGTGGAACTTTTTTCGAGCCTACTACATGAATATTGGTCCCAACAATTTCTGTATCAGTCCTGTTGTGTTGTTTACTTGTTTTCCTCGCCTTCTCTATGACTTCCATGAATTAGGTAGCGCCAAGTACATGCTAACATGTTGTCTTGAATGCAGAGTTCTGGAAGCAAGTTCCTCCTAGCGAACCCTATCGTGTAATACTGAGCGATGTCAGAGATAAACTGTACAATACGCGTGAGCGATCACGCCATTTATTAGCCACTGGGTTTTCTGAAATTCCTGATGATGCAATCTTCACTGATGTTGAGCAGGTATCTACAAGTGAACTGTAGAGTGATTTTACTTTTTATCAGGCTAAATTTTTTTACATTTCTTACTCGCTTGCACATTCAACACTGTGTAAGATATGATATTATTTGTAAATTAATTAGAGGTCAAACTTCTCCAAGATATGTATTACCATAGCCGTTTCATGCATCGTATATCTCACCTTTATTTCTTCTTCTGCAGTTCTTGGAGCCTCTTGAACTCTGTTATAGGTCCCTCTGTGCCTGTGGTGATCACGCTATTGCAGATGGCAATCTTCTCGACTTTTTGCGGCAAGTGTCAACATTTGGACTATCCCTTGTTAGACTAGATATCAGGCAAGAATCTGAAAGACACACTGATGTTATGGATGTCATAACTAAATACCTTGGGGTAGGATCATACCGTGAATGGTCAGAGGAGAAACGTCAAGAATGGCTACTATTTGAGCTCAATGGAAAGAGGCCGCTATTTGGTCCTGATCTTCCCAAGACAAACGAAGTTGCTGAGGTTTTAGATACATTCCATGTGTTAGCTGAACTTCCCTCTGATAGCTTTGGTGCGTACGTGATATCCATGGCAACAGCTCCTTCGGATGTTCTAGCAGTTGAGCTTCTGCAGCGCGAATGTCATGTGAAGAAGCCACTGAGAGTTGTGCCATTGTTTGAAAAACTAGCAGATCTGGAAGCTGCACCAGCAGCTCTGGCACGACTCTTCTCAGTTGAGTGGTACAGAAACAGAATCAATGGAAAACAAGAAGTAATGATTGGTTATTCAGATTCTGGGAAGGATGCTGGCCGTTTCTCTGCTGGTTGGCAACTGTACAAAGCTCAAGAGGAGCTTATTAAGGTTGCTAAGGCTTTTGGGATTAAGTTGACTATGTTTCATGGACGAGGAGGGACTGTTGGAAGAGGTGGGGGTCCTACCCATCTTGCTATACTGTCACAACCTCCAGAGACAATCCATGGATCACTTCGGGTAACTGTTCAAGGTGAAGTCATTGAGCAGTCCTTCGGGGAGGAGCATTTGTGCTTTAGAACGCTTCAACGTTTTACAGCTGCTACTCTTGAACATGGTATGCATCCACCAATCGCACCAAAACCAGAGTGGCGTGCTTTGATGGATGAAATGGCCGTTGTTGCCACAGAAGAATACCGATCCATTGTCTTCCAAGAGCCAAGATTTGTTGAATATTTCCGCCTTGTAAGTCTGCATTCTAATTCGCGTTTCTTTTCACCAGTTTACCTTTTTTGGGCTAAATAGTGTTCTACAATATATATTTTTAGATAAGGTAATATAGATTACATTTAGCACACAAAGTTTCAATTGTAGCTTCTCTTTAGCGCACACAGTTTCACTAGTGTTATGTCAAAGTGGGAACTCGGCAAGTTACATAAGGAAGTTACACCATACAACTATTTCAGTGAACTTATTTCTACTGCTTTGTATTGTCTTCATTCACTACAAACACAAGGAAACTGGTGTGATAGTCCTTCGCAGTTCTTATGCTAATTATTGTTCTAGTGGTATGCACAAGTGATCCTGATTTTGCAATTTCTCTGGCAAATAGGCAACACCAGAGCTGGAATATGGCAGAATGAACATTGGAAGCAGGCCATCAAAACGGAAGCCAAGCGGAGGCATCGAATCGCTGCGTGCGATTCCTTGGATATTTGCTTGGACGCAGACCAGATTCCACCTGCCAGTGTGGCTTGGTTTCGGCGCAGCATTCAAGCATGTCCTGCAGAAGGATATACGTAATCTTCAAACCCTTAAGGAGATGTACAACGAGTGGCCGTTTTTCAGGGTTACAATAGACTTGGTTGAGATGGTGTTTGCCAAGGGTGACCCTGGTATAGCGGCTCTGTATGACAAGCTGCTGGTTTCTGATGATTTATGGCCGTTTGGGGAGCGTCTTCGAGCAAACTATGAAGAAACAAAGCAACTTCTTCTACAGGTGATTCTCTAACACCTCTACGCATTCTTTGCAATACCTTTTTGATTTTAATATGCCTCTAGCCATGGCCATTTACCAAATTTGCACACCATACAATTTTTTTAATATCTGATGGCAATTTAGAAACTGTCATCCAAAACAATTGATGCATAAACTGGAATGGTGTCACCAAAATTTTCACTGTATCTTGTCCCTCACTTCCGTGTAACTCTGAAAATGTTCAGGTAGCTGGACACAAGGACCTCCTGGAGGGCGATCCGTACCTGAGGCAGAGCCTGCGGCTCCGTGATTCGTACATCACAACGCTGAATGTCTGCCAAGCCTACACACTGAAGCGTATCAGGGACCCTAGCTTCCATTCACAGCCCGGGCCTCATCTGTCCAAGGAGATCATGGAGTCTGGGAAGTCGGCCCCCGAGTTCTTGAAGCTCAACCCGACGAGCGAGTACGCCCCAGGGCTCGAGGACACCCTCATCCTGACCATGAAGGGCATCGCCGCCGGTATGCAGAACACCGGCTGAAGTGCAAACCTGAAACTGTTATGTTGTGTGAGATGGTGTGGTGCAGTTGACGCTTTTGGTGCATCCTTGTCTTTTATGTATGGTCTGGACGAAGGACCAGTTGAGCCAAACTGTGACATTTGCCTGCTTGGCGCGTTATGTTAATTAGTTTCTCTAATATTATATGTCAAACTCTCGTCTTTGATCATACAACCATGCTTTCCCTTTGTGATCGACAACTGTTTGAGAGGCGGTTTGGACATTCATCCCCTCGAAGTTTCGTCAGCAAATCTGTGGATCCACCTGCTCTCTGCCTGCTGCTAGAGCAGCCGGTGACGGGGATGGGGATCCTGGTGCTTCAGCTTTGACTAGTAGTTTAGGTTGGGTGGTCTTTCGGTCTTTGATTCTCCTTAAATTCGTCCATCAGATGGTAGACGTGGGAGCTCTAGTGTGGATTTTTGTCGTCTTTTTCAGGCGACGAGATTAGTGTTTCTTGCCATGTGTGCATGACACTGCGATTTGGTATTAGACGCTTCAGATTGATTCAATGGTTTAGTGGCAATGACTGTGGCTCAGGGGCGCTTGGGGCATGTGCGCGCCCGGCAAAGTACTCTAAAAATACGGTCGAAGTCCAACTTTGTAGTACTCAAACTTACTTGAGCAGTTGTATCTCTGGGCTGAAATGGCGGTATTATTTCCTGGTGTCTCCGCGAATTATTCATCCTGTGCCCCCAAAGTCTCGTCCAGCCACATCACTTTGGGGTCCCGAAACCCCGTACTACTTGCATCATAATACCCATGTCCTTTTCAATCTTTCATCGTTCGAAAAAACTCATCGTTAAAATGGATGAAAAGTGGTGTATCTAGAACTAAAATACATCTAGATACATCCCCATTTATTCATTTTGATGACAAGTATTTCCGGACGGAGGGAGTAATAGTTAGATAGGGAAATCTTTTTGGGATCACAGGTGGAAGTAGCGGGCGCATGCATAATTGATCTGATCGGGTGCTAGCTTGACAAATGGAGCCACAACGACCAGAAGCGTTCAACGGACGAGGAACAAACTCTCGTCACGTATCGTTCTCATTCTCATTCCCGACGTGCTGCGACTGAGCTAATTAGTGGTTGCCGTTGGATTTTTGAGTTCGGCAGCAAGGATGCCATCCTTGAGTTTTCTGCTTCGGAACGGAACGGACGGCTTCTTCTGATTGATCTACAAAAGGCACCTTTGCCGGCACCTAATAATGGTGGCATACGCTGTACGGAGTGTAGTGATCAGGTGCGCGTCCTTTGCAGTTCACACGGTGCATTACTCATAATGCTACTGGAGGCATTCAATGTCCTTCAACAAATTAAGCTCTTCTCTCCTCTCTCCCAAAACAAGAAACAAAAGAGGTTATATATGCGTTTTGTCACACATGACACACGGAATATGCTAGTAGTATGTTTTTTTTTCTTGAACCAGCTGACCATAGAACATTGGTTCTACGGTATATTTTCATTAATGTAAAATATTTACAGAGGAAAACAAATAACATACACAAGGGATCATCCAATACCAGTTTTATATATAACATAAAGAAAGCTAAAGAGAACTAGCATTCCATAGACTCCAACAACCCATGATTATGACGCCAGATGAGTGGGTAAAACAGAGATAGCCAAGCAGATCTCAGCATAACTTGAAATACCTCTCTTCTTAGCAGGCATAATTTCATTCCAGCGACTAAGGGCAAAAGGGCAGTCCCAAAACAGAATGGCTCCGCACCGCTCTCGCGCTCCACAGCGTGATACGGTGCCACCTACCACAACCACCACACCCACCGATTCCAACGCCGGCGTTGCCAAGTCCGCATTCATTGATGGGGTCTCTGGCCGCGTCCTCCCCTGCATCGCCCTCCGAGCGGCGGAGCTGAGCCCCCTGTCGGGATGGGTGGATCCAATCTCGGGGCGGATCCTGCCATGTGTGGCTCTGACCGCCGTGGAAGAGGCTGCTGCTTGCCATGTAAGTCCCTCATCTACTCCTCCTTCCTCTTCGGGTGTGTTGCAGAGCGCACATGCGCTTCGGCAGAGCTCCGCGGCCGTTCTTGGGCTGCTGTTGCTGCGCCTCCCAGGCCACGCCTCCACTCAATCATCATGGTCGGGGCAAGCATGCTCCCCGAGGAGCCTCCTGCCGGTGCGCAGGCGAGAGCAGGCATGCCGGCCCCGATCTCCGCGATTCGCTCCCCAGTCGCGCCCGCCGATCCAACCCGCGTCAGTGACCAAGGAGGCGCGCCTTGGACGGTGGCCACATCGCGGCGTACGCAACGCCTGGCTCGGCGCCAGGCAAATCAACTCCCACAATGGCCAAAGGATTTGAAGCAGAGGAGCCATGACCGGTCCGCGCATACTGCAGCCATGGCATTCAAGATGCGTTTCGGCAATTGCTGCTACAGATGCCTCTCCCCAAGGCATAAGTTCTTTGAATGCAGAGACCCACAGGTCTGCTACAACTGCAAGCGGACGGGGCATTTGGAGCGCGAGTGCACCTCTCGTCTCACCAGAGCGCAACAATCTCCACCGCCCTCCACCTCCACCCCTATCACTACGGTTCTCCGCGCCCCCGTCCCACCTGCTCCAGCGCCTCCCACTGCTCCTATCCCCATTGCGCCAGCCAGTGAAGCCCGACGCCCGGCAGCTACCAGTTGCACGGCGGGGGCGGGCATGGAGTTCATCCCGGGAGAGGCCCACAGGAGGCCGGCCATGTCTAGCTGCACCGTCGTGTCTACACCAGCGATGGAGGAGGAGGCCTACAAGCTGCGCACTACGGCCCTGATGCTCACGGCATCCTCGCCGTGGGACGGCATCACTACGGACATGGTGGTCCGGGCGATTGAGCGCGAGCACGGCTTCTCTTGCCGCGACATCGACGTAGCTCCGTGCTTCCCCTAAGATTTCATCCTCACCTTGGCTGAGCGCCATCAACGCGATCTCGTCTTTGGGCGCAGGACGGTGGTCGTCGCCGGCGTTTAGTTCAAGCTCAGGCCATGGTTCCCCCTCCTGGCGGAAGCAGGGTGTGGCGCTTCTACTGCCGCATCGCCATCAACCGTCTCCCACTGAATGCGTGGGACCGGGACTCCGTCCAGGAGGTCATCGGTCGCAACTGCGAGCTCGACCTCATCGAGCGACAATCCCTGACCAAGACAAACCGCACCGCGCTCTTTGCCTGGATTTGGGCTTGGGATCCGGACAAGATTCCTCTCGCCTCCGACTTCACCGTGCTCAACAGGCCGGACGTGCAGCGTTCGAGAGGATCACTGCCTGAGGGAACTCCCAGGGAGCAAGGCAAGGAAGGGCCGCACTTCCCGGTGCTCATACACCTGGATGAGGTGAAGGACTACACGCCACTTTCTGAAGGTGTGTTTGGAGAATGGCCAAGGAACTACAAGCAGAATGATTGGCACTTGGGCATCAAGGACGGCGAAAGCCAGAGCCGACCGGTGGCCTCGGCTAGCTCGTTCAACGTCGGCCGCCGCATTTAAGATCATCATGAAGGCGGCAGCAGGCGGCGGGGTCAGCAAGGTCTGGAGGGAGGATGTAAGAGATTCTGTAAGGGGATGCGCGACCAAGCGCAATGCAGAGACACAGCGACGTACGACCCCCAGCCACGCCGACACAGGCGCCGGGATGGGGTTGATGAGCCGGCCGGCGATCCAGTGGAGAGGCAGCAGCCTGCGGCCTCGGACGGGTTGGGCAGGGCTGCACCGCGTGCTGCGTACAGGCCCGTTCAACGGGAGCGCGAGCGGGTTCTCGTGACCCCATCGTTGGAGGTGCGACGGGAGCTCGTGACCCCATCGTCAGAAGCGCCACCAGTGCAGTCCGTACATGTGGACGGGGAGCAAGACGACCAGCCGGCTGATGAAGATGCCAGAAGTGATGCCCAAAGTGTTACAGATGCCCCGACCACCATGCGCAGCGCTGACGAGCCGCTCGATGAGTCCGCTCTACCGCCCCCTGATCTTGCTGCCAGAGCACTGGCGATGGTGGACATTGAGCTTTGGGACCCGTCACTGCCGCTCCAGAATGGGTTCATACAGCAGCAGACCCAACCCCTTGGTCCCATGATTGGGCCAGTCCTGTCCATGCAAGACGCTGCCTCCGTCACCGCTGCAGGCATCGCCTCCTACTTCAACCCGACAGCACAGGACGCCAACTCCATCACTGCTGCTGGCGTGGCCCCGTACTTCACCCCGACCATGCAGAGTACCCATGTCCTGCCTCATCTGCCTCCCTCCCTAGGACTAGTGAGCTTGGAGGGGTGGGGGTGGCCTGACACCTCCATGACGATGCAAGGAGACTGGCACAGCACGACCTTGCAAGGCGGATGGGAGACGACCACAACGCTGCATAGCAGTCCCTGTTGGATGCCCGCCTGGGGCTCAGCACAGCTCAACGACATGCGTTGGAACCCAAGTTGGGCTTCCGGCCCCGAGGTGGTTTTTGGCCCTGGTGCCTCCGAGGCCTTCTCGCGCCCGATGCATACTCCAGCTAACGAGCTCGCCCCTTCGGTGGAGGAAACCAGAGCAAGGAGGGCCCTAGCGGCGGCCAACCTGACCGGACCTGGGCTCCTATATGCTATCACCACCAAAGTCTCCGAGCTGCATATTGATGAACAACGGGCCTTCATCATCAAGGTGGCCTCCCTGCTGTCTGACTCGCTCCTTGGGACTCCGAAGGCGACGTCGCGACCAATTAAACAACGCATTTTAGGGGTCATGAAGAAGTCTAGGCAGAGCGTCCGTTTGTCCCGCCAGCACTCCAACTTCTCCTCCTCAAGGCGTTCGCAGGCGGCGATCAGTGTCAAGCTCGGGTTCATTAGGAAGGTGGAGGAGTTCAACGACAACACACTGCTCCAATACCTTCACTTCTTCCGCACGCCGATGTCGCCAGAGAACGTGGCGAAGCTGGCCGAGATAGCCGGGCTCACCTCCCCGGCCCAGTTGCACCTTCTGGACGACAAGCTCCAGGCCATCCTGGACGAGCTCGCCGCCCGGGCGATGTAGTGCACTTTTGTGCGCTTTCTGCATGTCTGTTGTTCCTCATGATTAGTTTCCATCTGAACTTGTGTGTGCTTGGCTCGAAGGCCGTCGAGCAAACTGTCGCTCCTTCTTGTTGCTGGCCAGTTTTGGCTGGCTGTACCTCGTCTAGAATTTGCATGTCCTTAGTGTTTCTTTATGAATGAACAACTATCATTAGTCAACTGGAACGTGAGAGGCCTGAATGATAGGGCACGCCGCGCGGCGGCTCGCGTGGTGGTTGAAGATACTTGCTGCTCCATTGTTTGCATCCAAGAGTCCAAGCTCTCTGCCACATCTCCAAGGGACCATGGGGAGATCGTCGGGTGGCGTTTCGACGAGCACGCGTCTCTCTACGCTGATGGAATGAGGGGGGAATTCTGCTCTGCTGGCGGTCTGATTGCTTCTCTGTAAGCAACATAGCCGTCAGAAACTTCTCAATTACTGCTACCTTCACCCCAGCTGGAGGCGGGCAAGCATGGGCATTGACCACGGTCTACGGCCCCCATGAAGAGGCTCGGGAACAGTTCTTTCTTGCGGAATTGGCAGCTATCCACAACTCCATGACCCAACCATGGTTGGTGATTGGCGATTTCAACCTAATAAAAGACCCCCAAGACAAAAGCAATGACAGAATTAACCGTAGATGGATGAACAAATTCCACCGCACCCTTAATAGTTCAAACCTGCATGAGATCCCGCTAATAGGGCGCCTTTTCACTTGGAGCAATGAGCAAGAATCGCCAACCCTAGTCAGACTAGACCGCGCCTTCTGTAATGTCGAGTGGGAGTTGCTCTTTCCCGGCGCCAAGCTTCTGCCCAAAGCCTCCTCCGTGTCGGACCATTGCCCGTTGATGCTTGTCAATGACACAATCTTCAAGAATAACAGAAGATTCCGCTACGAAGCTTATTGGCAGCACATCCAGGGTTTCCAGGAGGTCGTGGCCCAGTCTTGGAATAAACCTGTTCGCAATAGTTCTGCAGTCACCAAACTTAACTGCAAACTCCATCGCCTAAGCAAGGATTTGAGGGTGTGGAGCAAATCAATAATAGGTGACATCCACAAACAGCTCCTGATGGTTAATGAGATTACCTTGCAACTGGACACCGCCCAGTACTATAGGCCCCTAAACGACGACGAGAGGGAGCTGCGAGCTTGTCTCAAATCAAGAAGCTTAGGGTTATCAGTGCTATTTAAAATAAAGCTAAGGCAAAGAAGCAGAGTGCTCTGCTTGAAGGCCGGCAACGCGAACACAAAATTCTTCCAAAGAAAAGCTAATGCGCGGCATAAATGAAACACCATTCACCTGCTACAAGGACCATCGGGGCCGATCCACGCCTCCGAGGAAATGAGCCAACACGCGCACAACTACTTTCAAAGTATCTTTGGCTCGGAGAATCCAAGATCGGCAACCCTCAATTGGGATGAGCTTGATCTGGACCATGTAGACCTTACAGACATGGAGGGTGACTTCTCATTAGAGGAGATTAAGCGGGCGATCGATGACATCCCTGCCGAAAAGGCGCCAGGACCAGATGGTTACTCAGGTGGTTTCTTCAAATCGTGTTGGGATACAATCAAGGCCGATCTGTTTGAGGCGCTGAACCAACTCTATCACATGGACACTCGGGGCTTGAATCGCATAAACACTGCTATCTTAGTCCTTATACCCAAGAAGCAAGGGGCTGACTCGCTCAAAGACTTCCGACCAATCTCGCTATTGCACAGTCTCATCAAGATCTTCACCAAGATTCTTGCTGCCAGATTAGCTCCTAAACTAGCCAGCCTAGTTGACCATTGTCAAAGTGCTTTCATCAAAAAACGGAGCATACAGGAGAATTTCCTGTACATACAAAGCACGATCAGAAAGTTACACAAAGCGAAGCAGCCTACAACTCTGCTCAAGTTGGATATCGCGAAGGCCTTTGACTCCCTTTCCTGGCCCTACATCCTGGACATGCTTGAGGCGTGAGGCTTCGGCGCGCGTTGGCGCGAGTGGATTGCCATGTTGCTCCGGACATCCACGTCACGGGTGATTATGAATGGGCAGCTCACTGACGCCATACAACACCGACAAGGGCTAAGGCAGGGTGATTCGCTTTCGCCGTTCCTGTTCATCTTGGCCATGGATCCGCTACAAAGGATGTTGAGCCTCGCAACGGCGCGTGGCCTTCTCACCAAGCTACCTGGTCAATCTCCTTTAATGTGTTGCTCCTTCTATGCGGACGATGTCGCCATGTTCATGAACCCCAACGTAAAACATGCCCGAATTATCCACCTGCTTCTCCATTGCTTCGGCCAAGTCTCAGGTCTCAAAGTGAATGTGGATAAGAGCATGGCTTTGCCAATTAGATGTGCAGCAATTAATTTAGCGCTTGTCCTGGCACCCCTTCGCATCCCATGTAAGTCTTTCCCGGTAACCTACCTGGGAATGCCACTCTCCCTAAGAAATTTAACAAAGGCAGATTTTGACCCATTCCTGACCAAATTTGGAAACAAAACTGCTACACGGAAGGGTGGGCTGATGGCCAAGAGTGGACGCCTCGTCCTCCTCAAATATGGACTTACCGCATTGGCCATATACATGATGACGGTGCACAAGCTGCCTGCTTGGGTCCTAAAGCGTCTCATACAGTTATGTCGCTCCTGGTTGTGGAGTGGAGAGGGCACGTGTAGCGGCGACAAATGCAGAGTGGGATGGGCTCAAATTTGCCGTCCCAAAAACCTTGGCGGTCTAGGGGTTTTGGACCTATGGAAATTTGGTACGGTGCTCCGACTTAGATGGTTGTGGATGGCATGGCAGGATCCGCCCCGCCCTTGGGCACGGTCTCCACTACCGGGCAATGAAAAAGAATGCATGTTGTTTGCCATGGCAAAAGAGATCAAACTCGGCGACGGGCGGAAGGCCCGCTTCTGGCAAGATCGTTGGTTACATGGGCAGTGCCCAAAAATCCTAGCACCGGCCCTATTTGCAGTATCGGCAAGGAAAAACTGAACGGTGCATGACGCACTCACGGAGCAGACATGGCTGAGCGATCTTGCTCATGGGCTGACCGAAGATATGCTACAGGAGCTATCTAACCTGGCGGAAAAATTGGACGAGGTGGTGCTACTGGCTAACCAGCCAGATGAGATTGCATGGAGGTTCACCTCAAACCGCGAATATTCCGCCAGGTCCGCCTATCTGCGTCAATTCGAAGGCTCGGTGACACGTGAGGGACACAACCTCATTTGGAAAGGATGGGCCCCAGGTAAATGTCGCTTCTTCCTATGGACGGCCATGCTGGGCAAAATCTTAACCGCGGATGCGCTGCTGCGTCGAGGATGGGAGAACAACTATTTCTGCCCTCTCTGCGAAAGGAATCTTGAAACCCCAACACACTTGCTACTGGAATGTCCCTGGTCGAGATATGCCTGGGAGAAGATCGCTCAACTCGCACACGCACCGGCGCTACTGCCGGCATCATGGGATGGTTTGATCTCCATCAAAGCATGGCTAATAGCATGTCATGGCAGGGCACGAGAAGACAGGAAGAAAGGGACCTTGTCCATCATACAACTTATGGCATGGGAGATATGGTGCGAAAGGAATAGACGTATTTTCCAGCAAGAATACTTGGGCAGGGAGCGCTTCATAGAGAAAGCAAGAGAGGAGATACAGCTTTGGAACATGGCAGGAGCAGGCATTCCTTTTGACCCGGGCTGATTTCTTTCTTTCTGTTAACCCCAGTTAATCCCGGTTTCTTTCTTCTTTGCTTTTGCTTTCGGCTTTTGGCCGAGCTCGCTCGCCGTCTACTCACCTTGTGTACGCTTGTAGCTCGATCGTTTCCTTCTCACTAATCAATGAATTTGGTAGACGATGCTACCAACATTAAAAAAACAGATGCATAGAGGTCATAGCTATAAGATTCTAAGAACACATTCTTCCTCTTTGATTTCATTTAACCGAAACCACATTGTTTTTTACAAACTACAACTAAGAAAGAAGAAGCTTAAAAAGCGATACAATGTATGAACCGTAGATCCCGGGCTTCCACATGTTGGACCTCACGGCAGGCAGTTCACTTAACACTAGCATCTCAAGATAGCTATGACACATAAAGGCTAAGTTCATAATGATCACCAGGCGCCAAAAGATCACTATGTAATACCACACAGTAGTAAACAACTAGCATAACAAGAAACCAACAACAACTTCAACTCGCTGTAATTCTGCTCACCCCCATCCGCCAGCTGTGCACCACTTTCAAAACTTCTTTTGCTATTTGTTCGAACACTTTTGCTCTCATTGAAAATGTGTGTTACTATGTAACACGCTGAAATAAATGGAGTACCCTGCCTATCAATGTTGTATGTGATTGCCTTGAGGCAATCATGATGGTTAAGAGTGGAGATGGCAATGGATCAAAGTATGCTTTTTTGGTCGAGAAAATCAAGCGGAGCATGAAGAAATGTAATTCTTGTATTACTCATATTCGCTACTGACGAAATAATTCTAGTCACTTTATGGTAAACTATGGGAGATCTCAATACCGCACTATTGGTGAGGCTTTACAAGCTTTTGAACTTGATTATAAACTCAAGGTTTTGGATACAATAATTTATTCATAAAAACATCAGTTGCATACTCCAAATGATTGTGTCAGTCCTAGGGACTGAACTCAATAGGTTGGGAATGATAGTAATTTTTTCAAGCTCCTTCATTAAGGACCACATCACACATGCACCTCCCAACTAAGTAACATTATCTACTTCTAACAAAACTATGGTACGGTCTCTCGAAATTCCAATTGTGCTCACCCATGCTAAGATAATGTCTATCGACCGCATATGCAATGTAATTTGGTATTTTGATCAGTCAAGCCAAGAAGTCATGCTAGTGAAATTCAAATATTGGAGGGAAAAGTGTTGGAGGAGTTGTTCTAGCCACATCTTAAGTCTCTTGGTATTTCTCTCTATACTAGTAAGCATGCGCGTGCAACACATGTCTCGTTTACAATACATCAATTTTATCATAAAATAGACCTACTTTATGAAATAAAATACCTACTTTTTCAAACCTTTACATTTCATACAAATTACGCATAATTCCCAATTCTCGAATCACACAAATGACATAATGTTTCATTCAACCTTATGTAAGTTCCCCTTCCCTCTGTTTTGACTTGTTCCCTCCTATCTCTGTTTATTATCATCGATTTTCCTTGAAAACCTTCTTAATTGTTTCACGTTTTATTGACTTAGCAAATAATATTATATTTTCTCTCATAAGCCAATATTTCCCCCCAATTAAGTTATTACCAAATGAAATCAGAGCTCTATCTAGTTAGAAATCTAATCCTAGCCATGACACACCCTCTCCCATGCTGATGTCGCCTTCGGGCCCAACTTGGGAAGGCCTGCCAGACTGCCGGAGTCCTCTTAAAATTAATGTAGGCATGTAAATCATGGACAAGATAATTTTGAAACTAATCATGGACATGATTTGATACACATTTATTTATACAATCACATTAATATGAACATGTAAATCGGCTAACGTACTGGAATATTTATATCCCAATATGCAATGCATGGCTAGTTAAATAAATGTTACAACATCTACAGCCAGACTTGGAAAATCTGACCCCTCAAACGCTCGCAGACGCGACCGGACTCGTCCGTGGACAGTGATCGGTCACGCCTCAAATATTTGATTCTACAACCGGACACCTCAAATCCATATTATTACATGCAACGTGAAACCTAATCTAAGCGGAGCTCGCCCGGTTCCGCCGTGCCCAAGTCCGGCGGCCGGCTGCGCTCCCAGAGTGTTGGTCCGGTCGTCGGGAAGGTAGAATAGGGCATGGGACACGAGCTGGCTAACGGGACTCAAGGGCCGTCGTCCCCCAAGCCCTAATCTTTCTCGTCGGAGCCCGAAACCCGAACGGTGCAGGCGGACGTTAGATCAATGACGAGTCAGTCCTGGGACGAGCCGGCGACATCCACCACGACACGGTTGCGGCACCTGGACTGGTGCACCATACGGGGCACCAAAGAATGCGACTCGACCTCGCCGATGTCCATCGCCGCGAGGGCTGCCGCCGCCTCCCACGCCCGCTTCCTCACAAGGCGGGCATGACGCGCCATTTTTGCATCGGACAATGTCCATGGTGCGTCCATGGCCTCAGCGCGACAATGGAGGGGTTGCGCGTTCGCCACCGCGTTCGGACGCCAGACAGATCACACCGCCTTTAGTGAGGCAGTGACGACACACCTAGCGCCGGATCCATGCGCCATTTGGGCGGACGCAATGGATTCCCGACGGAAGGAGGCCGAGCGCTGCCTCGCACGGGCTTACTCCCCGGAGCGGCAGAGCGCAAGCCGGACGGCCATCTCCTCCTCGGGGCCATGTGGAATGAGCTCGTGGTTGTCAGATCCGGAGGTGAAGGACTCGAATCCATTGCCCGCAATGCTGGAGAAGGCCGGAGATCACCGGACAAAAGCTTGGGTGGCGGAGGAGAGTGGAACAAAGTGTCTCGGGTTTGGTCCGGCAAGCGAATGGGGAGGAATATATGTGGCAGTCGCGCCCGAACGCCCCATATCCGCCCCATATTTGGGCTCGATATGTGGGGTGTCAGTCAGCCTGGGCGTTAGAGGCGCCCATTTGAGTCGATTTTTTGTGACGGTCAGTGACTGAGCCGTCCACCTGGGCGCGTTTGAGACGGGTTTGAAGCGTCCAGCTGTACAGCTCTTATATAATCGAAGTGTAAAGTTCTTAGTAAAGCATACTTTGCATGAGCAAACAACCGGGCCACGTGGAGTTAGCTTTTCCAGCCTATAAGAGCATCTCCAATAGAAGATGTAGATGTAAAAATAATTAACTTTTGCATCTTCGATGCCCAAAATCCCCTCCCCAATAGATGATGTAGATGCAAAAAACTTTACATCTCCGCCTCCCGGAGATGTAAAATACAACACATCGCGATGCAAATTTGCATCTCCACGTACTGAAGATGTAAAAACGTCAACCGCACGCCAACCACCCAACTGCCTTCAGTTGGCTTCCGCGCGACCGCCTGCCGCCCGCCCAACTCCGTTGCCGGTTGATTTCGCCCAAAATCGTTGCCGCCGCTACCGGCCGCGCGCCGACTCCGCCCGCCTATAACACGCCGCCTGCCTCGCCGTAGTAGCGATGGCTGCCGCCCGCAGCCGCCGATTCGCTTTTGGCCGCCGCTTCAAATTGAAGCTTCTCCGGAGGTTCGGCTGTCGTAATGTCTTCCACGGCGAGGTCATGGACGGGCTGGGCTTGTTCCTAGCCAAGAACACCACTGGAGGTAGGGAGGCGCGCCATGTTGCCTGCCCAATGGCCGCCCGCCTTCACCATTCTTCCTGTCGCGCGCAGCCGGCCGCCCGTAGTGCCAAGCTCCCGCCGCCCCTCTGATGCTCCTCTGCTGCCCCTACGCCGCTCATCCTTGAATCGCTGCTCCTCTGCCGCTGCTCCTTCGCCCCGATTTGCGCCGCCGCCGTCTCGATTCACCACCCCCGCCACCCCTTCGACGCTCCTCTGCCACCCCCACGCATAGCCGCCGCCGCCCCGAATCGCGTTGCGTCGCCGCTGCGCCGATTCGGTCACCGCCCACTAGTTTTTACATCTCCATTTTACATCATCTACTAGAGTTGCTCTTTTACATCTCCAATATACATCATCTGTTGGAGTTGCCTTTTTTAGATGTAAAAACACTTTTTAAAGATGTAAATTTTATGTCTTCTGTTTTACATCTCCAAATTTGCATATTCTATTGAAGATGCTTTAAGCTATGTTTCTTGTCACAACAAGCTACATGTACTAGAAAAAGGGCGCGGACGGGCACCAAATGCGCATCTCTTTCCGGGACAAAGGAGGAGATGGATTCTTGTTTTGCATTGTTTTGGAACCCAAAGTGACCAATTGATTGGAAAGTATGGAAGGTGCCTTTTACAAGGTGTTGGTTGCTGACTAAACAAGGCACATTAGCGTTGACAGCATTAGGCTAAAACAGGAGGGGGTTTAACGTTGGGAGGACGATAACAGTAGGTGCCGAGACACACACATACACACAAAGCTTCTGTCTACGCTTACGCACATGGCCACCTCCTAAGACTTTGAGTTTACTAATCCCTATGTTTTTCTTTCGAGTCTGTAATTTTTATGTTGTGCCATTTGAACTGGTGTGATCTCCAAAGCTGGATTTTGACTATATTTTTAGGGTATTTTATTGATATACTTATGAAATCTCAGTAATGATTAAAAACTAATCGAACCTACACCAGTATGAATTTATGTCACATGATCTACACATTGTTCAATTGCAGGCCCGGTCCTGATGAGGGGGCAGGGGGGGCGGCCGCCCCGGGCCCCCACCCAGGGACGTATGTAGGCCTGCTGCTAAGTTGGAATCCTGCATGAGCTGAAGAAACGTGCTGCTAAATTGGCCCAAGTTACTACGTTGTTGGCCACTAATCACGCACAAGCGTGGTTCATGGATCTGAGTCAGCGATCTTGGAGAGGCGAGTCAGTTTACGACTTCTCGCATGCAAGGCACGGTCGGCGGCTGTCGCAGGATGGATTTTCGCCTCTCGACCGCCGGAATCAGTGGACGACGGCGGACGAGGAACCACCACCGAGCATGCGCCATGCTGCGCTGCTACTCTAGCCAGCGTTTCCCATCAGCCATCAAGGAGATGAAAAACTGATTCTAGATAAGGTATTATGCCCTAACTATTTTGCTTTTCCTAATTAATAAAAAGTTACAAATGATAATTAATATTCGATCTTCATTGGTAATTGATTGATTGGTCGTGGTTACTTAACTGATTGAATTACGTGCCATCTTTCTAAGAGTCACCACGTCGAGAAATTGGATCTTTTGCCCCACTTTACTTCTCCATAAGATCATTTGCCCCCCCGAGAGGCTACCGGGTGGGGCCCGGGGCCACTGTCATTGAGACAATCACAGGGCAAATCATCCAACCCCTTGTAAAGTGGGGCAAATCATCCAATCTTCTCATTTAACTGATTGAATTCCCCATCAAAAAAATTAATTGGGTTGCATCTGGTCTTTGTAATGTTCTATGAACACACAGATGCTAGCACTAGTCAGGGAAAAGAAACTAGTCCATGATTCTGGTTAATTTATTTTTCTCTAAAAATGCATGTGATAGTACTTTCAATTCAGCCTCCTAAGCAAATTCGTCGGGTGTTAGATGCAAGATTGACCCTTGGGATCGAATAGGAAGCAGGAAAGACGGCTGGAAAATCAGTTCCGAGAGCATGCTCTAAGGGGCCCCGAGCTCTACTCTCGCCCCGGGTCCCTAAAATCCCAGGACCGGCCCTGTTCAATTGTTTTGAGGAATTGTTGGTCAAAGTTTCATATTGTGTAAATGGTTTACAAAAAATCATATGCAATACTCAGCAATTTTTTACATAGACGGTAAAAATATCTCGGTTTCATACACGTTATTTGAAGTTTGCAGGGATAATCTTACGTGAGTGTCATGCTTACTCTAAATTTAACTAACTGAGAACCTCTGGGGGTGGGGGGCAGTTACCGAGAAGATTATCTTATCTCAGTATCAGTACGCAGTAGCAGAGCTTTAAACAGTTCTAGTCAATCCCCAAACCAAACATGCACCTACACTGAGATCGATTCCAAAAGCATAAAGAAAGCCAAAAGTTGGATGGAAATCGATGGACTTCGGTGTAAAATAAACGACGCATCAGCGAACCCTAGAGAAAGAAAGAAAGAGAAAAAGGCCATTGGCGTGCTTACTGACCTTTTGCTTTATTCTGTCTAGCAGGTAAGTTTAAAGGGTCTGTCTAGGACACATCTAGATGTGACATAGTCACATCTAAGCTGATGTTCACTCTATTTGTGGTCTATTTTTTTGTTCTAATTTTTTTTGTTTTTTGTTGCTGCATTATGTATTTATGGGAGCTTAGATGTGACATCCTCAAAAAGCATCTAGATGTGAATTAGACATATTCTGTTTTTATCACAGGGTTTGTAAGAAAATTTTAACTTGAACGTAGTGGTCGTTGGCGGTGTACGGGCCTTGAACATTTTCTTCTTCTTTTGGTACTTGTATATATTAGTATTATTTGTACTGCCGTGATGTTTGGTGAACAGATGAAAAGTTTTGGATTTGGCTAGGACTCATCTAGATATGACATAGCTATGTCACATCTAAGTATGTCATCACACAACATCAGCAAAAAAACATTTTGTACAAATGTTGAAGCCCCTAATTATGTGGTGAACTACTTAGATGTGACATCCTTAAAAAACATCTAAATGTGAATTAGTCATTCTGAAGTTTAAATCGACGCCCAAAAGTGGACAACATCACCCATTTTCGATTTCCCGAACAAAGACTTCCCTAGGATAAATATTATAATCCGACCCGTGCAAAGCAGAAGAACATTATAATCTGCCACCGCATTATCCTCACCAACCGGGACAATCAACATGCTAACACGATAGAAGAAAAAAAAAGGATAGGTAGCCCCGCGTACCCTCCCTGGTGACACGGCGGCGAACTCCACCCTTGCAAGCCAAGCTGCCCCCTTCTCCACCCCTTCCCCTCGCCGCGGCCGGCCAGTCTGTAGGGGCAAATCCCTGTGCGCGCTTGATGCCGGTGAGGAGGTTCTCTCCCTACTGTTAGACTATTCCTTGGATCACACGTTTTCTAATCCAAATCGGTTTGTAATATCTAGTCTAGGTCGATTTGTACCAATATATATAGCCATGCACCATGTGCTAAAACATAATACAAGCAATAGTTTTATTCATCTATCATGGTATCCGTTTTTCGATCCTAGGGTTTAGGGTATGGCTGCACCCATCCCACCACCGCCGCTGCTGCCTGTCTACTCTCGCCCACGGGTCTTCCATGCTACGGCTCGTCCTCCTACGCCGTCTCCATCAGTGCCTCCCCCACCAGATCCTGCCGCCACGCCGCCCCGGACGCCATCCGTGCGGCCACGTCCAGGCTGGCGCCCTAGTCCCAATTACCGTGGCAAAAACCCCATCTACAGGCCGCCCTCTACGCGCTCGGCGCCTCCTTCGACACCGCCGCCTTCAAACCATGCACCGGCTCCGAGTGCTCCACCCGCGGCTTGTCCAGGCATGGCCTATACCCTGGTCTACCCCGTCCCTCCTTGGCGCTCCACCTGCCTACACCGGTGCTTGGCAATGTTGGAAATATGCCCTAGAGGCAATAATAAAAGCATTATTATTATATTTCCTTGTTCATGATAATTGTCTTTTATTCATGCTATAATTGTATTATCCGGAAATCGTAATACACGTGTGAATACATAGACCACAATATGTCCCTAGCGAGCCTCTAGTTGACTAGCTCGTTGATTAATAGATAGTCATGGTTTCCTGACTATGGACATTGGATGTCATTGATAACGGGATCACATCATTAGGAGAATGATGTGATGGACAAGACAATCCTAAGCATAGCACAAGATCGTGTAGTTCGTTTTGCTAGAGCTTTTCCAATGTCAAGTATCTCTTCCTTAGACCATGAGATCGTGTAACTCCGGATACCGTAGGAGTGTTTTGGGTGTACCAAGCGTCACAACATAAGCGGGTGACTATAAAGGTGCACTACTGGTATCTCCGAAAGTGTCATTGGGTTGACATGGATCGAGGCTGGGATTTGTCACTCCGTGTTACGGAGAGGTATCACTGGGCCCACTCGGTAGTGCATCATCATAATGAGCTCAAAGTGACCAAGTGTCGGTCACGGGATCATGCATTACGGTACAAGTAAAGTGACTTGCCGTGCGAGATTGAGCGAGGTATTGGGATACCGACGATCGAATCTCGGGCAAGTAACATACCGTCGACAAAGGGAATAGTTTACGGGTTGCTTGAATCCTCGACATCGTGGTTCATCCGATGAAATCATCGAGGAGTATGTAGGAGCCAACATGGGTATCCAGATCCGCTGTTGGTTATTGACCGAGAGCCGTCTCGGTCATATCGCATGTCTCCGAACCCGTAGGGTCTACACATAAGGTTCGGTGGCGCTAGGGTTATTAGGAAGACTTGTATGTGATTACGAATGTTGTTGGAGTCCGGATGATATCCCGGACGTCACGAGGAGTTCGGAATGGTCCGGAGGTAAAGATTTATATATGGGAAGTTGTCAAGCGGACACCGGAAAGTTTCAGGTCATATCGGTATTGTCTGGGGCCACGGAGAGGTTCCGGGGTCCACCGGGAGGGGCCACCCCTCTCGGAGGGCCTCATGGGCCACAAGGGCAGGGAACCAGCCTGGAGGGCTGGGCGCCCCTTGGGCCCATGCGCCTAGGGTTGGGGAACCCTAGTGGGGGCGCCCTTGCTTGGGGGGCAAGCCCCCTCCCCGGCCGCCGCCCCCTCTAGATCTCATCTAGAGGGGCCTTCTGCCCTTCCCTATAAATAGAGGGGTGAGGGAGGCTGCAACATACTTCAAGCGCAGCCCTCCCTCCCCAACACCTCTCCTCCTCTGCGTGTGCTTGGCGAAGCCACAGCCGAGATCTTGCCTCTCCACCATCATCACGCCGTCGTGCTGCTGCTGGAGCCTTCTTCCTCAACCTCTCCTTACCCCTTGCTGGATCAAGAAGGAGGAGACGTCGTCCGTTCCGTACGTGTGTTGAACACGGAGGTGCTGTCCGTTCGGCACTTGGTCATCGGTGATCTGAATCACGGCGAGTACGACTCCATCATCACCGTTCCTTGAACGCTTCACGCCTTGGTCTACAAGTGGTATGTAGATGCAATCTCTCTCTCATGACTCGTTGCTTAGATGAACTCATAGATGGACCTTGGTGAAACCGTAGGAAAAATTTTAATTTTCTGCAACGTTCTCCAACAGTGCCATCATGAGCTAGGTCTATGCGTAGTTCTCTATCGCACGAGTAGAACACAATTTTGTTGTGGGCGTAGATCTTGTCAACTTGCTTGCCGCTACTAGTCTTTTCTTGCTTTAGCGGTATTGTGGGATGAAGCGGCCGGACCGACCTTACGTGACGCTTACGTGAGACAGGTTCCACCGATCGACATGCACTAGTTGCATAAGGTGGCTAGCGGTGTCTGTCTCTCCTACTTTAGTTGGGCGGATTAGATGAAAAGGGTCCTTATGAAGGGTAAATAGAAGTTGACAAAATCACGTTGTGGTTATTCAGAGGTAAGAAAGCGTTCTTGCTAGAACCCAATTGCAGCCACGTAAAGATGCAACAACAATTAGAGGACGTCTAACTTGTTTTTGCAGGAATTGTCATGTGATGTGATATGGCCAGAAGTTGTGATGAATGATGAATGATATATTGTGATGTATGAGATCATGTTCTTGTAATAGGAATCACGACTTGCATGTCGATGAGTATGACAACCGGCAGTTGCCATAGGAGTTGTCTTAATTATTGTATGACCTGCGCGTCATTGATTCAACGCCATGTAAATTACTTCACTTTATTGCTAAACGTGTTAGCCATAGTAGTAGAAGTAATAGTTGGCGAGCAACTTCATGGAGACACGATGATGGAGATCATGATGATGAAGATCATGGTGTCATGCCGGTGACAAGATGATCATGGAGCCCCGAAGATGAAGATCAAATGAGCTATATGATATTGGCCATATCATGTCACTACTTTATATAATTGCATGTGATGTTTATTATGTTTATGCATCTTGTTTACTTAGAACGACGGTAGTAAATAAGCTGATCCCTTAGAATAATTTCAAGAAAGTGTTCCCCCTAACTGTGCACCATTGCTAAAGTTAAATCGTTCAAGCACCACGTGATGATCGGGTGTGATAGATCCTTACGTTCACATACAACGGGTGTAAGACAGTTTTACACATGCATAAACACTTAGGGTTAACTTGACGAGCCTAGCATGTACAGACATGGCCTCGGAACACAAGAGACCGAAAGGTCAAACATGAGTCGTATGGAAGATACGATCAACATGGCGATGTTCACCGACGATGACTAGTCCGTCTCACGTGATGATCGGACACGGCCTAGTCGACTCGGATCATGTAACACTTAGATGACTAGAGGGATGTCAAATCTGAGTGGGAGTTCATTAAATAATTTGATTAGATGAACTTAATTATCATGAACTTAGTCTAAAGTCTTTGCAAAATATGTCTTGTAGATCAAATGGCCAACGCTCATGTCAACATGGCGTTCCTAGAGAAAACCAAGCTGAAAGATGATGGCAGCAACTATTCGGACTGGGTCCGAAACCTGAGGATCATCCTCATAGCAGCCAAGAAACAATATGTCCTAGAAGCACCGCTAGGTGATGCACCCATCCCAGAGAACCAAGACATTATGAATGCTTGGCAGTCTCGTGCTGATGGTTACTCTCTCGTTCAGTGCGGCATGCTTTACAGCTTAGAACCGGGGTTCCAAAAGCGTTTTGAGCAACACGGAGCATATGAGATGTTCGAGGAGCTGAAAATGGTTTTCCAAGCTCATGCCCGAGTCGAGATATATGAAGTCTCCGACAAGTTCTATAGTTGTAAGATGGAGGAAAACAGTTACATCGGTGAGCACATACTCAATATGTGCAGGTTGCACAACCGCCTGCATCACTGGACATTAACCTCCGGACGAGGCGGTCATTGACAGAATCCTTGATCGCTCCCACCAAGCTACAAGAGCTTTGTGATGAACTACAATATGCAGGGGATGGTGAAGACCATTCTGAAGTATTCTCAATCTGAAGTCAGCAGAGGTTGAAATCAAGAAAGAACATCAAGTGTTGATGGTCAATAAAACCACTAAGTTCAAGAAGGGCAAGGGTAAGAAAAACTTAAAGAAGGACGGCAAAGATGTTGCCGCACCCGTAAGCAAGTTGCGGGAAGAAGTCAAAGAATGGACCCAAGCCTGAGATAGAGTGCTTTTATTGCAAAGGAAGGGCCATCGAAGCGGAACTGCCCCAAATACTTAGCGGACAAGAAGGCCGCAACACTAAAGGTATATTTGATATACATGTAATTGATGGGTACCTTACCGATTACTCGTAGTAACTCCCGGTATTTGATACGGTGCCGTTGCTCATATTTGTAACTCAGCAGGAGCTGCGGAATAAGCGGAGACTGGCGAAGGGACGAGGTGACGATCGCGCGTCGGGAATGGTTCCAAGGTCGATGTGATCGCCGTCGCACGCTACCTCTACATTTACCTACGGGATTAGTTTTAAACCTCAATAATTGTTATTTAGTGCCAAGTTTGAGCATGAACATTGTATCGGGATCTCGTTTAATGCGAGATGGCTACTCATTTAAATCCGAGAATAATGGTTGTTCTATTTATATGAGAGATATGTTTTATGGTCATTCTCCGATGGTCAATGGTTTATTTTTAATGAATCTCGGCGTAATGTTACACATATTCATAGTGTGAATACCAAAAGATGTAAAGTTGATAACGATAGTCCCACATACTTGTGGTAATCGCCGCCTTGGTCACATTGGTGTCAAGCGCATGAAGAAGCTCCATTCGATGGACTTTTAGAGTCTCTCGATTATGAATCATTTGACACATGCGAACCATGCCTCATGGGCAAAATGACCAAGACTCCGTTCTCGGAACAATGGGCGAGCAACCAACTTATTGGAAATCATACATACCGATGTGCGGTCCAATGGCGTTGAGGCTCATGGAGGATATCGTTATGTTCTCACTCTCACTGATGACTTGAGTAGATATGGGTATGTCTACTTGATGAAACACAAGTCTGAGACCTTTGAAAAGTTCAAGGAATTTCAGAATGAGGTAGAGAATCAACGTGACCGAAAGATAAAATTCTTACGATCGGATCGTGGAGGAGAATATTTAAGTCACGAATTTGGTACACACTTAAGAAAATGTGGAATCGTTTCACAACTCACGCCGCTGGAACACCTCAAATAAACGGTGTGTCCGAGCGTCGAATCGCACTCTATTGGATATGGTGCGATCTATGATGTCTCTCACCGATTTACCGCTATCATTTTGGGGATACGCACTAGAGACAGCTACATTCACTTTAAATAGGGCCTTGTCTAAATCCGTTGAGGCGACACCGTATGAATTATGGTTTGGGAAGAAACCTAAGTTGTCGTTTCTAAAAGTTTGGGGATGCGATGCTTATGTCAAGAAACTTCAACCTGAAAAGCTCGAACCCAAGTCGGAAAATGCGTCTTCATAGGATACCCTAAGGAAACCATTGGGTATACCTTCTACCTTAGATCCGAAGGCAAGATCTTTGTTGTTAAGAACGGATCCTTTCGGGAAAAGAGTTTCTCTCGAAAGGAGTAAGTGGGAGGAAAGTAGAACTTCGATGAAGTACTACCTCTTGAACCGGAAAGTAGTGCAGCTCGGGAAAATGTTCTGTGGTGCCTACACCCACCGGAGAGGAAACTAATGATGATCAAGGTACTTCGGATCAAGTTGCTCTTGAACTTCAGAGGTCCACAAGGAGACGTTCCACACAGAGTGGTATGGCAACCTGTCCTAGAAATCATGTTGTTAGACAACGGTGAACCTTGAACTATGAAGAAGCGATGGCGGGCCCGGATTCCAACAAATGGCTTGAAGCCATGCAATCCGAGATAGGATCCATGTATGAAAACAAAGTATGGACTTTGACAGACTTGCCCGATGATCGGGGAGCGATAGAAAACAAATGGATCTTTAAGAAGAAGACGGACGCGGATGGTAATGTCACCATCTATAAAGCTCGACTAGTTGCTAAGGGTTATCGGCAAGTTCAAGGGATTGACTACGATGAGACTTTCTCTCCCGTAGCGAAGCTTAAGTCCGTCCGAATCATGTTAGCAATTGCCGCATACTATGATTATGAGATATGGCAGATGGACGTCAAAACGGCATTCCTTAACGGTTATCTTAAGGAAGAGCTGTATATGATGCAGCCGGAAGGTTTTGTCGACCCTAAGAATGCTAACAAGGTATGCAAGCTCCAGCGATCCATTTATGGGCTGGTGCAAGCATCTCGGAGTTGGAACATTCGCTTTGATGAGATGATCAAAGCGTTTGGGTTTATGAGACTTATGGAGAAGCTGCGTTTACGAAAGTGAGTGGGAGCTCTGAGCATTTCTCATATTATATGTAGATGACATACTTTTGATGGGAAATGATATAGAACTCTTGGACAGCATTAAGGCCTACTTGAATAAAAGTTTTTCAATGAAGGACCTTGGAGAAGCTACTTATATATTAGGCATCAAGATCTATAGAGATAGATCGAGGCGCCTCATAGGTCTTTCACAAAGCACATACCTTGATAAGATTTTGAAGAAGTTCAAAATGGATCAGTCCAAGAAAGGGTTCTTGCCTGTCTTGCAAGGTGTGAGATTGAGCTCGGCTCAACGCCCGATCACGACAAAAGATAAAGAAGAGATGGCGTCATCCCTATGCCTCGCCATAGGATCTATTATGTATGCCATGCTGTGTACTGGACCTGATGTAAACCTTGCCGTAAGTTTGGTAGGAAGGTACCAAAGTAATCCCGCAAGGAACTTTGGACAGCGGTCAAGAATATCCTGAAGTACCGAAAAGGACAAAGGACATGTTTCTCGTTTATGGAGGTGACAAAGAGCTCGTCAGAAGGGTTACGTCGACGCTAGCTTCGACACAGATCTGGATGACTCTAAGTCACAAACCGGATCGTGTATATGTTGAATGGTGGAGCAGAAGCTGGTGCAGCTGCAAGCGAAGCGTCGTGGCGGGATCTACATGTGAAGCGGAGTACATGGCAGCCTCGGAGGCAGCGCATGAAGCAATTTGGGTGAAGGAGTTCATCACTGACCTAGGAGTCATACCCAATGCGTCGGGGCCGATCAAACTCTTCTGTGACAACACTGGAGCTATTTCACTTGCCAAGGAGCCAGGTTTCACAAGAAGACCAGCACATCAAGCGTCGCTTCAACTCCATCCGTGAAAATGTTCAAGATGGAGACATAGAAATTTGCAAAGTGCATACGGATCTGAATGTCGCAGATCCGTTGACTAAACCTCTTCCGCGGGCAAAACATGATCAACACCAGAACTCTATGGGTGTTCGATTCATCACAATGTAACTAGATTATTGACTCTAGTACAAGTGGGAGACTGTTGGAAATATGCCCTAGAGGCAATAATAAAAGCATTATTATTATATTTCCTTGTTCATGCTAATTGTCTTTTATTCATGCTATAATTGTATTATCCGGAAATCGTAATACACGTGTGAATACATAGACCACAATATGTCCCTAGTGAGCCTCTAGTTGACTAGCTCGTTGATCAATAGATAGTCATGGTTTCCTGACTATGGACATTGGATGTCATTGATAACGGGATCACATCATTAGGAGAATGATGTGATGGATAAGACCCAATCCTAAGCATAGCACAAGATCGTGTAGTTCGTTTTGCTAGAGCTTTTCCAATGTCAAGTATCTCTTCCTTAGACCATGAGATCATGTAACTCCCGGATACCGTAGGAGTGTTTTGGGTGTACCAAACGTCACACCGTGAATCGGGTGACTATAAAGGTGCACTACGGTATCTCCGAAAGTGTCATTGGGTTGACATGGATCGAGCGGGATTTGTCACTCCGTGTTACGGAGAGGTATCACTGGGCCCACTCGGTAGTGCATCATCATAATGAGCTCAAAGTGACCAAGTGTCTGGTCACGGGATCATGCATTACGGTACAAGTAAAGTGACTTGCCGGTAACGAGATTGAACGAGGTATTGGGATACCGACGATCGAATCTCGGGCAAGTAACATACCGTCTGACAAAGTGATGTAGGGCGAAACCCTACGTGGGCGATCTTTCACGTTGGAGCGGATCCTAGGGGGAAATCACGAAGAACGAGTGGAAGAACACGAGGAAATCACGGGGAGGAACAAGGGACAACACTCAACCGACAAGAAAACAATCACACAAGTGCTAGATTATCGAATACATAGAGTGGCACAAGGTTCAAGATCAACAAAGGTAAGGATACACAAGTAGCCGTTCTTCTCCGCGAGGAGGTCTTGATGGGGTCCGCCCTAGAAGGGGGTCTTGGATCCACGTGGGGATCTTCTCCGTAGAGGTCCTGATCTCCGAGGAGAAGTAGCCACGGGATGAGCAAAGGCTCTCACATGAAATATGAGCAAATCCAAAGCTAACCCTAGAAAGGATGAGGGAAGGTCTATTTATAGTCTAGGACCTCCAAGGGGTAAGTTAGGGCGAAAGCAGTACATGGGCCTCGGCCCAAACGCTGCACACAGGCAGGGCGGTAGTACCGTTTCTGCATGGTACTACCGTTCTCTGTATGATAGTCTTGCTTGACGCCGTTCGATTCTGGAGTGTGTCGTGTTTTTGCGGAAGTAGGCGGATGGAGAGCGGTAGTACCGCTTGGCTCGGCTCAGCGGTAGTACTGCTTGGCTTGAGCGGTAGTACCGCTGGGCGGTAGTACCGCTTGGCTTGAGCGGTAGTACCGCTCCCTCTGGACTCTGCAGCTCCTCCTCTTGCTCTTGGTGTCCATCTTGGGCTGCAGCTTCTCCTAGGTTGGTTCCTTGGTACCTAAGCATGCACAACATTCCGGATTGAGGTAGTAGCCATGTCTCGAGAGGGTCATATGATATTTCACTAAGGAGAGAAGTCACCTCGGTCTCGAGAGCTCGAGCTCGTGCTCTAGTCATGGGTCCTCTTGGCTCTTGATGAGGCGGTCGTGGATGCATGGGGATGATCGTGGGATGCTCCGCATCATCTCCCCCCTTGGGAGAGATCCGACCTCGGATCAAAAGCTTCATCTCCATGGAAAGGTGCGAGGTCCTTGGCGTTGAAGATGTCGCCACGTTGTACTTGTCGCGAGGTATGTCGATCTTGTAAGCGTTGTCGTTGTAGCGTGCTAGTACCTTGAAAGGTCCATCGGCTCGAGGGAGAAGTTTGGACTTGCGTTCTTTGGGGAAGCGGACCTTGCGAAGGTGTAGCCATACTAGATCACCAATGTTGAAGACGATGGGTTGCTTGTTGGCGTTGAGCTTGTTTGCTTGGCGTTGTACTTGGCGCTCGATGGTGTGCCTTGTATCTTCGTGCATCTTCTTGATGTAGCTTGCTCGTTCACTTGCATCCATGTTGGTGCGCTCTTGGAGAGGAAGTGGTAGAATGTCCAATGGGGACAACGGGTTGAAACCGTGAGAGCGACCTCAAAGGGGACTTGCGGTAGTTGAATGTCTTGCACGATTGTAGGCGTGCTTTCGGCGATGGGTAGACATGCTTCCCACTCCTTGATGTTCTTCTTGATCAAGACACGAAGTAGAGTGGATAGTGTGCGGTTCGTCACCTCCGTTTGGCCGTCGGTTTGAGGATGGTATGCCGAGGAGAACAAGAGCTTGATTCGAGCTTGGCACATAGGGTCTTCAAAAGTAACTCAAGAACTTGACGTCATGATCGGAGACGATTGTCTTTGGTACGCCATGGAGTCGCAAGATTTCCTACAAAAGAGATTTGCAACATGTGAAGCATCATCTATCTTGTTGCAAGGAATGAAATGTGCCATTTTAGAAAATCTATCCACAACAACAAAGACGGAATCCTTGCCATTTTGAGTCCTAGGCAAACCAAGTACAAAATCCATACTAATGTCTTCCCATGGTTGATATGGAATAGGAAGAGGCATGTAAAGACCATGAGATTGAGCTTTAGACTTAGCTTTGCGACATGTGTAGCATCGGTTGGTGAAGCGTGAGACGTCGCGGAACATCTTGGGCCAAAAGTAGTTGTTGGAGAGTGCGGCGAATGTCTTGTCGCGTCCAAAGTGTCCCATGAGGCCGCCTCCATGAGCCTCTTGCAAAAGGAGCAAACGAAGAGAAGACTCGGGAAAGCAAATTTTGTTAGCTCTCATAAGGTAACCATCCTTGATGTAATATTGTTCCCAAGACGTATGCGTCAAACACTTAGCATAAGGAGAAGCAAAATGTCACATCCCAGATAGACCATGCATTAGGGTGTGCATCATGTTTAAATTTCATCTGAATTTGAAATGGGGAAGGCAGGAAACCCCAGAACACCCCCCCCCCCTTAAAATAACTAGGGTTTACTAAAATTTATTTCAATGAATCCGAAATGCCCTTCAAAATGCTCATCCTCTTTGTTTGGGTTTAGGATCCATGTCAAAGAAGGTGGAACATTTTCTAGGTCACCTAAGGGTTCTAGATATAATTCACAAGTTTTTGAAAAGAGCATTTTAAATTATGGAAAATATTTTAAGTGTTCAAAAATTGTTAAACTAAAATGTTTCACGTTGGAAATATTCCAACAAGTGACCAGGAGCATTTTGGTAATTTTTGAAAAGGTTTTGGTATTTTTAAAAACCCTAAACAGAATTGCAGAAATAGAAAAGACTAAAAAAAGAGAAAATCTTACTGTCGCCAAAGAATCGCCCACCGCTGCCCAGCCCAAAGAGCCGGCCAATGACAGCTGTGGCTCGGCCAGCAGCAGGCTGGTGCCGGGCCGGCAGCGCTTGGGCGCGCCACGCAGCTGGCCGCCGCCTGCCTCATCCCTCGCCGCCTCGCCGCTGGGCGACCCGCGTCGTCACCCGACCTCCCAGACACCTCACTTTCCCCCTGCTCTCTCTCTCGCCGCTCGACACGGCCGACGCCATCGCCGACACGCCACCGTCGACGCCGTGCTCCCGCCGATCATACTCCTCCCGCCATGTCTGCAGCTCCGCGACCCGTTACCCCTAGCCAGCTAGTTCCCTCGCCCAAAACACCCCGAGGCCACTACCCGACCTCGCCGAGCTCAAGGCGCGGAGATCCCCATCGTCGCCGCCGCCGCATCATCCGCCCCGACCCGACGAAGCTCCCGCAGGTTCACCGTGAGCCTAGCTACCCTCCATCCTCTCCGTTCTCTTCTTCTTGCACCACAGCAAGCACGCGATGATCGCTGAACCCACTGCCCTGGGACTCGTCGCCGACGAGCCTCCGGTCACCTAATGGCCACGCCACTATGCCCATCGACTCACCACGCCCCACAGGCCTAACTGCACTCCCGCGCCTCGCCGGGCCCTCTAACCCAAAACCGTCGGTGGCGAGCCCAGTCGCCGCCCGACTCGTCGCCGGCGCCCATTCCGGCCACCCCTAACCCTACCGACTCCACCACTAACCGCGGCTCACCTCCGGCATCACGAGGTGCTCCCAGCGCCCATTTGGAGCCGGAAAGTGCAAAAGCACTTGCTCCGCCTGCGTCTGGCCTCGGCCCGGCTAGACGCCGGTGAGTTGACCTCGCCCGTGGGCCCTGTTGACCTCTGGGTCAATGACAGGTGGACCCCCTCCGGTTAATCTAATTAGGATTAGTTTTAATTAAAACTAATTAGTTAAACTAACCTGACATGCGGGTCCCACTGGTCAGTTTGACCTGGACGACCCCGTTGACCCCCTGACGTCATGCTGACCTCATGCTGACGCATTAATTCAAATTCTGGAATTATTTTTATATAATAAATTTCAGAATATAATCCAAATTTCAAATGCTTATAACTTTTATTCTATAACTCCAAATGCAAAGATTTATATATGAAAATTTATCAGAAAAATACACTCTATCCATTGGTACAGGTTTCATGCATGTTAAAACAAGTTAACTATGCTGAATAACCAGATTAAGATTTTGCACCATTAGGACTAACTCACATGATCTATCATTTGAACCTTTGGTTCAAATGAGATCATCCCATCCCTTCAACTTGCATTAGGCCAACACACATTCATCTTGCCATGTCATAGCATGCATCATATTGCTGCATATTGGTTGTATGTTTATTTTGGTGTGTTTCCATGATAGGTTCTGCCTCGAAGATAACCTCGATTACCCACCAAGGGCAGTTCTCTACCCAGGCCCATCGGGCAAGCAATTCATTGATCATTCGATACAAACCCATGTTCTCGCTTCGCTCTCATTTTACTGCATTAAGACAACGCGATTCAACTGTGTGTGTGCTGCGGTAGTTGAACCCACTTCCTTTGCATGACTGTCATTGCCACAAGAATTAGATGAAACCCACTAGTATGTGTAGGAGTTGATTGAGCCATGTTTGTGATTCCTACCATGCTATGCTTGCTATGCTTAGAGTTGTGTCAGTCGGCTCATCGGGATGATGAACTGGAGTGAAAGGTTGTGTTGGTTCGAGAGTGTAAGTGTTGAACACGATTTGGTAAAGGTATCGATGAGAGGCCATGTAGGAGTACATGGTGGGTTGTTTCATTGAGGCCGAACTTAAGAACTGAGATCTGTGTTTGTGATCCATGAACTAGCTACTACCACGCATTGGGCCCGAAACCAATGGACCCTCTCGGCTTCTTAACCACCCCTGTTCATAGTCCGGAGTTGCAAGTAGTTTCGTGTTTGTAGCATCTTGGGGCCGCACGCAACGCTGACCTTAGGGGTGGGTTGTGTTGCGGTAGGCACCGTGGTCGTGTACCGAAAGTGCCCGTTTGGTATCTCGGGAACCCTGCACACATCGCTCGGGCTGTATGGGAAACCTCGGCGGACTCCTCGGATGGAACCCGAATAGGCGATAACCTGGACTAGGGACTTGAGTGTTTAGGTAGGCTGTGGCCGACACCCACGTTGGGCTTCCGCTTGAAGGTTGCGAGTACATGTCGTAAACGAGCGATAAGTGGTGGAGCGTGTGTGAAGAAGTATACCCTGCGGGGTTAAATATGATCTATTGAATAGCCGTGTCCACGGAGAAGGACTTCGGGTTACCTATATCGGTTCATAGACAAGTAAATGGATACTACTAAAAGCCTCAAGATAAGTGTGAGTATCGTGGATGGCCCTCTCGGGGATGACGAGAGAGGATCCACGGTGGGGTATTGTGATGGTGGATAGTGGACTCGTGTGCGATATAATGCTTTACAAAGTGTGTCACGAGGATAGCTTAGCCAAGAGTCAAAGCTGGCTTGCTGCAATTAACTCCACTTCCTTCCTTGAGAATGTGCATGTATGATAGGATTCGTGGTAAGACTTGCTGAGTACTTTGTACTCATGTTTGCTTAATCAATATTTTTCAGAGGACTATACTACCCCCTCCGACGGATTCTATGTAGATGTTGACTTGACGAGTAAGCTAGCCACCCGTGTGGCGATCTAAGACTTGTGAAGGGCCATTGTAGATAGAAAGGCTCCAACAAGCTTTCTTTCTTTCTAGAGTCGTACTCAGACTACTTTGCTTCCGCATGTGCTTGTATGATTGTATGACTTGAGTGTTGGGTCATGTGACCCCTACTGTATGATCATGTTATGTATGGCTCCTCGAGCCTCTTAAATAAAGTACTTGAGTTGTAGAGTTTTGTTGTGATGCCTTGTTGTATTTACTCATATCGGGCATATTATGTGTATGATTGAAATGCTTGGTATGAGTGGGATCCGACAATCTAGTTGTTTATCCTTGGCAGCCTCTCATATGGGGAAATGTAGTCTCGTGCTTACGAGCGATAGTAGTCCGCTACTGCCCGGTTCACGGAGTCCTGCTAGCCCAAAGACTGCTTGGACACTTGACTGGCCGGCATGTGATTCATTTCGTTCCTATGTCTGTCCTTCGGGAAATATCACGCGGTGATACTTGAGTCTGCCTAGCTGCTACAGCCCGGGTACCGGGGTCCTCTAGCCCAGTGCTACAGCCCAAGTTCATACGTTGATGACCGACATGCTCAAGTGTTTCATGTATGCCTGTCCCCATAGGTTAGTGCCGCTTTGGGTTCACGACTAGCCATGTCGGCCCGGTTCTTTGTCATGTGGATGCTAGCGACACCGTCATATACGTGAGCCAAAAGACATAAACGGTCCCGGCCATGGTAAGGCGACACCGTGAGGATACCGTGCGTGAGGCCGCAAAGTGATATGAGGTGTTACCAGCTAGGTCGATGTGACTTGAATCGGGTCCCGACAGCGTTGGCATCGAGCAGGGCTGCCTGTAGGTCCGCTAAGCCAAACTGGTCAAGTTGAGTCTAGAAATGCTTTAGTTATATGTAGGGAATTGATTGTGGGAGGAACGTAAGGCTCTTTTACTCCTTTACCTTATGCCCTCGATCTGAGTCATCCTCTTCTCATTCAACGTGGGTTTAGGACTAGGCTCTCTTCTCTATCGTGTTCACGTGTTACTATCCGTAGTACCTTGTAGGATTGTTGGTTATATTCTCGATTCAAAGGTCTTTGCTAAATTTTAGTATGCTATTGCTTGAACCGTAACCTTGATATGATATTGTTGAGTGGTTTTGCAAATCTGATTGTGAATGTCTCAAATTTGATTTGAGCATTTCTGAGATGTTATGCTGCCCGATTTTCCTAGGAATTCTAATGCCTTTGCATTATGGCTGTGCTTCAGATGGCCACCGTTCCCGTAACCAAGTGGTTCGCCCGACCATTGCATTGATGTGTGCGGTCACACGGCCATGTTGGTTAGGGTGATGATTGAGGCTGGTTATCGATGGTATCCTGAATATACCGTCGAGGAGCAGTTCGAGGATTTCAATCAAAGCCAATATCTATGCACGGTCCGGATTTATCCATCCTGTCCCGAGCTCTTGAGCCACTTCTTTGTTCCTATGGGCTCGGAATCACTATTGGAATGTCGTACAAGATGCAGCCTATTCCATGATGACTATTATTCGAGCCAGACTGCTTTCTCGAGCAACACCGACTTCCGCTATATGCCAAGATCTCTTCACGGGCGCATGGCTACCTTGTGGCTTGTGCAAGTGATGCATCCCATGAGGACTCACTCCTTCGCACTACTCTTGAGTTCTTTGGAGGACAAGGACCGTGAGAACCGGGCCTTGCGTATGGAAGCATGATAATGCCCGCTCGACCTTTGGGCTACCTCGACTAGGTTTGCACTGCCGTGCAAGCCGGATGTATGGACATGAGAGATTTGTACCTGTATGGGCGAGTTTGCGGACTTCATGGAGTGGCGTGAGGTTGGAGGCATCACCCTCCTCGTGGGCCTCTTTCGCCACCGCTTGTTGGTCCACGGCCACATCCGAGTCCTTATGGTCCACAGGCCCCACAGATTGTCATTTCTGCACGATCATGTCCCATTCAGTGCAGGTGGTGACTTCTATGAGGACTACTATGGAGCTGCCGAGATAGTAGTAGTATTCCTAGTATGGTAATGGTTGTGTTTCCACCGTCTGCGTGACTCGTGGAATACGACTTAGTGTGTATCATTCCTAAGTGTAGAAAATAATGTATAGGAGTTGGAATGCTTCCGATGAGATGTAACGCCTTTCCTTATAGTTGTACTCCGTCGGGCTTGTACTAAGCTATGAATGGTGTGTATGACCGTTGGTATATATATATATGGCAGTTTATATTACCATGTCATACGGTTAAACATCTTTGCATTCCATACTGTCCATTACCTTCCGCACTTCCTTGTTAAATTCTGCCATCCTGGTTTAAACCTTTGTTTTGTCTCCCGGGATGGTCAACACTCAAATTCTCCTGCTGTTCCAGAGCAGGAGAGGCCATGCAGCCGAAATGTGAATCGCCGCAACCGCCATCTTTGGCTGAGGTGATCTTTGGAAGCGAACGCAATAAGCCTTGAAACCAACCGCTTATTGGAGCGGATTGAACAAAACACAGCACGCCAGCCAAGAAACGATGGGGTTTCACTCAATGACTTCGTCAAGCTATATCCTCCAAAATTCAAATGCTCCGTCGAGCCACTCGGCGCCGATGATTGGCTCCGAGATCCACCACAAGCTGCGTTCCGCCAATGTGGCCGAGGTCGACAAAGTTATCTTTGCCGCCTATCATCTGGAAGCCCCCGTCCACCGTGGGAAAACTATGAGGCTATGCGTCCGCTGGACAAGTTACAACTTGGGATGAATTGATGCTGCCTTCCGCGAGCACCATATTCCGAAGGACTTATGGACCGCAAACGTGAGGAATTTTGCAGTTTCACCCAAGGCGGTGACGGTGGATGCCTCTGACCCGAATTCGGGAGGTTAGCACGTTATGCTCCCGAAGAAGTTTCTACCGATGCTAAGAAGCGGCGAGGTTCCGTAAGGGACTTAGCCTCGAGCTACGCCGAGATCTCCGTCTCGCATGAATGTACCTCTTTCTCGGCTAGTCAATAAGGCTATCGGCGCCGAGATCAAGGCAGACTGATTTCGAGGCTTCACGCAAGCACATCCGTGATTCGGATCATCATCCTCTCGTTCCCGAAGCGCGGGTTTGGGTCCCAAACACGGCTCTACCACCCTGTACACCCCGAGGCCATCCTTCGAGGCGCCTCGCCCCAACCAGCCGTATTTTCCACCCAAGACATATGGAGGTCCAACTGCTAATGTGGCCCCACGGCCAAATGTGATCACTTGCTTCAAATGTGGAGAGACGGACCACTATATTCGAGAGTGCCCCCAGAACAACCCCAATCAAGTGGAAAATCTGCGTGGCGCGGCAAGCCAGCAGAAAGGTTCCTATGCCAAGCCGATTGCCACCGCCGTGGCCATGTCAACTATGTCTCTCTTGAAGAAACCTATGAGGATCCCAACGCCGTCCTCGATGCGCTTCTTGTTAATTGCCATCCGCAATCGTTCTTTTGATCTTGGAGCATCACATTCATTTATTTCGAGAGCTATGCTCGATTGCACAACACCACATTCTCGTGACATGCCTACCTCCATGGAAATTAAACTCCACGGTTCTAGATGGCAAACCTCTAGAATAAGTCATGGGAATGAGATTCTTGTCGATGATTAGTCTTTCTTGCATCTCTAATAGCTCTTAAGTCCTCGGACATAAACATCATCTTGGGTATGGGTGGATGTCAACCCATTATGCCAAGATCGATTGCTCTACTAGAACCGCTCAACTCACCCATCCTTGGGTAAAACGGTGGATGTTTTAACCCGAGTGTCTAAGCGCCGACTTTACTCTTTAAATGCCAACCCCTTCCGGACCTCAAGATATTCCGGTAGTCCGTGATTTTCGGATGTCTTTCGGAGGAACTGCCAGTGTTCCACCCGCGGGGATGTCGAGTTCGTGATAGATCTTATTCCGGAACCGCCCCAATCTCTAGAAGACCCTATAAGATGGCACCCTAGAACTAGTGAACTTAAGAAACAACTCGATGAGTCCTTGCAAAAGGGTTTCATCCGTCCTAGTTCATCCCCATGGGCTTGCCCCGTCCTCTTCGTCAAGAAGAAGGATGGTACGGATCGGATGGTTGTAGATTACCGACCTGTCAATTTGGTCACTATCAAAAACAAGTATCCGCTCCCCAGGATCAATGACCTGTATGATCAGCTCGCTGGATCCTCAGTCTTTTCCAAGATGGATTTGAGGTTGGGCTACCATCAAATCAAAATCAAGAACGGTGACATACCCAAAACGGCCTTTGTCACTCGTTATGGCCAATACGAGTACACCGTCATGTCCTTCGGATTAACCAATGCTCCAGCCACTTTCTCCCGGTTAATGAACTCGATCTTCATGGAGTATTTGGATAAATTCGTCGTGGTATACCTCGATGATATACTCATCTACTCCAAGAATGAGGAAGAACATGCCGAACACCTAAGGCTAGTATTGATGAAACTTCGAGAGCACCGCCTTTATGCCAAATTCTCTAAATGTGAATTCTGGTTACCAGAAGTGACCTATCTAGGACATGTAATTTCTGGTAAGGGCATTGCTGTCAATCCCGAAGCGAGTTCAAGCTGTCCTTGATGGACTCCACTGAATCGGTCAAGCAAGTTCGAGTTTCCTCGGTTTAGCGAGCTATTGCCGCCGCTTCGTCGAGAATTCTCTAAAGTTGCTAAACCTCTAACCGAACTCCTCAAGAAGGATAAGAAGTTCGAGTGGACGCCATACAGGCGAGATCAGCTTTCGAGAACGAAAAGACGCTCGACATCTGCTCCCGCATTTGTTCCACCAGATTTTCTAAGGACTTTATTATCTATTGCGGCGCCTCGCGACAAGGACTAGGTTGCATACTCATGCAAGACCGTCATGTGATTGCCTACGATCTCGATAGATTCGCCCACATGAGGATAACTATCCCACACACGATCTAGAGCTTGCAGCGATGGTTCATGCACTCAAAACTGGCGACATTACCTTACGGGTAATCGTTATAAATCTACACAGATCACCAAAGTCTGAAATATATCTTCACCCAACCGGATTTGAATCTCAGGCAAAGACGTTGGGTCGAGTTGATTACAGATTTCGACTTAGGAATATCTTACACCCCAGGCAAGGCCAATGTCATGGCTGATGCACTAAGTCGCAAATCTTACTGTAACAATTTGATGCTACAACAAGGTCAACCAATTCTCCACGAGGAATTTCGTAAGCTTAATCTTCACATTGTCCCTCGAGGATTCCTTTCCACCCTGGTGGCGAAACCTACCCTTACGGATCAGATCATCAAAGCACAGAAGGTAGATCCGGGAATCTCCGTGATCGGGAGAAACATCAAGAAAGGAGTCGCAGATTGTTTCTCCATTGATGAACAAGGTGTCGTGTTCTTTGGAGACCGTCTAGTGGTCCCCAAGGTGCGCAACCTGAGGCGATTGATCCTTAAGGAAGCTCATGACTCTCCTCTCACCATTCATCCTGGTAGTACTAAAATGTATCAAGATCTACGCCAGAGGTTTTGGTGGACTAGGATGAAGAGAGAAATCGCTCAATACATTGCTAACTGCGACGTTTGTCGTCGAGTTAAAGCAGAGCATCAACGGCCTGCTGGTACCCTTCAACCTTTGGAAATTCCTGAATGGAAATGGGATAAAATCGGTATGGATTTCATTACCGGGTTTCCCAGGACCAAGAGAGGGAATAACGCTATCTTCGTCGTTGTTGATCGTCTTTCCAAAGTAGCCCACTTCCTACCTGTTCGTGAGAGTATAACCGCTAGCCAGCTAGCTGATTTGTACATCTCCCGAATAGTGTCTCTTCATGGTGTTCCATCAGAGATTAATTCCGACCGTGGGAGTCTCTTCACCTCTCGATTTTGGGAAAGTTTCCAAAACGCTATGGGAACTCGTCTCTCCTTTAGCACCGCTTTCCATCCCCAATCAAGTGGTCAAGTAGAACGAGTCAATCAAATCTTAGAGGATATGCTTGAGCTTCATCATCTCTTTCGCATGAATTGGGAGAAATGCCTTCCATTCGCCGAGTTCGCTTATAACAACAGTTATCAAGCGATCTGGGCAAAGCCCTTCGAAGTTCTTTATGGACGAAAATGTCGAACGCCTCTTAATCTGGTCGAAACCGGGAGAGACAGCTCTTGGCCCGGATATGATTCAGAAGCAGAGGAGCAGGTTCGCGTTGTTCGTGAGAATTTGAAAACAGCCCAATCTCGTCAGAAGAGCCAATATGACCGCAAACATAAGCCTATGGCTTATGAAATCGGCGAGAAGGCTTACCTCCGGGTTTCTCCTTTAAAGGGAACCCATCGATTCGGTATCAAGGGCAAGTTGGCTCCTCGTTACATTGGACCTTTTCGCATTCTTGCCAAACGAGGGAAGTTGCCTACCAATTGAACTACCCCCGCATCTTTCCAAGGTCCATGATGTCTTCCACGCTTCCCAACTCAGCGTTGCTTCTCGGATCCTATCCGTGGAGTGGACCACTAAACGCTTGATCTCCAAGATAACCTCACCTATCGAGAGTACCCGCTCAGATCCTCGATCAAACCGAGCGCACCACTCGACGCGGGATATCAAGTTTCTAAAGGTTCAATGGTCAAACCATTCCGAGCAAGAAGCAACTTGGGAAAGGGAGGATCGCCTTCGACTTGAGTACCCCACCTTTTTCAAGAATAGATCCTAAATCTCGGACGAGATTCTTTTGAGTGGGGTGAGTTGTCACATCCCGTATAGACCATGCATTAGGGTGTGCATCATGTTTAAATTTCATCTGAATTTGAAATGGGGAAGGCAGAAACCCCGTAACACCCCCTTAAAATAACTAGGGTTTACTAAAATTTATTTCAATGAATGAATGCCCTTCAAAATGCTCATCCTCTTTGTTTGGGTTTAGGATCCATGTCAAAGAAGGTGGAACATTTTCTAGGTCACCTAAGGGTTCTAGATATAATTCACAAGTTTTTGAAAAGAGCATTTTAAATTATGGAAAATATTTTAAGTGTTCAAAATTGTTAAACTAAAATGTTTCATGTTGGAAATATTCCAACAAGTGACCAGGAGCATTTTGGTAATTTTGAAAAGGTTTTGGTATTTTTAAAACCCTAAACAGAATTGCAGAAATAGAAAAGACTAAAAAGAGAAAATCTTACTGTCGCCAAGAATCGCCCACCTGCCTGGCCCAGCCCAAAGAGCCAAGGCCAAAGAAGCTTGCTTGGCTCGCCAGCAGCAGGCTGGTGCCGGCCCGGCAGCGCAGGCGCGCGCACGCAGCTGGCCGCCGCCGCCTCATCCTCGCCGCCTCGCCGCCTGGACGACCCACGCGTCGTCACCCCGACCTCCCAGACACCTCACTTTCCCCCCTGGCTCTCTCTCTCGCTCGCCCCCGACCTGGCCGACGCCATCGCCGACACGCCACCGTCGACGCCGTGCTCCCCGCCGATCATACTCCTCCCCGCCATGTCTCGCAGCTCCGCCGCACCCCGTTACCCCTAGCCAGCTAGTTCCCCTCGCTCCAAAACACCCCGAGGCCACTACCCCGACCTCGCCCGAGCTCAAGGTCACGGAGATCCCCATCGTCGCCGCCGCCGATCGATCCGCCCCGACCCGACGAAGCTCCCGCAGGTTCACCGTGAGCCTAGCTACCCTCCATCCTCTCCGTTCTCTTCTTCTTGCACCACAGCAAGCACGCGATGATCGCTGAACCCATCGCTGGGACTCGTCGCCGACGAGCCTCCGGCCACCTAATGGCCACGCCACTATGCCCATCGACTCACCACGCCCCCACAGGCCTAACTGCACTCCCGCGCCTCGCCGGGCCCTCTAACCCAAAACCGTCGGTGGCGAGCCCGCCGCCGCCTCGACTCGTCGCCGGGCGCCCATTCCGCCACCCCTAACCCTACCGACTCCACCACTAACCGCGGCTCACCTCCAAAGATCACGAGGTGCTCCCAGGCCCATTTGGAGCCCGGAAAGTGCAAAAGCACTTGCTCCGCCGCGTCTGGCCTCGCCGGCGGCTAGACGCCGGTGAGTTGACCTCGCCCGTGGGCCCTGTTGACCCTCTGGGTCAATGACAGGTGGACCCCCTCCGGTTAATCTAATTAGGATTAGTTTAATTAAAACTAATTAGTTAAACTAACCTGACATGCGGGTCCCACTGGTCAGTTTGACCTGGACGACCCCGTTGACCCCCTGACGTCATGCTGACCTCATGCTGACGCATTAATCCTAATTCTGGAATTATTTTTTTATATAATAAATTTCAGAATATAATCCAAATTTCAAATGCTTATAACTTTTATTCTATAACTCCAAATGCAAAGATTTATATATGAAAATTTATCAGAAAAATACACTCTATCCATTGGTACAGGTTTCATGCATGTTAAAACAAGTTAACTATGCTGAATAACCAGATTAAGATTTTGCACCATTAGGACTAACTCACATGATCTATCATTTGAACCTTTGGTTCAAATGAGATCATCCTATCCCTTCAACTTGCATTAGGCCAACACACATTCATCTTGCCATGTCATAGCATGCATCATATTGCTGCATATTGGTTGTATGTTTATTTTGGTGTGTTTCCATGATAGGTTCTGCCTCAAGATAACCTCGATTACCCACCAAGGGCGTTCTCTACCCAGTTCCATCAGCAAGCAATTCATTGATCATTCCGATACAAACCCATGTTCTCGCTTCGCTCTCATTTTCTGCATTAAGACAACGCGATTCAACTGTTGTGTGCTGCGGTAGTTGAACCCACTTCCTTTGCATGACTGTCATTGCCACAAGAACTAGATGAAACCCACTAGTATGTGTAGGAGTTGATTGAGCCATGTTTGTGATTCCTACCATGCTATGCTTGCTATGCTTAGAGTTGTGTCAGTCCGGCTCATCGGGATGATGAACTGGAGTGAAAGGTTGTGTTGGTTCGAGAGTGTAAGTGTTGAACACGATTTGGTAAAGGTATCGATGAGAGGCCATGTAGGAGTACATGGTGGGTTGTTTCATTGAGGCGAACTTAAGAACTGAGATCTGTGTTTGTGATCCATGAACTAGCTACTACCACGCATTGGGCCCGAAACCAATGGACCCTCTCGCTTCTTAACCACCCCTGCTCATAGTCCGGGAGTTGCAAGTAGTTTCGTGTTTGTAGCATGTTGGGGCCGCATAACGCTGACCTTAGGGGTGGGTTGTGTTGCGGTAGGCACTGCGGGTCTGTGTACCGAGTGCCCGCTTGGTATCTCGGGAACCCTGCACACATCGTTCGGGCTGTATGGGAAACCTCGGCGGACTCCTGCGGATGGAACCCGAATAGGCGATAACCTGGACTAGGGACTTGAGTGTTTAGGTAGGTGTGGCCGACACCCACGTTGGGCTTCCGCTTGAAGGTTGCAGTACATGTCGTGTAAACGATTTATAAGTGGTGAGCGTGTGTGAAGAAGTATACCCTGCAGGTTAAATATGATCTATTCGAATAGCCGTGTCCACGGAGAAGGACTTCTGGGTTACCTATATCAGTTCATAGACAAGTAAATGGATACTACTAAAAGCCTCAAGATAAGTGTGAGTATCGTGGATGGCCCTCTCGGGGATGACGAGAGAGGATCCACGGTGGGGTATTGTGATGGTGGATAGTGGACTCGTGTGCGATATAATGCTTTACAAAGTGTGTCACGTAGGATAGCTTAGCCAAGAGTCAAAGCTGGCTTGCTGCAATTAACTCCACTTCCTTCCTTGAGAATGTGCATGTATGATAGGATTCTGTGGTAAGACTTGCTGAGTACTTTGTACTCATGTTTGCTTAATCAATATTTTTCAGAGGACTATACTACCCCCTCCGACGGATTCTATGTAGATGTTGACTTCGACGAGTAAGCTAGCCACCCAGGTGGCGATCTAAGACTTGTGAAGGGCCATTGTAGATAGAAAGGCTCCAACAAGCTTTCTTTCTTTCTAGAGTCGTACTCAGACTACTTTGCTTCCGCATGTGCTTGTATGATTGTATGACTTGAGTGTTGGGTCATGTGACCCCTACCTGTATGATTGTGTTATGTATGGCTCTCTGAGCCTCTTAAATAAAGTACTTGAGTTGTAGAGTTTTGTTGTGATGCCTTGTTGTATTTACTCATATCGGGCATATTGCGTGTATGATTGAAATGCTTGGTATGAGTGGGATCCGACAATCTAGTTGTTTATCCTTGGCAGCCTCTCATATGGGGAAATGTAGTCTCGTGCTTACGAGCGATAGTAGTCCGCTACAGCCGGTTCACGGAGTCCTCGCTAGCCCAAAGACTACTGCTTGGACACTTGATGGCGGCATGTGATTCATTTCGTTCCTATGTCCGTCCTTCGGGAAATGTCACGCGGTGATACTTGAGTCCTGCCTAGCTCTGCTACAGCCGGGGTACCGGAGTCCTGTTAGCCAGTGCTACAGCCCAAGTTCATACGTTGATGACCGACATGCTCAAGTGTTTCATGTATGCTGTCCCCATAGGTTAGTGCCGCTTTGGGTTCACGACTAGCCATGTCGGCCCGGTTCTTTGTCATGTGGATGCTAGCGACACCGTCATATCGTGAGCCAAAAGACGCAAACGGTCCCGGGCCATGGTAAGGCGACACCCGTGAGGATACCGTGCGTGAGGCCGCAAAGTGATATGAGGTGTTACCAGCTAGGTCGATGTGACTTGGAATCGGGGTCCTGACACAAAAGATGGATCATGCTCATACAAGTCTTTTATATGCTCAAAACCAATAACATTCAACTCAAGTTGAGTGACAAGCATGTTTATGCGTGAAAGCGCGTCGGCAACTACATTTTCTTTACCCTTAATGTACTTGATCACATAAGGAAAAGATTCAATGAATTCACTCCATTTGGCATGACGCTTGTTCAATTTAGTTTGACCTTTGAGGTACTTAAGCGTTTCATGATCGGTATGGATGACAAACTCATGCGGTCTAAGGTAATGTTCCCAAACATGTAGCACACGACTAAAGCATACAATTCTTTGTCATAGATGGGATAATTAAGTTGAGCACGGAGAGTTTTTCACTAAAATAAGCAATGGCTCGTTTTCTTGCATTAAAACTCCGCCAATTCGGTACCACTTGCATCACAATGAACCTGAAAAGTTTTGTCAAAATTGGGCAAAGCAAGAATCGGAGCATGAGTAAGCAAAGACTTGAGCTCATCAAAAGCGGTTGATTGCAAAGTTCCCCAAACAAAGGGAGTATTCTTCTTGCTCAAAGCATGCAAAGGAGCGGCAATTGTGCTAAAATCTTTCACAAAGCGACGATAGAAACCTGCAAGACCAAGAAAACTTCGTACTTGTTGCAAATTGGTGGGTTGGGGCCAAGTTTTAATTGCTTCAATTTTAGTTTCATCAACATGAACACCTTTTGAAGAGACAACAAATCCCAAGAAAACCACTTTGTCAACGCCAAAAGTGCATTTTTTCAAGTTTGCATAAAGACTTTCGTTGTGAAGAGTTTGCAACACAGATTTAACATGGTTAATATGCTCTTTCATGGTTTTGCTAAACACAAGAATATCATCAAAGTAAACCACAACAAAGACTCCAATATAAGGACGAAGCACATGATGCATAAGACGCACAAATGTACCGGGAGCTTCCGAAAGATCCATAGGCATCACTAACCACTCATATAAACCAAATTTGGTTTTGAAAGCAGTTTTCCATTCATCACCCTCTTGTATGCGTATTTGATAATAGCCACTTTTAAGATCAATTTTTGAGAAAAAGTTGGCTCCACTAAGTTCATCAAGCATGTCATCTAAGCGAGGAATGGGATGCCTATATCGAACGGTAATAGCATTGATAGGTCTACAATGGGAACACAAGCGGAAACTTCCATCGGGCTTAGGCACAAGAATAACCGGAACGGCACAAGGGCTTAGGCTTTCACGTACATGACCGTTGTCGATGAGTTGTTGTACTTGCCGTTGAATCTCCTTGGTTTCTTCCGGATTGACTCGGTATGGAGCTTTGTTTGGTAGCGGCGCTCCGGGGATGAGGTCGATTCGATGCTCAATGCCTCAAGAGGAGGTAGACCCGAGGTAGCTCATCGGGAAAACATCTTGAAATTCCTGCAAAGAGATTGAAACACCAAAGGTAGCTCGTGAATGGTGTTAGTTTTGGTTGTCCATCCTTGCACACAAGGACAAAGTGCATCACACTCGATGGGTGCTCACACACTTCTCTCATCTCACTTTTGGTGGCAAATAGAATGAGGTTTTTCTCTCTAGGCTAAGAGTCTCTCAAATTTGGCTTGTGGCTCTCACTCACTTTTGGGTGGATCACTTTCTCACTCTTTTCTCTATGATGTGTGGCTTGCTTGTCGGCTATCACTTGACTAGGAGACATAGGTCGAGCACATACTCCTTCCCTTTCATCTTGAAGCTATAGTGATTGGTTAGCCCATTGTGGATGACACCACGGTCGAATTGCCATGGTCGACCTAGAAGTAGGTGGCAAGCGGTCATTGGGACCACATCACATTCCAACGTGTCTTCATAAGCACCGATTTTGAAGGAGACTTGGACCGTATGCTCGACTCAGATAGTGCCGGAGTCACTTAGCCATTGAACCTTGTAGGGGTGTGGGTGCTTCCTCTTGACCAATTGTAGCTTGGAGCATAGTTCTTCACTTGCCAAGTTGTGGCAACTACCTCCATCGATGATGACCTTGATGGACCGTCCATTGATGCGGCTTTTGTGTGGAAGATGTGGCATCGTTGGTCTTCTTCTTGTTGATGTTGAAGAGTCAAGACCTTGGAGACAACGAGAGCGGGGCTCGAATCCTCATCACAAAAGACTTGATCATCTTCATCTTCATTCACTTGTCGGTGCATGGCCACTTGCTCAAGGGCTTCCATTTCCTCTTCACTCATGGAGTCATATGTGCCATCGTCGTTGAGGATCATGGTGCGCTTGTTGGTGCATTCGTTTGACTTGTGGCCTCGGCCGCCGCAAGTGAAACACTTGAAGGAGCTTGTCTTGATGGTCTCATCGGTCGGAGTAGAGGATGAAGAACGCGGCTTGAGGTTGCTTGTAGTAGGAGGATGACGACTTGAACTTGTCGATGTCTTCTTGTAACTTGACTTGTCATCGTTTCTTGAAGAAAGCTTGGTTGATGTAGATGTTGGAGGAGTCGTTGAAGCTTGGTTGTTGGAGAAGCCGTAGGTCTTGGATGAGTACTTGGCGTACTTGAAGTCATCTTGTACTTGGCGTTCCGCCTTTGTAGCTTGATGTACGAGCTCAATGAGGGATGAGTATGGTTGGAAGTCGGCGATCTTATTGATGGGATGATTGAGTCCGTTCAAGAAACGTGCCATAGTTTGCTCATCATCTTCCTTGACATTGGCTCGAATCATGGCTATCTCCATCTCCTTGTAGTATTCTTCAACGCTCTTTGTTCCTTGCTTGAGTAGTTGGAGTTTCTTGAAGAGGTCGCGGTTGTAGTAGGTTGGCACAAAACGTGCTCGCATGACATCCTTCATTTGAGCCCAAGTGGTGATTGGAGGTTCACCTCTTGCTTGTCGTCGCTCAATGATTTGTTCCCACCATATGAGCACATAATCTTGGAACTCAAGTGATGCCATAGCGATTTTCTTCGCTTCATCGTAGTTGTGCAAACGGAAGATTTTGTCAACCTTGAATGCCCATGAGAGGTAGTCTTCGGGGTCATTGCTTCCATTGAACTTTGGCATGGTGAATTTTAGCTTGCCGTAGCGTTGCTCTTCATTGTGTTGTTGGCGATGTTGATGATGACGTCCTTGACGTGGATTGTAATCGTCTTCATGTTGCTCTTGGCGCGGAGGAAGACCATGATCAACTTGCCCTTGTTGAACTTGAGGTTGGAGTGGAGCTTGACGAGCTTGTGGAGGGGCTTGAGGAACTTGACATTGCACATGAGGTTGGTAGTTCCTCTCTTGGATTTCTTCTCGAAGGGCTTCCTCTTGATTGCGCCGTTCGCGATTGCGGTTGGCGAAGGCTCTACTTGATTCTTGAAGTGCGTTGCGCCTCAAGAGCTTGCGCTTCACGTTGTTGTTGTTGAAGACGTTGAGCCTTGGCGTCTTGTTAAATCTTGGTGACGACATGCTCTTTCTTCCTCTTGTTGGCATTTAAGATGTTGTCGTTCTTGGGCTTGAGCAAAAGCCTCTTGGTTTGATTGAGGACGAGGAACTTGATCATCAACTTGCTCTTGTGAATGCTTGTCATGTAGCGGGTTGCGAGATGCATGACGGTCTTGGCGCGCGACTCGTCGAAGAGTGTTCGATGACGGTGTACTTGAGTCGTAGAAGGTGTCGTCAGAATGTCGACTCGAGCGGCTCCGTCTTGATGATGAAGAAGTGGAATGATGCCGTGTTCTCATCAACGCGCGGATCTCGTCCATTCTTGCATCATTCTCTTCCTTGTGATCCTCGAACTTGTTATCGAAGTAGTCTCTTGTACGTTGCTCGAAGAGTCGCAAGTCGGTGGCGAGGTTGTCGATGCGGTCGCTCATTGCTTGTTGTTCTTGGTGTAACTTCACAGTGCACCAAAGAGGTGGCTCTTGGTGACGTATGAAGACATGTCGTCATCTTTCTCGATGAAGAGTGGGTTGGTAGAAGAACTTGGCCTATCCATCATTCCAAACAAGATGTGAGTGGTAGAACGGAAAAGAACTTATACCAATGTACCTTTGACCGATGTTGAAAATGAATCAAGTTCACTCAAATGCGGATAATGAAATAGCACTCTTGGTACCAATTCTTGTCGGTTCTCACACCTACACAAATAAAAGCTTATGGTGGAGCTCGGTTAGGATGGTGGCACAAAATTTGATGCAATTGTAAGTGAGACTCAATAAAGTTGAAAAAGATTCGCAAATTCGCAAATGTAACAAGTAGACCAAGCAAGTAGTGGTACACGGAAACACACACATAAATAGATAAGTGGGATTGTGCAAACCAAAAGTGAGCCAAAATGTGGAAACCACGAGAATGCTCTTGTTGCACAATACTAGAGAGACGCTAGCACGATTGCACAATAGGCGGATACGCGAACTTGTGCACAACCTATTAGGCAAAAATGCAACGATCTCTATCCCAAGTATGCTATATGTATGATATTTCGGTGCTATGATCCAAGATGATCGGATATGACAATCTTAATGTTGTATGATGCTATGGTTCTTGCTTATAAGCTCTTTGCTTATCTTTCCTCTTTGCTTAAAAGCTTGGATGGCTCTTTCACTTTTGAGCTCTTTTCTTATGCAAACTTCATGAACCAAGATAGCAATTGTGTATGCTATGACAACATTGTGACACACAAGTCGATCTCAAGATATGCACCACTTTGGTATGCTATGTATGCTATGGAGTATGATCACTAATGTGCACAAGTCACGTTGCCGGCAATACTCGATGGCTAGTCTCGATGGGTAAGCAACGCAAAAGTAAGGCTATGTGGTTATCAATGCAATTGCGAGAGATGAAAAAGATGTCGTCGAGGTTACCGTCCTTGACGATGATGAGTCCTTGTCAAGATGAGCGGTGGTGATGTTGACGTCGAACCGCACCTATATAGCGAAACACAATAGGACACGGAACCACAACTCAAATTCTCAAAGACCAAAAGCGAAAATGTGGTAGCGGAAAGTGGAGGTGGTATAGCGGATGATGTGGTTTAAGCCCTAGGCAAAGATGCCGATGTTAGGAAAATTTGATGGTGTCAAAAGGTGGTGAAACCAAGGTGAGGACCTCGGCACGTCGATAGCTTTAAACGAGCCAAAGAACACTCAAATCGGAGTTCGGAGTGAAAAGTTATGATGAAAATGGTGAAAGTCGGAAGGCTGAATCGGCCAGGGCGGTAGTACCATGCTGGGAGGGCGGTAGTACCGCTCGTGTCGGGATTTTTCGACTATTTCGCTGAACGGGGCTGGCGGTATTGCCGTACTCAGCGTTAGTACCGCTAGGAGGCGGTAGTACCGCTCGTGTCGGGATTTTCTCGATTGTTCGAATCGTTCTTGCGATTTTGGGGCGGAAATGGGTGATTTCGGGTCAAAATTGATGGATTTTGTGGATGGAAAGAGGTGAAACTTGGAGAGATGCTAGATCGACTCGAAACCAAGCAAATCCACGGATCAAAATCAACAAAATTTCATCACACTAACAAATCACAAAAAAATTTGGGGCTATTTTGTGGGGAATTTTCGAATTAGGACAAAACAACAAAATCAAGCTAGAAAAAGAGGGGTAGGGGCTCCAATAACGTGATCAACGTGGCTCATGATACCATGATGATGTAGGGCGAAACCCTACGTGGGCGATCTTTCATGTTGGAGCGGATCCTAGGGGGAAATCACGAAGAACGAGTGGAAGAACACGAGGAAATCACGGGGAGGAACAAGGGACAACACTCAACCGACAAGAAAACAATCACACAAGTGCTAGATTATCGAATACATAGAGTGGCACAAGGTTCAAGATCAACAAAGGTAAGGATACACGAGTAGCCATTCTTCTCCGCGAGGAGGTCTTGATGGGGTCCGCCCTAGAAGGGGGTCTTGGATCCGCGTGGGGATCTTCTCCGTAGAGGTCCTGATCTCCGAGGAGAAGTAGCCACGGGGATGAGCAAAGGCTCTCACACTGAAATATGAGCAAATCCAAAGCTAACCCTAGAAAGGATGAGGGGAAGGTCTATTTATAGTCTAGGACCTCCAAGGGGTAAGTTGGGGGCGAAACGAGTACATGGGCCTCGGCCCGAAACGCTGCACACAGGCAAGGCGGTAGTACCGTTCTATAGGGCGGTACTACCGTTCTACAGGGCGGTAGTACCGCTCTGACGCCGTTCGATTCCTGGAGTGTGTCGGGTTTTGCGGAAGTAGGCCGGATGGAGAGCGGTAGTACCGCTTGGCTCGGCTCAACGGTAGTACCGCTTGGCTTGAGCGGTAGTACCGCTCGCTAGGCGGTAGTACCGCTTGGCTTGAGCGGTAGTACCGCTCCCTCTGGACTCTGCAGCTCCTCCTCTTGCTCTTGGTGTCCATCTTGGGCTGCAGCTTCTCCTAGGTTGGTTCCTTGGTACCTAAGCATGCACAACATTCCGGATTGAGGTAGTAGCCATGTCTCGAGAGGGTCATATGATATTTCACTAAGGAGAGAAGTCACCTCGGTCTCGAGAGCTCGAGCTCGTGCTCTAGTCATGGGTCCTCTTGGCTCTTGATGAGACGGTTGTGGATGCATGGGGATGATCGTGGGATGCTCCGCATCACAAAGGGAATAGTTTACGGGGTTGCTTGAATCCTTGACATCGTGGTTCATCCGATGAAATCATCGAGGAGTATGTAGGAGACAACATGGGTATCCAGATCCCGCTGTTGGTTATTGACCGGAGAGCCGTCTCGGTCATGTCTGCATGTCTCCCGAACCCGTAGGGTCTACACACTTAAGGTTCGGTGACGCTAGGGTTATTAGGAAGACTTGTATGTGATTACCGAATGTTGTTCGGAGTCCCGGATGAGATCCCGGACGTCACGAGGAGTTCCGGAATGGTCCGGAGGTAAAGATTTATATATGGGAAGTTGTCAAACGGACACCGGAAAGTTTCGGGGTCATATCGGTATTGTACCGGGGCCACAGGAGAGGTTCCGGGGGTCCACCGGGAGGGGCCACCCCTCTCGGAGGGCCTCATGGGGCCACAAGGGGCAGGGAACCAGCCCCTGGAGGGCTGGGCCCCCCTTGGGCCCATGCGCCTAGGGGTTGGGGAACCCTAGTGGGGGCGCCCCCTTGCTTGGGGGCAAGCCCCCTCCCAACGCCGCCGCCTCTAGATCTCATCTAGAGGGGCCCTTCTGCCCCTTCCCTATAAATAGAGGGGTGAGGGGAGGGCTGCAACACACTTCCAAGGCGCAGCCCCTCCCCTCCCCAACACCTCTCCTCCTCCGCGTGTGCTTGGCGAAGCCCTGTCGGAGTACTGCCTCTCCACCATCATCACGCCGTCGTGCTGCTGCTGGAGCCTTCTTCCTCAACCTCTCCTTCCCCCTTGCTGGATCAAGAAGGAGGAGACGTCGTCCGTTCCGTACGTGTGTTGAACACGGAGGTGCTGTCCGTTCGGCACTTGGTCATCGGTGATCTGAATCACGACGAGTATGACTCCATCATCACCGTTCCCTTGAACGCTTCAAGACGCCTTGGTCTACAAGTGGTATGTAGATGCAATCTCTCTCTCATGACTCGTTGCTTAGATGAACTCATAGATGGATCTTGGTGAAACCGTAGGGAAAATTTTAATTTTCGCAACGTTCTCAACAGTAACCCGCCTTCGTCCAGATCTTGGTGCCCCTGGGTTGCTCACCCCTCGACAGTCGGCGAACGCATATCATGCCGCTCCATCGTATGCTCCTTACGGTGCTCCCTCGCCCTCTCCTACTGACGGAAGCCTCTACTACATGCCCTCGCCGGCTCTCCTGAGTTCACCGGCATATCAGCCGCCGTTGCTACCCACACCAACCTCACCTGCACCGCCGAGCTGGGATCAAGCCGCCTTTCTTCAGGCCATGAACAACTTTGCTGCCAAAGGAAACTTAGGTACGGATTGGATTTTTTATTCTGGTGCCTCTAGTCATATGTCTGCATCAAGTAATTTCCTTTCTTCTTGCACTCCTTCTCTGTTTCCTTCCATTACTCTTGGTGATGGTTCATCTATTCCCATATACTATGTAGGTCAGGCTCAACTTCCCTCTCCCACTAAACCACTTCTTCTTCACGGTGTTCTTGTTGCTACCCCATCTCTCTCGTCCATCCCTAGAACTTACAAAACTGCTCTTCTTGATCCGAATTGGGCTGCTGCCATGCAAGAAGAACACTATGCTTTAATTCAAAACAATACTCGGCAGTTAGTTCCTCATCCTTCCAATACAAATATCGTTTCTAGCAAATGGGTCTTTCGCCAAAAATTCCACTCTGATGGAGCCTGTACCGCTATAAAGCCTGCTGGGTCTGTCGTGATTACTCTCAACAACATGGCATTGATTATGATGAAACATTCTCTTCTGTTGTCAAGTCGTGCACCATCCGTACTATTCTTAGCATCGCTATTTTCTCCGCATGGACCATCCATCAACTAGATGTAAAAAATGCTTTCCTCCATGGTTCTCTTGAAGAGACCATCTATTGTCAGCAATCTCTTGGTTTTGAAAATCCTTCCTATCCCAATCATGTCTGTCTTCTCCATAAATCTCTTCATGGTCTCAAACAAGCTCCACGAGCCTGGTTTCAACGTTTCTCTTCTTTCATCCAAATGATAGGTTTCACTTCTTCCTTTCTGACACTTCTCTTTTTGTGTACCACCACAATTCCAAAACTGCCTACCTCCTTCTTTATGTAGATGACATCATTCTCTCCGCATCTTCTCAAACCTTTTTAGATCACATTATTACCCTTCTTTGTTCTAAATTCTCTATGACTGATCTTGGTACTCTTCATCACTTTTTGGGCATTGCTGTTCTTCGTGATTCTTCTGGCCTTTTTCTTTCCCAACGTCAGTATACTCTTGATCTTCTTAATCGTGCTGGCATGCTTGACTGTCAGTCCTCTCGCACCCCTGTTGATACCAATTTCAAACTATCCGCTGACGGTGAACCTTTCCATGATCCTACTCCGTACCGTAGTCTAACCAGGTCTCTCCAACATCTCACTATCACTCGTCCTGAAATTTCCTTTGTTGTTCAACAAGCATGTCTCCATATGCATGATCCACGGCTTCCACATTATAATCATGTCAAACGTGTTCTTAGGTATTTGAAAGGTACTCTTGATCATGGTCTTCACATCAATAAGTCCACTCCTCATTCTCTCACCGCATACTCTGATGCAGACTGGGCTGGTTGTCCAGACACTCGACGATCCACATCCGGTTTTTGTGTTTTGGGTAACACTTTGATTTCTTGGTCCTTCAAAAGATAGGTTATGGTCTCCCACTCATCCGCTAAAGCTGAGTACCGTGTTGTGGCACATCCTGTCGCTGATACTATTTGGGTTCGTCGGTTGCTCTCAGAACTGCACCGACCGATTGAGCTGGCTACTATTGTATATTGTGATAATGTTTTAGTTGTTTACATGTCTGGAAATCATGTTCAGCATCGCCGAACCAAACACATTGAGATTGATATTCACTTTGTTCGAGAGAAGGTGTCTCTTGGACAAGTTCGGGTGCTCAATGTTCCTACTACGGCTCAATTTGCTGACATCTTCACCAAAGGACTTGCTACTAAGACATTTCAAGACATGCGTTCCAGTCTCAACGTCATCGAGCCTCCCATTGATACTCCGGGGTGTTAGACTATTCCTTAGATCACAAGTTTCCTAGTCCAAGTTGATTTGTAATATCTAGTCTAAGTCGGTTTGTATAGCCATGTACCTTGTGCTAAAACATAATACAAGCAATAGTTTTATTCATCTATCACCTACCTCGCCATCTTGAGGTGCTCGTGGGGATCCCTCGATGATTCGCGCTTGTCAATGCCGCTGTTGGTAAGTGGTCTCCTCTGTCGGCTGCTAGAGTTCCTGGGGTTCAGGACCATAGTCAGAGGGGCGTGGTTGTCCCATACCTGGCCTTGGTGTGCAAGTCTCTAGCTTGGCCCTCTCATATCCGATTTGGAAGAGGGGCCCGCCCGTTGGGCCTGCCTGCCGACTAACTCCTCCCAAGCTGTGGGGCCCGGGTTACATCAGGGCAGTGGAAGGAAGCCACTCCTCCGGTGGTGGCAGCCATTTCTAGGTGGCCTGCAACTACTCCGGTGGTGGCTTGATCGCCGGGATTTTGACCTGCCTCGTCCACTCTGACATGGTTGACTTGGTCTGGGCACCGCGGGTGCGTTGACGACGATGATCTGCCTTTCGTGCTATTCTAACAAGGTTGACCCCTGGGTCGACATGGCCGGGCAGGGCTCTCTTCGGTGAGCTGGTAGTTGGTGGCGGTGTGTGTCAGTGTCAAAACCGGCGGATCTCGGGTAGGGGGCCCCGAACTGTGCGCCTAAGGCGGATGGTAACAGGAGGTGGGGACACAATGTTTACCTGTGTTCGGGCCCTCTCGATGGAGGTAATACCTACTTCCTCGCTTGATTGATCTTGATGATATGAGTATTACAAGAGTTGATCTACCACGAGATCGTAGAGGCTAAACCCTAGAAGCTAGCCTATGGTATGATTGTTGTTGTCCTACGGACTAAACCCTCCGGTTTATATAGACACCGGAGGGGACTAGGGTTACACAGAGTCGGTTACAAGGGAGGAGATCTACATATCTGTATTGCCAAGCTTGCCTTCCACGCCAAGGAGAGTCCCACCCGGACACGGGACAAAGTCTTCAATCTTGTATCTTCATAGTCCAACAGTCCGCCAAAGGATATAGTCCGCTATCCGAGGACCCCTAATCCAGACACCTCAAGAGCCCTGAACCAGGCTTCAATGACGATGAGTCCGGCGCATGATTGTCTTCGCATTGCAAGGCGGGTTCCTCCTTCAATATTCCATAGAAGATTTTTAACACAAGGATAGTGTCCGCTCGCAAAACAAATTCCACATACCACCGTAGAGAGAATAATATTTCCACAAATCTAATCTGTGACACATCCGCAACATGACATCACACCACGGCCCGGCCATTATTCAACCGTTTTTCACAACCAGCCACTGCACATATTGCGAGGCAGTTTTCTTGGCACGTCTTGTCGAAGCAGAGATCGTGTCCCCTTATCCCGGGATTCTCATCAATACGGGTGTGGGTAACCCAACCGCGCCATCAATTATGGCGCTTGGGGAATAAGCGAGTTTACCAGGCAGGTGGGGAGGTGCATAGTTTCTTCCGGCCTTATAAAGGAACAAGGATTCACCTTTTTCACCCACGCCTTCTTCCTCCTTGTTCATCCATTCTTGCGCGCTCGAGCTTTAGCACCCAAGTTCGCGTTTTTCTCCTCAAACCGAAGGTGGTGGTCGGCCAGCGAGCGGAGTGCGGAGGTGCCATGGTGGGAAAGATGCCCAATGTCACCTGGCTTGAAGGCTCATATGTGGAGACCGTAAAGGGGTGGCAATCGGGGTGCTTCTACATCACCGAGCCGCGCGACACCAACTGGGTGGCAGCCCCCGAATTTCGATCCGGAATCCCCATGCGGCTCACCTCTTGGAAAGAGAAGGGCCTGTCCTGGGGTTCCTCGGTAGAGCTGACCGGACTCCATACATGCGTCAAAAACATGATGAGCAAGAAAATCAAGCTCGTCAACGTGGTCCAGGTCATGCTCTTCCACCGGATCCTCCCGTGTCAAAGACGGGCATTCAATTTGTGGGAGTTCGACCCGGCCGAACACCAAACGCTGTGAGAGCTCTTCGACACGATGCACAAGGACGTCTGGAGGGTGTTGTTCAAGGGCGCCGAGGTACCTCCTCCCCTTACCGAGGATCGCGGACTCAGCGCAAAGCGTCCTGCCAATCCGGTAAGCCTTTTACATCTCATAAGATGTTCTTTTCCCCAGTATAACCACACACGGGATCTAAGCCTCCATGCCATTTAACAGGACTGGGTAGCAACAGCGGAGCAGATCGATTGTCCGGCTCCCCTACCCAAAGATCCAGTAGATGCTCTCCTAACGGAGATGCTGGTTCCGGCGCCTTATGAGGTGCCGGAGAAGAAGGCCACGGGGACCTGGAAGGGTCTCCGGCACAAGGTTATATCGGACTCATTGTCCGAAAACACCGAGGCACACTCCTCCCACAAAAACGAGGAGGAGGAAGAGGAAGTTCTCCTCACCGGGGACAGAAAGGAAGGCCACCCCATCGGGAGGCCGAAGGGTCCAAGAAGGGAAGGACCCTCCTCCCGGACTACTCCACGACGGCCGCTTTCAGCGACGAGGAGTGGTTACCCAGGGACAAGCCCCTGGCGAAGTCGTGAGTATCCGGATACCGTAATAATTCTTGGTATATCTTATTGTATTGTTTCTTATCACGCCACGCATGATTATGCAGTCCATCCCGAGCCCATATCGACGTGTCTTTGTCGGATGATTCTTTGGGCCCGTCAGATATGAACAACGATTCACTTCTGACCGCCTCCTCCCCCCGCCCTACGGACGACGTCGAGGTGTTGTCTCAAAGGGAACTGAACCAAGGGGAGACAGTTTCGGAGGCGCCCCAAGGCGACATTCCAGGCGCAGGGCGCACGAGGGGCAAGACTCCTCTAGGCCCTAACGCCCGGGGCAGCAAGTCTAGCCCCAAGCCGAAAATGGCGCCGGAACCTCCAGTGGTTCCAGATTCTGTCAGGCAACCCCTCGCTAAGGGGGGCAAGCCGTCTGTGCCGATGACCTCCGTCCATCCAGAGGCATCGGACAACTTGCTGGAAGCGCTTCGCGGCGCTTCTATTGACGAAGAGCACCGCACTATCATGAGTGCGGTAGTCAAGAAGGTTCAGTCCGCTAAGAGCGGACTGACTGAAGCCTGTGCCAGCCTTCTAACTGGATTTGAGGTAAGTAACCAAATTGTAAGAAAATTTTACAATATAGACAGAGCCCTCGATGCTCGCTTATGCTCAGCGAAGAAAGGCCGAATAGAGGATCAAATAATAATCACAGGAGTCTAATCAAAATGTGTCTATGTGAATAAGCAGGCTTCTCTGCTGGCTGCGGCCGCTCGTACTGCTGAGGTCGCCGCACTGAAGCAAGACCTTGACCTGTCCAAGGAAGAGCTCGGCCTTACCAAGAGGCAGCTCGAAGAGAACAAAGGTAAGTGACACCTCATCTGAATATTGATAAAGAAAAATTTGGTTTTGGAATAATAGGATCGTTATGAATTTTGCTAGGGGCCACGACCAAAGTGGCAGCCCTGCAAAAGGCGCTGTCCGAGGCCGAAGACAAAGCGGCCAAGGAGCGCATCGAGCGAGAGAAACAACAGGCCCGAGTAGGCGAGGTCCAGCAAGAGCTCCAGGCTCTCATCACGAAACACGAGTCCTTGGAGCTTGACTCTAAGACGCAAGGGTCCGAGCTTGCGAAGGCCCTCGAAAGCGCACAACATGCCAAGGCCGAAGCCCAAAAGGCCCTCCAGGAAATTGAGGCGGTTAAGAAGATAGCGGCGGGTAAGGCATTCATTATGCAAAGCATGTGAAGGAAACTTTTTTTTACTTACCCGAGTTCGGAGCTCTCCAGGAGCGTTCGCAGATCTACCCCGCAGTGTGTCAGATGCCGCGGAGTTCTACCGGGCCGAGGAGGGGAGCTCGACGGAGAAGTTTTTATGGTCTCAGTATACTGGGACCGAACACCCAATGCCCTTGAGCGACCAGTTGAAGCAACTGGTCGAGCTTCACAAGGCGGCCGAACAGGCCATGAGGGGTCTTATAGTCCGGATGTGGCCTAGCGAGCCCCTTCCTGGTAGCTACTTCGGTCTGGTGAGGCGGCTTGCGAATGCTTGCCCACGATTTGAAGTCATAAAGCGATCCGTCTGCATTGAGGGTGCGCGCAGGGCTTTTGCCCGGACGAAGGTGCACTGGGCGAAGCTGGACGCCGAAAAGCTGGTGTAGGAGGGGCCACCGGAGGGCAAGGAGTATCGCCACCCCGAAAAGTATTATGAAAGTGTCTTGAAGGGTGCTCGCCTTGTGGCAGAGGAATGTGCTAAGGATGTAATATTTGAATAAATGTACTCATGTGATCCTGTAATATGAAACGAGTTCATTTGCGCTATGCAACGCTTGTGAATTTAAAATATTACCTTCGTGCGGCCGCTTATAAAATCGAGAGTTGGCGACCGTCGCTTCTCGCCCCGTGTAACTAGTATCGAGGTGTTAGGGATAAACCGAGCACTCTTTATCCCAATTTTGGGTCCTTCAAGGAGGTGTTCAGCAGAATCGAACCGTGCAATCGGACTATAAGGTTTTATCACTCTCACTTAGCCATAGAAGTCTACAATTTTAAATTTCGAAGCCCTAGTATTGGAAGGCGAATTTGGGGCACTATATACACCTAAGTCGGGCAAGGCCGACTCCTCGCCCGAAGCGGAAAAAGTCATTAAGGACTTGAGACCTCTCGAATAGCGACCAGCTCTCGCCTTATCATGACAAATCAGCCGCTTTCATCGAGGTGCTCGTCCGTAAGAACCGGGACACAATCGCAGTAGTTCTCCGAGTGCTACCTTAGCCGATATTGCAGAACATAAGGTACCAAAACATGGGAGCCGGGCAAACCCAACTATTGAACCAAGACATGATTCAGAGCTGATGCATATAGTGCTATAAGTTCGGGGTGCCGCACTGTCGAAAGTGTTAGGACTTATCACGTCAGATTTATGGGGTATATTGAAGCCTGGCGCATCGGGTCGTATCGTAATGTATGGGTGCAATTTGTCGTAAATAAGCAGACAAGGAAAAAAGAAAGGGTAATGCAATAATAGACTAACGCTATGCATTTTTATTAAATAATACGTCGAAGCGTACGGATACAAGTAGTGCAATAAGCAAAAAATAGGAATATTTGACATGTCCTATCCAAGGGCAAGGTGCGTATGGGTATTTAAAACAGGTATTTCGATCGTTATCAGAGACCACCTGGGGATTCCCTTGTATGTAAGAGCTTCTTGCTTCCTTGGTATTTCATTCCCGTAATGCGTCCAGCAATCAGACTGTCGAAAAGGGCTTCCAGAGAGTAAGGTCCGGAAAGAGAGAAAATGATAAAGGTATCCAGCCCCTGGGGCGGTTGAGCCGCATTATGGGACGTGCCCTGGCCGTGCCCCCGCCTATGCCCATGGTATTTTTAGTGCGTAATTATGTACGCGCGGCACAGATTTCGTCGCTTGACTGGGACTAGGACGGAGGCTGAATTGCTAGGTGAGCTCTGAACGTGCCAGGCGATCCTGTTGCAGATTATTCCGGACTCGCTTGAAGGTGTCCGGGGGCTTTATCGCCGAATTGGCGGTTTGCCTTAAAAGGCTGCTTTGTGCTTCTGCTGCGAGGGCTGCAGTGTGCTCCTCCATGCGGAGCGAGCGTTCTGTGTTTCCATTGACTGTTATAACCCCACGAGGTCCTGGCGTTTTGAGCTTGAGGTATGCATAATGCGGTAACGCATTGAATCTGGCAAATGCGGTTCGCCCGAGCAGTGCATGATAGCCACTGCGGAACGGGATGGTATCAAAGATTAACTCCTCACTTCGGAAGTTGTCCGGAGATCCGAAGACCACTTCCAGTGTGATTGAGCCCGTCCAACGGGCCTCTACCCCTGGGATGACACCTTTAAAGCTGGTTTTAGTGGGTTTGATCCTCGAGGGTCTATTCCCATTTTGCGCACTGTATCCTGATAAAGCAGGTTCAGGCTGCTGCCACCGTCCATAAGGACTCAGGTGAGGTGAAATCCGTCAATGATGGGATCAAGGACCAATGCGGCAGAACAGCTATGACGGATACTAGTGGGGTCGTCCCTGCGATCAAAAGTGATCGGACAAGAAGACCATGGGTTGAACTTTGGGGCGACTGGCTCCATTGCATAGACGTCCCTTAGTGCACGCTTCCGTTCCCTCTTGGGAATATGGGTTGCGTATATCATGTTCACCGTTTTCACTTGGGGAGGAAATTTCTTATGTCCTCCTGTGTTCGGCGGCCGGGGCTCCTCCTCATCGTCGCTATGCAGCCCCTTTTCCTTGTTTTCGGTATTCAACTTGCCGGTGTGCTTGAACACCCAGCATTCTCTGTTGGTGTGATTCGCTGGCTTATCGGGGGTGCTGTGAATTTGACACGAGCGATCGAGTATGCGGTCCAAACTGGACGGGCCCGGGTTGCTTCTTTTGAACGGCTTCTTCCGCTGACCGGATTTAGAGACACCGAATCCAGCATTGACTGCCGTGTCTTCAGCATTGTCGCCGCTGTTGCGGCGCTTGTGTCTGTTGCGACGTGGTCTGCCGTTACTATCTTTGGCATCTGAATTTCCATGACTTCTTGATGTGTTGTTGCTGCGAGCCAGCCAGCTATCCTCGCCTGCGCAAAAGCGGGTCATGAGTGTCGTGAGGGCTACCATAGACTTCGGCTTCTCCTGGCCGAGGTGCCGGGCGAGACACTCGTCACGGATATTATGCTTAAATGCCGCTAAGGCCTCTGCATCCGGACAATCGACAATTTGGTTCTTCTTAGTGAGGAACCGGGTCCAAAATTTCCTGGCCGATTCCCCTGGCTGCTGAGTTATATGGCTCAAGTCATCAGCATCCAGTGGTCGCACATAAGTGCCCTGGAAGTTGTCAAGGAATGCGTCTTCCAAATCCTCCCAACTGCCAATGGAGTTTGCTGGCAAGCTATTCAGCCAATGCCGAGCTGGTCCTTTGAGTTTTAGTGGGAGGTACTTGATGGCATGTAGATCATCACCGCGAGCCATGTGGATGTGGAGGAGGAAATCCTCGATCCATACCGCGGGGTCTGTTGTACCATCATATAATTCAATGTTTACGGGTTTAAAACCCTCTGGGAATTCGTGATCCATTACTTCATTAGTGAAGCATAGGAGGTGTGCGGCGCCTCTGTGCCGGGCTATATCACGACGCAGTTCATACAAGTCTTGTCTGCTGTATTCGGCCCGGCCGGATTTGCTTTAAGTATATCCGGTGTGACGGTCATCGTCCCGCGTTGGGGCACGCCCCCGTGATCCATAGATCAATCTCGCATGTCCTGCTTTGTTTTCCAATACGTCTTGCAGGTCCCGCGTGTTGCCCCGGGCCTTGGTATTTTTGTTTGAATGGCGGCAGGGTGCGGGCTGGACTTCGGGTTGGTATGCCCCTCTGTCTCGGCCACGAGGTGGCCGATCGGCCGCATCATACGCTGGTGATGTAGGTTTTAATGCTTCCTCCTCGAGTTGGGGTAGCAACCTGCGCTTTGGGTAACTCTTGGTTGGGCGCTCGAGTTCATATTCCTCGGCCGCCAGGACTTCAGTCCATCTATCCGCTAGCAGATCTTGATCAGCTCGAAGTTGTTGTTGCTTTTTCTTCAGGCTGTTTGCTGTGGCTATAAGCCAGCGTTTGAAGGGCTCCTGCTCGACGGGATCCTCAGGCACGATAAATTCTTCGTCGCCGAGGCTCACTTCGTCTTTGGAGGGAGGCATGTAATTGTCATCCTCTGATTCTCCGTCTGTTGCCTGTTCTGGAGGGCTAGCTTGTTCATCCTCCCGCTCGAGGTCTGGCTGGAGGGGATTTTCGTCGTCTTTGGCACTATCCGGAGCGTTATTGTCTCTTGTGCCGGTATCGCTGCTTTTGCTATGGCGGGACTTAGAGCGGCGCCGCTGACGTCGGTGCTTGGATTGCTGCTTGGAGGGATTATCCTCCGTTGTGTTATCGCCATCGCCTTCTTTGGGGGTGTCCACCATGTATATAACATATGATGAGGTAGCAGTCCAGCGCCCTGTGGGCGGTGGTTCCTCTTCGTCTCCTGCATTGTCGTCCATACCGTCGGTGTCTTCGGAGCCGAAATCGAGCATGTCGGTTAAGTCGTCGACGGTGGCTACTAAGTGGATGGTGGGTGGGGAGCGACTTTCTTCGTCATCCGCATCCCATTCGAGCCGGACATAGTTCGGCCAAGGTTCTACTGACAGGGAGAGAGACCTTAATGAATTTAGCACATCGCCAAAAGGCGAGTGCTGAAAGATATCTGCGGAGGTAAACTCCATGATCGGCGCCCAATCAGATTCAATAGGCATGGACGCAGGCGGTTCGGGGCCTGTGGCCGGGGATGAATCCGAGGATTCAGCGACACAGGTCTCATAGGGGGTGAAGTCAGTATTCGGCTCTATCGCCACTGAGTGTGTGGCCTCCGAGGCTGGGTCCATCTACCCGTCCTCGGACAGTGTAATCGACTCCGGATCTATGGCCGGAGTAGGCATAGGTGTGATCTCCCGAACACCGTCCGACGGAAGAGCTAAGTCGTGTTTCGCCGTGATCGTATGCGACGACTCGACATGTGCTCGAATCCGTCAAGATCAAGTCTCCGCGGATGTCGGCAGATAGTTCAAGTTTCCAAACCTGACACGATGGCGGGGTGTAGCTCTCGATCTGCTCCGGATGGCAAGCGAAGTTGGCCCTTGAGCGGCCGCCGAACACGAAGATCTGTCCGGGAGGAAAACTCACCCTAGATCGCATCGCTGCCGGCGATCGAAGGGCCATCAAACCTTGTGGTGACGACACAGTGGAACTCTCAATGAAAGCACCAATGTCGGTGTCAAACCGCGGATCTCGGTAGGGGGCCCCAATCGTGCGCCTAAGGCGGATGGTAACAAAGAAAGCGGGGACACGATGTTTACCTGTGTTGGGCCCTCTCGATGGAGGTAATACCCTACTTCTGCTTGATTGATCTTGATGATATGAGTATTACAAGAGTTGATCTACCACGAGATCGTAGAGGCTAAACCCTAGAAGCTAGCCTATGGTATGATTGTTGTTGTCCTACGGACTAAACCCCCCGGTTTATATAGACACCGGAGGGGGCTAGGGTTACACAGAGTCGGTTACAAGGGAGGAGATCTACATATCCGTATTCCCAAGCTTGGCTTCCACGCCAAGGAGAGTCCCACCCGGACACGGGACGAAGTCTTCAATCTTGTATCTTCATAGTCCAACAATCCGGCCAAAGGATATAGTCCGGCTATCCGAGGACCCCCTAATCCAGGACTCCCTCAGTGTGCTTCGTTGTCAGTGTTGGTTCTTGTGGTGACCACTCTGACCTCCGACGGTGGCCTCGTTGTGGATTATGGTGTGTAGTTCAATGGTGAGATGCAAACTATGGATGACGACTTGACGTAGAGGGATGGTTGTGCAGTGGAGATGGTTGCAAATCGGATGTAGTGGCTGGGATCGCGGAAAAGTTGTAGCAACAACACATACGTGATGTCGATGGTGGTGTGACTCGAGCACCCCATCCCGAGCTCCTGGGTGAAAGCCTAGGTTTAACCCAAGTTGGTTATACTTGGCAATGATGATGTTTTTACATCATTACCTTGTTGAAGGTATTGCTCGGATATGCTCAAACAAGTACTTCAGGGTGAAAACCAAGATTCTATCCTTTGGTGGTCAGATCCGACGACGACAGCTATTGGGTGTCGAACCCTTCTTGGAGGTGTTGCTGTTGAAGACTCTCGTCATTCGTGTGGTGCCATGACATGGTTTGTGCAAATTTTGTCATGATTATAGTTTGCCGATCACGGATGTGACCACTTTGGGTTTTTCTTTTCTCGCCTATGGGTAACTTTGGTCTTATCACTTTGCTACTTGTCGACATGTTTTTGTGTGAGTCCGTTTGGTGTTGGCTATGTGCGTACTTACAACGCAGGGGCCAGGTGTGTGCTTATTATGTTTGTATTCTCTTGATGCTTCATTTTAAGACAATAAAAGTCCACCCTTTGTCAAAAAATATCTTCACCATGTGATCTAGCAGTATCATATCCATCCATGTGTTATTTTTTATTAATAACATGAAAAACAAAAGAACAATCAAGATTGAGAAAAAAAATGACTGCATAGTCTTGGTTACCAAAATGAACTAGCATAATGAGCCCCAAGGTTCCGTTTGAACATAAAACTCAAAACTTAGGAATAGTATAACACAAGAATTGAAATGATGTGCCATGGATTTGGGCATGAACAAAATCCACATAAAAACAAAATTGTCGTTTCGGTGTCATGCTGAAAAACACAAGAATTGTTGATACAAAGAGAAGAAAACATGGGATAAGACCCCAAGTTTGATTTCCTTCAAAACCCCAACATAACAACCATTCCACAATAATTTTAAAGGAGTGTAGGATAATAATTCATTTGTTCTAAATTGTATCAAATGAATTGTTCTGTTGGATTCCTATAACTTAAAATTCCAACATATTTCCTTTGTTTCAAACATCCAATAATGATTCAGGATAAACCATCAACATCTAGCACGCACATTTAACTATGAGTGTACACCCCTTTACACATTTCGAATATACATTAAAGGTGGAGATTAGAAGATACCCCTTCATTAAGATAAATATATTGTTCTGATATTTTGTTTGATGCATTAGGACAAGAAGGATTAGAATTGGTTGATAGTGAATGTACAAGAATACCCTTTAAAGTAATTTTAATATTTGTGCAAACTTTTAAGGGGGGGGGGGGTGCACTAAGCAAAGCTCGTTAGGTATACGGAACCCAAAACATTTAGGACTCTCGGTAAGATAGTGTTTGGAAAAGGCCCTAGAATACATTTGTTTTTCTTTTCCTTCATTCTCATTGACAACAATTTCCTAGATTAGCCCTTACTTACAACAAACTACTATTGCATAGTAGATTATGCTATCTGTACACAATATTGTACACCAACAGTTGAATTTGACGAGGTATGTTTTCAAAATTCAATCTCGTTTGTGAAAGTATATGTAAGGTCACCACGTTACATATAGTATTTGTTGGTAGGCACAAAACCACCTCCATTTGTGGGGTTTTGTACATGTCGATAACGCACTACCAGTGGTGAAAAACACACCGTTGACATGGCGATGGAGCCCGTCAACAGTGGTACAACCCGGGACAAAAAGAAAGCCCACACGACAAGTAAACGACGTTTGGGACCACATCGCATCGTCGATGTTGTACCTAAGCCGGTGATTATCCTCAAGTGAAACGGATTATTGTAGCACTTTCAATATGGATGTGAAATAACGACAGTTGAACCCCTAAGGAGCTAGTAGGTAGACTTGCAATTCTGTTTGGCTAAGTGCGCTTACATGTTCTTCTATGCATTTGTAATGTCTACTTTAATATGACTCAAGTTGGTAGGGGTTTATATAATTTATACTTCTAATATTATAAAATTTAATTATAGTTATGTGATGTTATTAGTAATGAAGCAATTAAATTAAAAAACAAGCGTGATGGTGGTGGCGAAGAAGTGGATGGACGAAATTGTAAGAGTCGGCTCTGTAGTCTCAACGGTATGTAACTAGGTCAACATTTTTGTTTTTGTTCTAAGAATCATACGGGCTGTAGGTGCTCAAACATTCATTCAACTATTTTTGTACCAACATGGCAGGACGATCTAGTCAAATTGTGAGCGAAATCATAAATTAGGCACCTCGAGTGGTTTTGAGTGTTGGAATTTTGTTAGTAGGCCTTTGGCCCAAAGCCCAACTAAAATTTTGAAATTCTCTTGGCCCATTCATGCACACATGTGAGTGGAGTGAGTGAGGCTAAAGTTTAGTCCCATCTGATAAGTTAAGAGAGAGTTGCACCTCTTTATAAGGTGAGCTCTTCTACCACTTGTATGAGCATGAGAAGAGGAGACCTACACGCGCGCTCCTCCTCCTCGCCGCCGCCACGCCACGCCTCGTCACAACGCCCTTGCACAAGGCCGCTGGTTGCGTGGATTGAGTCGAGCCGAGGATGAGCTATGCACGTTACTCCCACGACTTACCCGACCAAGACTATATAGTCAGCAGACGCTCACCCTAGCCGCCGCCGCCAGATGGTTTCTCACCACCGCTCCTGCATCATTGTGCCACCAAGCAAGTCTTTCCATCCCTCCTTTCGCGTGCACCGGAGAAGGGACAGCAGCCTCCGGAACCCCGCCTCGTGATCCCATGACGGAGAGGGGTGATCAGGTTTTGGGAGCGACTTCGCGATCACTGGCAGCGACGACTTCTTCCCCAACCTCGCAACCTCATCCTCGATTTACATGGGCGACAACGTCAACGCCGGCGGTGCTGCACCCGCTGCACCGTATGTTATTCTATCCTTCTTGTTCGAGATCGTGGTAGAATTCATGTTTCTAGTATGTGCCCTAGATGTGATCTGTTCATCTACTATGCTAGTTCGCATGATTAGTTTAATCTCTGCTATTGCTGTCATGATCTATTTCCTATTTATTCAGATTAAATCTCGTAGTAATTTACTCATATTTCCAACAATCCAAAAACCTGATTATAGGCAATTTATTCCGAGTGGTTTTGTTTGCGATCCGAAGCCGCCGCCTTTAGGGGGCGCAATATAAGAGGTGGCGACGAGAGCAGTTTCTGGTTTCGCACCATTGGCTGCTATGATGCCACTAAGGGCAAGCCCGAGGGCGATCTTAATCCAGCACAAGAGGAAGCTTTTGAGAAGATCGATACTCTCTTTAAAGGCGCTCTTCGGGTGTTCTTGATGATTCCATTGTGGATTCAGATATGTCGCTTGACAACGGCAAGGACATGTGGGCTGCGCCGAGGCCAAGTTTGGTGCCTCGGACGCCGTAGCGAAGTTGTACGTCAAGGAGCAATTCTATGACTACAAGATGACTGATGAGCGCCTGTTGTACAAAGCAGGCTCACGAGATCTGATCGCTCATAAAAGAACTTGAGTACTTCAAGTGTGTGTTGCCGGACAAATTTGTTGCCAGAGGCATCATTGCCAAGCTTCCACCCTCGTGGAACAATTTTGCTACTTCCCTAAAACACAAGAGACAAGAGTTTTCCGTTGCGGATCTCATTGGTACTCTTGAAAGGAAATATGCCCTAGAGGCAATAATAAAGTTATTATTTATTCCTTATATCATGATAAATTTTTATTATTCATGCTAGAATTGTATTAACCGGAAACATAATACATGTGTGAATACATAGACAAACATAGTGTCACTAGTATGCCTCTACTTGACTAGCTCATTGAATCAAAGATGGTTAAGTTTCCTAGCCATAGACATGAGTTGTCATTTGATTAACGGGATCACATCATTAGGAGAATGATGTGATTGACTTGACCCATTCCGTTAGCTTAGCACTTGATCGTTTAGTATGTTGTTATTGCTTTCTTCATGACTTATACATGTTCCTGTAACTATGAGATTATGCAACTCCCGTTTACCGGAGGAACACTTTGGGTGCTACCAAACGTCACAACGTAACTGGGTGATTATAAAGGAGTACTACAGGTGTCTCCAAAGGTACATGTTGGGTTGGCGTATTTCGAGATTAGGTTTTGTCACTCCGATTGTCGGAGAGGTATCTCTGGGCCCTCTCGGTAATGCACATCACTATTAGCCTTGCAAGCAATGTAGCTAATGAGTTAGTTATGTAATGATGCATTATGTAACGAGTAAAGAGACTTGCCAGTAATGAGATTGAACTAGGTATTGGATACCGACGATCGAATCTTGGGCAAGTAACATACCGATGACAAAGGGAACAACGTATGTTGTTATGCGGTTTGACCGATAAAGATCTTCGTAGAATATGTAGGAGCCAATATGAGCATCCAGGTTCCGCTATTGGTTATTGACCAAGAATAGTTCTAGGTCATGTCTACATAGTTCTCGAACCCGTAAGGTCCGCACGCTTAAGGTTTCGATGACAGTTATATTATGAGTTTATGAGTTTTGATGTACCTAAGGAGTTCGGAGTCCCGGATGAGATCGTGGACATGACGAGGAGTCTCGAAATGGTCGAGACGTAAAGATCGATATATTGGATGACTATATTCGGACATAGGAAATGTTCCGAGTGACTCGGGTATTTTTCGGAGTACCAGGAAGTTACGGGTATACGGAGAAGAGTATTGGGCCTTAGTGGGCCTTAGTGGGAAGGAGCCAGGAGGTGGCGCGCGCCCCTACCAAGCCCAGTCCGAATTGGACAAGGGGTTTGGGGCGCGGCTCCCCTCTCCCTTCCTTCTCCACTTCCCTCCTTTCCCCCCTTCTCCTAGTTGGACTAGGAAAGAAGGAGTCCTACTCCCGGTGGGAGTAGGACTCCCCTTGGCGCGCCCTCCTCCTAGGGCCGGCCTCATCCTCCCTTGCTCCTTTATATACGGGGGCAGGGGGCACCCCATAACACACAAGTTGATCTTCGTGATCGTTCCTTAGCAGTGTGCGGTGCCCCCCTCCACCATATTCCACCTCGGTCATATCGTCGCGGAGTTTAGGCGAAGCCCTGCGCCGGTAGAACATCATCATCGTCACCACGCCGTCGTGCTGACGGAACTCATCCCCGACACTTTGCTGGATCGGAGTCCGGGGATCGTCATCGAGCTGAACGTGTGCTGAACTCCGAGGTGCCGTACATTCGGTACTTGGATCGGTCGGATCGTGAAGACGTACGACTACATCAACCGCGTTGTCATAACGCTTCCGCTTACGGTCAACGAGGGTACGTGGACAATACTCTCCCCTCTCGTTGCTATGCCATCACCATGATCTTGCGTGTGCGTAGGAAATTTTTGAAATTACTACGTTCCCCAACAGTGGCATCCGAGCCTGGTTTTATGCGTAGATGTCATATGCACGAGTAGAACACAAGTAAGTTGTGGGCGATATAAGTCATATCGCTTACCAGCATGTCATACTTGGTTCGGCGGTATTGTGAGATGAAGCGGCCGGACCGACATTACGCCAGACGCTACGCGAGACTGGTTTCACCGTTGCGAGCACTCGTGCTTAAAGGTGACCTGGCGGGTGTCTGTCTCTCTCACTTTAGTTGAACCGAGTGTGGCTACGCCCGGTCCTTGCGAAGGTTAAAACAGCACCAACTTGACAAACTATCGTTGTGGTTTTGATGCGTAGGTAAGAACGGTTCTTGCTCAGCCCGTAGCAGCCACGTAAAATTTGCAACAACAAAGTAGAGGACGCCTAACTTGTTTTTGCAGGGCATGTTGTGATGTGATATGGTCAAGACGTGATGCAATATTTTATTGTATGAGATGATCTTGTTTTGTAACCGGTTATCGGCAATCGGCAGGAGCCATATGGTTGTCGCTTTATTGTATGAAATGCAACGCTTCGTAATTGCTTTACTTTATCACTAAGCGGTAGCGATAGTCGAGAAGCAATAGATGGCGAATGACAACGATGCTACGATGGAGATCAAGGTGTCGCGCCGGTGACGATGGTGATCACGACGGTGCTTTGAGATGGAGATCACAAGCACAAGATGATGATGGCCATATCATATCACTTATATTGATTGCATGTGATGTTTATCCTTTATGCATCTTATCTTGCTTTGATTGACGGTAGCATTTTAAGATGATCTCTCACTAAAATTATCAAGAAGTGTTCTCCCGAGTATGCACCGCTATGAAAGTTCTTCGTCTTTGAGACACCACGTGATGATCGGGTGTGATAGGCTCTACGCTCAAATACAACGGTGCAAAACAGTTGCACACGCGGAATACTCAAAGTTAAACTTGACGAGCCTAGAATATACAGATATGGCCTCGGAACACGAGACCGAAGGTCGGCGTGAATCATATAGTAGATATGATCAACATAGTGATGTTCACCATTGAAACTACTCCATTTTACGTGATGATCGGACATGGTTTAGTTGATATGGATCACGTGATCACTTAGAGGATTAGAGGGATGTCTATCTAAGTGGGAGTTCTTAAGTAATATGATTAATTGAACTTTAATTTATCATGAACTTAGTCCTCGTAGTATTTTGCAAATTATGTTGTAGATCTATAGCTCGCGTTGTTGCTTCCCTATGTTTTTGCTTCCCTATGTTTTTATATGTGTTCCTAGAGAAAATTGTATTGAAAAATGTTAGTAGCAATGATGCGGATTGGATCCGTGATCGAGGTTTATCCTCATTGCTGTACTGAAAAATTATGTCCTTAATGCACCGCTAGGTGATGACCTATTGCAGGAGCAAATGCGGGCGTTATGAACGTTTGGCTAGCTCAATATGATGACTACTTGATAGTTTAGTGCACCATACTTAACGGCTTAGAATCGGGAATTCAAAGACGTTTTGAACGTCATGGACCATATGAGATGTTCCAGAGTTGAAGTTAATATTTCAAGCAAATACCGAGTTGAGAGATATGAAGTCTCCAACAAGTTCTATAGCTAAAAGATGGAGGAGAATCTCTCAACTAGTGAGCATGTGCTCAGATTGTGCAGGTACTTCAATCGCTTGAATCAAGTGGGAGTTAATCTTCCGATAAGATAGTGATTGATGAATTTTCTAGTTACCATCACTAAGTTACTAGAACTTCGTGATGAACTATAGTATGCAAGGGATGACGAAAACGACTCCCGAGCTTTTCATGATGATGAAATCGATGAAGGTAGAAATCAAAAAGGAGCATCAAGTGTTGATGGTTGACAAGATCACTAGTTTCAAGAAAAGGGCAAAGGAAAAAAAGGGGAACTTCAAGAAGAACAGCAAGCAAGTTGCTGCTCAAGTGAAGAAGCCCAAGTCTGGTCCTAAGCCTGAGACTAAGTGCTTCTACTGCAAAGAGACTGGTCACTGGAAGCGGAACTACCCCAAGTGATTGGCGGATAAGAAGGATGGCAAAGTGAACAAGAGTATATTTGTTATATAGGTTATTGATATGTGCCTTACTGGTGTTTATAGTAGCCCTTGAGTATTTGATACTTGTTTGGTTGCTAAGATTAGTAACTCGAAACAGGAGTTACAGAATAAACAGAGACTAGTTGAAGGGGAAGTGACGATGAGTGTTGGAAGTAGTTCCAAGATTGATATGATCATCATCGCACACTCCCTATACTCTCGGGATTAGTGTTGAACCTAAATAAATGTTATTTGGTGTTTGCGTTGAGCATGAATATGATTTGATCATGTTTATTGCAATACGGTTATTCATGTAAGCTAGAGAACAATTATTGTTCTGTTTACATGAATAAAACCTTCTATGGTCATACACCCAATAAAAATGGTTTGTTGGATCTCGATCGTGTGATACACATATTCATAATATTGAAACCAAAAGATGTAAAGTTAATAATGATAGTGCAACTTATTTATGGCACTGCCGTTTGGGTCATATCGGTGTAAAGCGCATGAAGAAACTCCATAAAGATGGATTTTCGGAATCACTTGGTTATGAATCATTTGATGCTTGCGAACCGTGCCTTTGGGCGAGATGACTAAAACTCCGTTCTTCGGAACAATGGAACGAGCAACAAACTTGTTGAAAATAATACATACCGATGTATACGATCCAATGAGTGTTGATGCTCGTGGCAAGTATCATTATTTTCTGACCTTCACAGATGATTTGAGCAGATATGCGTATATCTACTTGATGAAACATAAGTCTGAAATAGTTGAAAAGTTCAAAGAATTTCAGAGTGAAGAGGAAAATCATCGTAACAAGAAAAATAAAGTTTCTGCGATCTGATCATGGAGATGAATATTTGAGTTACGAGTTTGGTCTTCAATTAAAACAATGTGGAATAGTTTCACAGCTCACGCCACCTGGAACACCACAATGTAATGGCGTGTCCGAACGTCGTAATCGTACTTTACTAGATATGGTGCGATCTATGATGTCTCTTATCGGTCTACCACTATCGTTTTGGGGTTATGCATTAGGGACAGCTGCATTCACGTTTAATAGGGCACCATCTAAATCCGTTGAGATGACACCGTATGAACTATGGTTTAGCAAAGAAACCTAAGTCGTCGTTTCTTAAAGTTTGGAGTTGCGATGCTTATATGAAAAGGTTTTCAACCCGATAAGCTCGAACCCAAATCGGAGAATGCGTCTTCATAGAATACCCAAAGGAAACTATTGGGTACACCTTCTATCACAGATCCAAAGGCAAGATATTCGTTGTTAAAATGGATCCTTTCTAGAGAAGGAGTTTCTCTTGAAAGAAGTGAGTGGGAGGAAAGTAGAGCTTGATAAGGTAATTTGTACCTTCTCCCGAATTGGAAAGTAGTTCATCATAGAAATCAGTTCTAGTGATTCCTACACCAATTAGTGAGGAAGCTAATGATAATGATCATGAAGCTTCGATCAAGTTACTACCGAACTTTGTAGATCTTTCAGATTAAGATCCGCACTGAGTGGTACGGTAATCCTATTCTGGAAATCATGTTACTAGACCATGATAAACCTACGAACTATGAGGAAGCGATGATGAGCCCAGATTCCGCGAAATGGTTTGAGACCATGAAATCTGAGATGGGATGCATGTATGAGAACAAAGTGTGGACTTTGATTGATTTGCCCGATGATCAGCAAGTCATAGAAAATAAATGGATCTTCAAGAGGAAGACGGACGTTGATAGTAGTGTTACTATATACAAAGCTCCACTTGTCGCAAAAGGTTTTCGACAAGTTCAAGGTGTTGACTATGATGAGAGTTTCTCACTCGTATCTATGCTTAAGTCTGTCTGAATCATGTTAGCAATTGCCGCATTTTATGAAATCTGGCAAATGGATAAACAAAACTGCATTCCTTAATGGATTTATTAAAGAAGAGTTGTATATGATGCAACCGAAGGTTTTGTAAATCCTAAAGGTGCTAACAAAATATGCAAGCTCCAATGATCCATCTATGGACTGGTGCAAGCATCTCGAGTTGGAATACACGCTTTGATAAGTTGATCAAAGCATATAGTTTTATACAGACTTGCGGTGAAGCCTGTATTTACAATAAAGTGAGTGGGAGTACTACCACCTTTCTGATAAATATATGTGAGTAACATATTGTTGATCAGAAATGATGTAGAATTTTTCTGGAAAGCATAAAGGAGTATTTGAAAGGAGTTCTTTAAAAGAAAGACCTCAGTGAAGCTGCTTACATATTGAGCATCAAGATCTATAGAGATAGATCAAGACGCTTGATAAGTTTTTCAATGAGTACATACCTTGACAAGATTTTGAAGTAGTTCAAAATGGAACAGTCAAAGAAAGAGTTTCTTGCCTGTATTACAAGGTGTGAAATTGAGTAAGACTCAAAGCCCGACCACGACAGAAAATAGAAAGAGAATGAAAAGTCATTCCCTATGCCTCAGTCATAGGTTCTATAAAGTATGCTATGCTGTGAACCAGACCTATTGTATACCTTGCTCTGAGTTTGGCAAAGGAATACAATTTTGATCTAATAGTAGATCATTGGACGGTGGTCAAGAATATCCTTAGTGAGGACTAAGGAAATATTTCTCGATTATGGAGGTGATAAAAGAGCCCGTCGAAAGAGTTACAACAATGCAAGCTTTTACACCGATCCAGATGACTATAAGTCTCAATCTGGATACATATTGAAAGTGGGAGCAATTAGCTAGAGTAGCTCCGCATGAGCATTGTAGACATAGAATATTTGCAAAATACATACGGCTCAATGTAACAGACCCGTTGACTAAGCCTCTCTCATGAGCAAAACATGATCACACCTTAGTACTCTTTTGGGTGTTAATCACATAGCGATGTGAACTAGATTATTGACTCTAGTAAACCCTTTGGGTGTTGGTCATATGACGATGTGAACTATGGGTGTTAATCATATCTGAGATATGAATATTGGTGTTAAATCACATGGCGATGTGAACTAGATTATTGACTCTAGTGCAAGTGGGAGACTGAAAGGAAATATGCCCTAGAGGCAATAATAAAGTTATTATTTATTTCCTTATATCATGATAAATGTTTATTATTCATGCTAGAATTGTATTAACCGGAAACATAATACATGTGTGAATACATAGACAAATATAGTGTCACTAGTATGCCTCTACTTGACTAGCTCGTTGAATCAAAGATGGTTAAGTTTCCTAGCCATAGACATGAGTTGTCATTTGATTAACGGGATCACATCATTAGGAGAATGATGTGATTGACTTGACCCATTCCGTTAGCTTAGCACTTGATTGTTTAGAATGTTGCTATTGCTTTCTTCATGACTTATACATGTTCCTGTAACTATGAGATTATGCAACTCCCGTTTACCGGAGGAACACTTTGGGTGCTACCAAACGTCACAACGTAACTGGGTGATTATAAAGGAGTACTACAGGTGTCTCCAAAGGTACATGTTGGGTTGGCGTATTTCGAGATTAGGTTTTGTCACTCCGATTGTCGGAGAGGTATCTCTGGGCCCTCTCGGTAATGCACATCACTATAAGCCTTGCAAGCAATGTAGCTAATGAGTTAGTTACGTAATGATGCATTACGTAACGAGTAAAGAGACTTGCCCGATGCTAGATTGAACTAGGTATTGGATACCGACGATCGAATCTCGGGCAAGTAACATACCGATGACAAAGGGAACAACGTATGTTGTTATGCGGTTTGACCGATAAATATCTTCGTAGAATATGTAGGAGCCAATATGAGCATCCAGGTTCCGCTATTGGTTATTGACCAAGAATAGTTCTAGGTCATGTCTACATAGTTCTCGAACCCGTAGGGTCCGCACGCTTAAGGTTTCGATGACAGTTATATTATGAGTTTATGAGTTTTGATGTACCGAAGGAGTTCGGAGTCCTGGATGAGATCGGGGACATGACGAGGAGTCTCGAAATTGTCGTGACGTAAAGATCGATATATTGGATGACTATATTCGGACATCGGAAAGGTTCCGAGTGATTCGGGTATTTTTCGGAGTACCGGATAGTTACGGGAATATGGAGAAGAGTATTGGGCCTTAGTGGGCCTTAGTGGGAAGGAGCCAGGAGGTGGCGCGCGCCCCTCCCAAGCCCAGTCTGAATTGGACAAGGGGTTTGGGGCGCGGCCCCCCTCTCCCTTCCTTCTCCACTTCTCTCCTTTCCCCCCTTCTCCTAGTTGGACTAGGAAAGAAGGAGTCCTACTCCGGTGGGAGTAGGACTCCCCTTAGCGCGCCTCCTTCTAGGGCGGCGGCCTCCTCCCTTGCTCCTTTTATATCTGAGGGGGGGAAGCCCATAACACACAAGTTGATCTTCGTGATCGTTCCTTAGCAGTGCGGTGCCCCTCCACCATATTCCACCTCGGTCATATCGTCGCGGAGTTTAGGCGAAGCCTGCGCCGATAGAACATCATCATCGTCACCATGCCGTCAGGTTGTGGAACTCATCCCGACACTTTGCTGGATCGAGTCCGGGGATCGTCATCGAGCTGAACGTGTGCTGAACTCGGAGGTGCCGTACATTCGGTACTTGGATCGGTCGGATCTTGAAGACGTACGACTACATCAACCGCGTTTTCATAACGCTTCCACTTACGGTCAACGAGGGTACATAGACAATACTCTCCCCTCTCGTTGCTATGCCATCACCATGATCTTGCGTGTGCGTAGGAAATTTTTGAAATTACTACGTTCCCCAACAACTCTTGATGTTGAAGAGAAGGCGAGAGCAAAGGACACACGTGCTCGAGTTGCTGAGGGAGGTTCTAGTGCCCACATGGTACAGAAGAAGAACTTTCAGCCCAACAAGTTTAAAAACAACAAGAACAAAACTCAGGGCAAAGGCAAGTTTGATACAAAGAACAAGCCATCACATTCTACCAACTTCAAGAAGAATTCTCATAAGAAGGGGAAGGGACTTTGCCATGTCTGCGGTGACCCTAATCATTGGGTCTGAAGTGTCCTAACCGCTTTGAGGAGCGTGAACATGAGAAGAGCGGCAAGTCCGCTAATGTTGTCATCGGTGATATCGATATGAAGGAATCGTGGTGCGGTATTTTTCCTACCATCCTTTCAAGATTCCAAACCCTGATTGGTTAATTGACACCGGTGCCAATGTGCATGTTTGTGCTGACGCCTCCATGTTTTCTTCTTACCAGGCCACTAAGACTTCTCCCGTGCTGATGGGGAACGGGTCACATGCCATCGTTCGAGGTGTTGGTACGGTCGATCTGAAGTTTACTTCGGGGAAGACCGTGCGTCTGAAGAACGTTCATCATGTGCCGTCCATCAATAAAAATCTCGTTAGCGGTTCCCGTTTATGTCGAGATGGTTTTAAGTTGGTTTTCGAATCCAATATAGTTGTAATTTCTAAGTATGGACAATTTGTTGGAAAAGGCTATGAGAGCGGAGGCTTGTTCCGCTTGTCTTTGTCAGATATTTGCACTAAAGTTATTAATAATGTTAGCCACAACAATGAGTCTGATATTTGTCATTCACGACTTTGTCACATTAACTTTGGTTGCATGATGCGGTTAGCCAATATGAATTTAATTCCAAAAATCTCTACTGTCAAAGGCTCTAAGTGCCAAGTATGTGTGCAAGCTAAGCAACCTCGCAAGTCCCATAAGACTGTAGAGGCAAGAGACTTGGCGCCACTAGAGCTTATACATTCTGATCTTTGTGAGATGAATGGCGTGTTGACAAAAGGTGGAAAGAGATAGTTCATGACGTTGATTGATGACTCCACTAGATATTGTTATGTGTATCTTATGAAGTCAAAAGATGAGGCTTTGACTTTCTTCAAAAACTATAAAGCTGAGGCAGAGAACCAACTTGATCGAAAAATTAAATGGCTTAGGTCCGATCGTGGTGGAGAGTATTTTTCCAATGAATTTGATCTGTTTTGTGACGGAACATGGTATAATCCATGAGAGGACGCCTCCCTACTCACCCCAGTCAAATGGGGTAGCCGAAAGAAAGAATCGAACTCTAACTGATATGGTTAACACCATGTTAGACACTTCGGGTCTATCCAAGGAATGGTGGGGGGATGCGCTAATGACTGTGTGTCATGTCCTAAACCGAGTTCCCACAAAGCATAAGACCATGACTCCATTTGAGGAATGGGAAAGGAAAAGGTTGAAACTCTCTTACCTACGTACTTGGGGTTGTTTGGCGAAAGTCAATATACCAATTCCCAAGAAGCGCAAGCTTGGACCAAAAACTGTGGATTGTGTTCTTCTAGGCTATGCTTTTCATAGCATTGGCTATAGATTTTTGATAATAAAATCTGAGGTATCCGACATGCATGTTGGTACGATTATGGAGTCGAATGATGCAACTTTCTTTGAGGACATATTTCCTATGAAGTATATGTCGAGTTCATCAAATCAGGAGATACCTACTCCATCTAGTGAGGAATTCGCTGTAATTCCTGAACCCACCATTGCGATGGAACGCGTTGAGAATCCTGTTGAGGGTGACAATGGAACCCTGTGAGGAGTAAGAGACAGAGGACTGCAAAGTCCTTTGGTGATGATTTCATTGTGTACCTCGTGGATGACACACCCATGACTATTTTAGAAGCCTATGCATCTCCTGATGGTGACTACTGGAAGGAAGCTGTACGTAGCGAGATGGATTCCATCTTAGCTAACGGTACCTAGGAGATCACTGACCGTCCTCATGGGTGCAAACCTGTAGGATGTAAGTGGGTGTTCAAGAAGAAGCTTAGACCTGATGGTACGATTGAAAAGTACAAGGCACGGCTTGTGGCCAAGGGTTATACCCAGAAAGAAGGTGAAGACTTCTTTGATACTTACTCACTGTGGCTAGATGACCACAATTGGTGCTACTATCATCGGCTGCCCCACATGGTCTTCTCGTTCATCAAATGGGCGTTAAGACAACTTTCCTCAATGGAGAGTTGAAGGAGGAAATTTACATGGACCAGCCGGATGGTTTTGTAGTACCGGTCGAAGGAAAGGTGTTCAAGTTATTAAAGTCTTTATATGGCCTTAAACAAGCTCCTAAAGAGTGGCATGAGAAGTTCGAAAGAACATTAACTGCTGCCGGCTTTGTAGTAAACGATGGCGACAAGTGCGTGTACTATCGCTATGGTGGGGGCGAAGGAGTTATTCTTTGTCTGTATGTCGACGACATATTGATCTTTGGAACCAAACTTGATTTAATCAAGGAGGTTAAGGATTTCTTATCTCGCTGTTTTGAGATGAAGGATCTAGGAGTAGCTGATGTTATCTTAAACATCAAGCTGTTGAGAGATGAGAATGGTGGGATCACACTGCTTCAGTCTCACTATGTAGAAAAGGTCTTGAGTCGTTTTGGGTATAGCGACTGCACACCTTCTCCAACTCCATATGATGCTAGTGTGTTGCTTCGAAAGAATCAACGGATTGCTAGAGATCAACTGAGGTATTCTCAGATTATTGGCTCGCTTATGTATTTGGCGAGTGCCACGAGGCCTAACATCTCATTTGCTGTTAGCAAGCTGAGTCGGTTTGTGCCAAAACCGGGAGATGATCATTGGCATGCGCTTGAGAGAGTTATGCGCTATTTGAAAGGCACCGCGAGCTATGGGATTCACTACACCGGGTATCCAAGGGTACTGGAGGGTTATAGTTGTTGGGTAACGTAGTAATTTCAAAAATTTTCCTACGATCACGCAAGACCATGGTGATGGCATAGCAACGAGAGGGGAGAGTGTCCGTCCACGTACCCTCGTGAGACCGAAAGCGAAGCGTTATATTAACGCTGTTGATGTAGTCGACGTCTTCACGATCCGACCGATCCAAGCACCGTTACTCGGCACCTCCGAGTTCTTGGCACACGTTCAGCTCGATGACGATCCCCGAGCTCCGATCCAGCAAAGCGTCGGGGAAGGAGTTCCACAAGACGACGGGCGTGGTGGCGATCTTGATGTTCTATCGTCGCAGGCTTCGCCTAAGCACCGCTACAATATGACCGAGGTGGAATATGGTGGAGGGGGCACCGCACACGGCTAAGGAACGATCCGTAGATCAACTTGTGTTCTAGGGTGCCCCCTGCCCCGTATATAAAGGAGCAAGGGGAGGGCCGGCCAGCCTTGGGCGCACCAAGGGGGGGAGTCCTCCTCCTAGTAGAGTAGGACTCCCTTTCCTAGTCCTACTAGGAAGAGGGAAGGAAGGAAAGAGAGGAGAGGAGAGGAAGGGGGCTGCCCCTCCTAGTCCATTCGGACTCCCCATGGAGGGGGGCGCACCACCTCCTGGTGCAGCCCTCTCTCTCCCTCTTGGCCCAATAAGGCCCATAACTTCCCCGGGGTTCCGTAACCCCTCCGGCACTCCGGTTTTCTCCGAAACTTCGGAACCTTTCCGTGTCGAATATAACCATCCAATATATCAATCTTTATGTCTCGACCATTTGAGACTCCTCGTCATGTCCGTGATCACATCCGGGACTCGAACTCCTTGGTACATCAAAATACATAAACTCATAATAACCGTCATTGAAACCTTAAGCGTGCGGACCCTACGGTTCGAGAACTATGTAGACATGACCTAGAACTATTCTCGGTCAATAACCAATAGCGGAACCTGGATGCTCATATTGGTTCCTACATATTCTCTGAAGATCTTTATCGGTCAAACCGCATAACAACATACGTTGTTCCCTTTGTCATCGGTATGTTACTTTCCGAGATTCGATCGTCGGTATCCAATACCTAGTTTAATCTCGTTATCGGAAAGTCTCTTTACTCGTTCCGTAATACATCATCTCACAACTAACTCTTTAGTTGCAATGCTTGCAAGGCTTTATGTGATGTGTATTACCGAGAAGGCCTAGAGATACCTCTCCGACAATCGGAGTGACAAAACCTAATCTCAAATCGCCAACCCAACAAGTACCTTTGGAGACACTGTAGTACTCCTTTATAATCACCCGATTCGTTGTGACGTTTGGTAGTACCAAAGTGTTCCTCCGGTAAATGGGAGTTGCATAATCTCATAGTTACAGGAACATGTATGGGTCATGAAGAAAGCATTAACATACTAAGCGATCAAGTGTTAAGCTAACGGAATGGGTCATGTCAATCAGATCATTCAACTAATGATGTGACCTTGTTAATCAAATAACAACTCCTTGTTCATGGTTAGGAAACATAACCATCTTTGATTAACAAGCTAGTCAAGTAGAGGCATACTAGTGACATCTGTTTGTCTATATATTCACACATGTATTATGTTTCCGGTTAATACAATTCTAGCATGAATAATAAACATTTATCATGATATAAGGAAATAAATAATAACTTTATTATTGCCTCTAGGGCATATTTCCTTCAGTCTCCCACTTGCACTAGAGTCAATAATCTAGTTCACATCATCATGTGATTCAACACTAATATTCACATCGTATGTGATTAATACCCATAGTTCACATCGTCATGTGACCAACACCCAAAGGGTTTACTAGAGTCAATAATCTAGTTCACATCGCTATGTGATTAACACCCAAAGAGTACTAAGGTATGATCATGTTTTGCTCGTGAGAGAAGCTTAGTCAACGGGTCTGTCACATTTGAGCCGTATCTATTTTGCAAATATTCTATGTCTACAATGCTCGCACGGAGCTACTCTAGCTAATTGCTCCCACTTTCAATATGTATCCAGATTGAGACTTAGAGTCATCTGGATCAGTGTAAAATGCTTGCATCGATGTAACTCTTTACGACGGGTTTTTTTTTTTTTACACCTCCATAATCGAGAAATATTTCCTTAGTCCTCACTAAGGATGTTCTTGACCAATGTCCGATGATCTACTCCTAGATCACCATTGTACTCCTTGCCAAATTCAGAGTAAGGTATACAAATAGGTGCGGTACATAGCATAGCATACTTTATAGAACCTATGGTGAGGCATAGGAATGACTTTCATTCTCTTTTCTATTTTACTGCCGTGGTCGGGATTTGAGTCTTACTCAATTTCACACCTTTGCAACACAGGCAAGAACTTTTCTTTGACTGTTCCATTTTGAACTAATTCAAAATCTTGACAAGGTATATATTTATTGAAAAACTTATCAAGCGTCTTGATCTATCTCTATAGATCTTGATGCTCAATATGTAAGCAGCTTCAACGAGGTCTTTCTTTGAAAAAACTCCTTTCAAACACTCCTTTATGCTTTGCGAATAATTCTACATTATTTCCGATCAACAATATGTCAATCACATATACTTATCGGAAAGGCTGTAGTGCTCCCACTCACTTTCTTGTAAATACAGGCCTTTCCAAAAGTCATATAAAATCATATGCTTTGATCAACACATCAAAAGCGTATATTCCAACTCCGAGATGCTTGCACCAGTCCATTGATGGATCGCTGGAGCTTGCACATTTTGTTAGCACCTTTAGGATTGACAAAACCTTCTGGTTGCATCATATACAACTCTTCCTCCAGAAACCCATTCAGGAATGCAGTTTTTACATCCATTTGCCAAATTTCATAAATTATGGCAATTGCTAACATGATTCGGACAGACTTAAGCATCGCTACTGTTGAGAAAATCTCATTGTAGTCAACACCTTGAACTTGTCAAAAACCTTTTGCAACAAGTCAAGCTTTGTAGATAGTAATACTACTATCATTGTCCGTCTTCCTCTTGAAGATCCATTCATTTAACATGACTTGTCGATCATCGAGCAGGTCAACCAAAGTCCACACTTTGTTCTTATATATGGATCCTATCTCAGATTTTATGGCCTCAAGCCATTTCGCGGAATCTGGGCTCATCATCGCTTCCTCATAGTTCGTAGGTTCATCATGGTCTAGTAACATGACTTCTAGAATAAGATTACCGTACCATTCAGTGCAGATCTTACTCTGGAAGACCTACGAGGTTTTAGTAACAACTTGATCTGAAGTTTCATGATCATCATCATTAACTTCCTCACTAATTGGTGTAGGAATCATGGAACTGATTCTTGTGATGAACTACTTTCCAATAAGGAGAAGGTACAATTACCTCATCAAGTTCTACTTTCCTCCCACTCACTTCTTTCGAGAGAAACTTCTTCTCTAGAAAGGATCTATCTTAACAATGAATGTTTTGCCTTTGGATCTGTGATAGAAGGAGTACCCAACAGTTTCCTTTGGGTATTCTATGAAGACGACTTTTCCGATTTGGGTTCGAGCTTATCGGTGAAAACTTTTTCACATAAGCATCACAACTCAAACTTTAAGAAAGCGACGACTTAGGTTTATTGCTAAACCATAGTTCATACGGTGTCATTTCAGCGGATTTAGATGGTGCCCTATTAAGCGTGAATGCAGCTGTATCTAATGCATAACCCCAAAGCGATAGTGGTAAATCGGTAAGATACATCATAGATCGCACCATATCAAAATAAAGTACGATTCTGACGTTCGGACACACCATAACGTTGTGGTGTTCCGGTGGCGTGAGCTGTGAAACTATTCCACATTGTATTCATTGAAGACCAAACTCAGTAACTCGAATATTCATCTCCACGATCAGATCGCAGAAACTTTTATTTTCTTGTTACGATGATTTTCCACTTCACTCTGAAATTCTTTGAACCTTTCAACTATTTCAGATTTATGTTTCATCAAGTAGATATACCCATATCTGCTCAAATCATCTTGTGAAGGTCGAAAATAACGATACTTGCCACGAGCATCAACACTCATTGGATCGCATACATCGGTATGTATTATTCCCAATAAGTCAAGTAGCTTGTTCCATTGTTCCGGAGAAGCGGAGTTTTAGTCATCTTGCCCAAAAGGCACGGTTCGCAAGCATCAAATGATTCATAATCAAGTGATTCCAAAAGTCCATCAAGCATGGAGTTTTCTTCATGCGCTTTACACCAATATGACCTAAACGGCGAGTGCCACAAATAAGTTGCACTATCATTATTAACTTTGCATCTTTTGGTTTCAATATTATGAATATGTGTATCACTATGATCGAGATCCAATGAACCATTTTCATTGGGTGTGTAACCATATAAGGTTTTATTCATGTAAATGAACAACAATTTATTCTCTTACTTAAATGAATAACCGTATTGCAATAAACATGATCAAATCATATTTATGCTCAACACCAAATAACACTTATTTAGGTTCCACACTAATCCCGAAAGTATAGGGAGTGTGCGATGATGATCATATCAATCTTGGAACTACTTCCAACACTCATCGTCACTTCCCCTTCAACTAGTCTCTGTTTATTCAGAACTCCTGTTTGAGTTACTAATCTTAGCAATCGAACAGTATCAAATACTCGGGGCTACTATAAACACTAGTAAGGTACACATCAATGACCTGTATATAACTTTGTTCACTTTGCCATCCTTCTTATCCACCAAATATTCAGGGGTAGTTCCGCTTCTAGTGACCAGTTCCATTGCAGCAAAAGTACTCAGTCTCGGGCTTAGGTCTAGACTTGGGCTTCTTCACTCGAGCTGCAACTTGCTTGCCGTTCCTTTTGAAGTTCCCCTTCTTCCCTTTGCCATTTTCCTTGAGACTAATAGTCTTGTCAACCATCAACACTTGATGTTTTTCTTGATTTCTACCTTCGCGATTTTAGCATCGCGAAGAGCTCGAGAATCTTTTCGTCATCCCTTGCATACTATAGTTCATCACGAAGTTCTACTAACTTAGTGATGGTGACTAGAGAATTCTGTCAATCACTATCTTATACGGAAGATTAACTCCCACTTGATTCAAGTGATTGAAGTACTCGGACAATCTGAGCACATGCTCACTAGTTGAGCGATTCTCCTCCATCTTTTAGCTATAGAACTTGTTGGAGACTTCATATCTCTCAACTCGGTATTTGCTTAAAATATTAACTTCAATTCTGGAACATCTCATATGGTCCATGACGTTCAAAACGTCTTTGAAGTCCCGATTCTAAGCCGTTAAGCATGGTGCACTAAACTATCAAGTAGTCATCATATTGAGCTAGCCAAGCGTTCATAACGTCAGATCGCTCATATTGAGCTAGCCAAGCGTTCATAACGTGCGCATCTGCTCCTGCAATAGGTCCATCACCTAGCGGTGCATTAAGGACATAATTCTTCTGCGCAGCAATGAGGATAAACCTCGGATCACGGATCCAATCCGCATCATTGCTACTAACATCTTTCAATACAATTTCTCTAGGAACACATATAAAACATAGGAAGCAACAACGCGAGCTATTGATCTACAACATAATTTGCAAAATACTACCGGGACTAAGTTCATGATAAATTAAAGTTCAATTAATCATATTACTTAAGAACTCCCACTTAGGCAGACATCTCTCTAGTTATCTAAGTGATCACGTGATCCAAATCAACTAAACCATAACCGATCATCACGTGAGATGGAGTAGTTTTCAATGGTGAACATCTTATGTTGATCATATCGCTATATGATTCACGTTCGACCTTCGGTCTCCGTGTTCGAGGCCATATCTGTATATGCTAGGCTCGTCAAGTATAACCTGAGTATTCTGCGTGTGCAAAACTGGCTTGCACCCGTTGTAGATGGACGTAGAGCTTATCACACCCGATCATCACGTGGTGTCTCGGCACGACGAACTTTGGCAACGGTGCATACTCAGGGAGAACACTACTTGATAATTTTTAGTGAGAGATCATCTTATAATGCTACCGTCAATCAAAGCAAGATAAGATGCATAAAGGATAAACATCACATGCAATCAATATAAGTGATATGATATGGCCATCATCATCTTGTGCTTGTGATCTCCATCTCAAGCACCGTCATGATCACCATCGTCACCGCGCGACACCTTGATCTCCATCGTAGCATCGTTGTCGTCTCGCCAACTATTGCTTCTCGACTATCGCTAACGCTTAGTGATAAAGTAAAGCAATTACATGGCGCTTGCATTTCATACAATAAGCGACAACCATATGGCTCCGCCGATTGCCGATAACTTCGGTTACAAAACATGATCATCTCATACAATAAAATATAGCATCACGTCTTGACCATATCACATCACAACATGCCCTGCAAAAACAAGTTAGGCGTCCTCTACTTTGTTGTTGCAAGTTTTACGTGGCTGCTACGGGCTGAGCAAGAACCGTTCTTACCACGCATCAAAACCACAACGATACTTCGTCAAATAGACTCGCTTTAACCTTCTCAAGGACGGGCGAGCCACACTCAGTTCAACTAAAGTGAGAGAGACAGACACCGCCTTGGTCACCTTTAAGCAACGAGTGCTCACAGCGGTGAAACCAGTCTCGCGTAAGCGTCGCGTAATGTCGGTCCGGGCCGCTTCATCTCACAATACCGCTGAACCAAAGTATGACATGCTGGTAGGTAGTATGACTTGTATCGCCCACAACTCACTTGTGTTCTACTCGTGCATATGACATCAACGCATAAAACCAGGCTCGGATGCACTGTTGGGTAACGAGTAATTTCAAAAATTTTCCTACGATCACGCAAGACCATGGTGATGGCATAGCAACGAGAGGGAGAGTGTCCGTCCACGTACCCTCGTGAGACCGAAAGCGGAAGCGTTATATTAACGCTGTTGATGTAGTCGACGTCTTCACGATCCGACCGATCCAAGCACCGTTACTCGGCACCTCCGAGTTCTTGGCACACGTTCAGCTCGATGGCGATCCCGAGCTCCGATCCAGCAAAGCGTCGGGGAAGGAGTTCCGTCAAGACGACGGCGTGGTGGCGATCTTGATGTTCTATCGTCGCAGGCTTCGCCTAAGCACCGCTACAATATGACCGAGGTGGAATATGGTGGAGGGGGCACCGCACACGGCTAAGGAACGATCCGTAGATCAACTTGTGTTCTAGGGTGCCCCCTGCCCCGTATATAAAGGAGCAAGGGGAGGGCCGGCCAGCCTTGGGGCGCACCAAGGGGGGAGTCCTCCTCCTAGTAGGAGTAGGACTCCCTTTCCTAGTCCTACTAGGAAGAGGAAGGGAAGGAAGAGAGGGAGAGGGAGAGGGAAGGGGCTGCGCCCCCTCCTAGTCAGTCGGACTCCCCATGGAGGCGCACCACCTCTGGTGCAGCCCTCTCTCTCCCTCTTGGCCCAATAAGGCCCATAACTTCCCGGGGTTCCGTAACCCCTCCGGCACTCCGGTTTTCTCCGAAACTTCGGAACCTTTCCGTGTCCGAATATAACCATCCAATATATCAATCTTTATGTCTCGACCATTTCGAGACTCCTCGTCATGTCCGTGATCACATCCGGGACTCGAACTCCTTGGTACATCAAAATACATAAACTCATAATAACCGTCATTGAAACCTTAAGCGTGCGGACCCTACGGTTCGAGAACTATGTAGACATGACCTAGAACTATTCTCGGTCAATAACCAATAGCGGAACCTGGATGCTCATATTGGTTCCTACATATTCTACGAAGATCTTTATCGGTCAAACCGCATAACAACATCGTTGTTCCTTTGTCATCGGTATGTTACTTTCCGAGATTCGATCGTCGGTATCCAATACCTAGTTTAATCTCGTTCGGAAAGTCTCTTTACTCGTTCCGTAATACATCATCTCACAACTAACTCTTTAGTTGCAATGCTTGCAAGGCTTTATGTGATGTGTATTACCGAGAAGGCCTAGAGATACCTCTCCGACAATCGGAGTGACAAAACCTAATCTCAAATACGCCAACCCAACAAGTACCTTTGGAGACACTGTAGTACTCCTTTATAATCACCCGATTACGTTGTGACGTTTGGTAGTACCCAAAGTGTTCCTCCGGTAAATGGGAGTTGCATAATCTCATAGTTACAGGAACATGTATGGGTCATGAAGAAAGCATTAACATACTAAGCGATCAAGTGTTAAGCTAACGGAATGGGTCATGTCAATCAGATCATTCAACTAATGATGTGACCTTGTTAATCAAATAACAACTCCTTGTTCATGGTTAGGAAACATAACCATCTTTGATTAACAAGCTAGTCAAGTAGAGGCATACTAGTGACATCTTGTTTGTCTATATATTCACACATGTATTATGTTTCGGTTAATACAATTCTAGCATGAATAATAAACATTTATCATGATATAAGGAAATAAATAATAACTTTATTATTGCCTCTAGGGCATATTTCCTTCAATAGTGACTCAAACTGGATATCTGATGCTGATGAGATTAAGGCCACAAGTGGTTATGTTTTTACACTTGGTGGTGGCGCTGTTTCTTGAAGTCTTGCAAGCAGACCATCTTAACGAGGTCAACTATGGAAGCAGAACTCACAGCATTAGACACTGCCACTGTTGAAGTAGAGTGGCTTCGTGAGCTCTTGATGGACTTACCTATGGTTGAAAAACCAATACCCCCTATCCTGATGAACTGTGATAATCAAATTGTGATCGTCAATATAAACAGTTCTAAGGACAATCTGAAGTCCTCAAGGAATGTGAAGAGGAGACTGAAATCTGTCAGAAAATTGAGGAACTCCGGAGTTATTACGTTGGATTATATCCAAACGTCGAAAAATTTGGCAGATCCCTTCACAAAGGGTCTTCACGTAATGTGATAGATAATGCATCGATGGAGATGGGTCTGAGACCCACCGCATGAGTTGTCCATAGTGGTAACCCACTCTATGTGATCGGAGATCCGTGAAGTAGAAGTGGGAGACAAACTGTTGGTCATTTGGGAGGAGAGTATCCTATATTACCTATCCCGGTCCGTGAAGATGCAATACTCTCTCGATCTGCATGGCAGGTTGATATCTATCTTAATGTGTTCCAAGTGGCTTATTTGAGTAGCAGAGATGTTGTCTGCAGAGCATCTCTGAGGAACACACCTATATGAATTTATTTATTAACATCGCAGTCCGTGAGAAGTGGGTGCTCTCTAATAAATTCATGAAAGGCCCACGAGTATGACGATATCGCTCCACCATGGGTAAGCCTTGCGGCAACCAAGTATCAGTCAAGAATTTGTGTGAAACTAGTCTCGCAGAAAACTTGTAGTTCAAGGCATAGTCCACTATTCAAGTTGTGATCTAGTGTAGCATAAATCTCTAAGTGGAAGTTCAACTTCACAGTCTCCACTAAGCACCGGTATATAAACAATGTTTTGGAATTAATGATGAGATGTGCCAATGAGACTTTGTGGGGGATTGTTGGAATTTTGTTAGTAGGCCTTTGGCCCAAAGCCCAACTAAAATTCTGAAATTCTCTTGGCCCATTCATGCACACATGTGAGTGGAGTGAGTGAGGCTAAAGATTAGTCCCACCTCATAACTTGAGAGAGAGTTGCACCTCTTTATAAGGTGAGCTATTCTACCACTTGTATGAGCATGAGAAGAGGAGACCTACACGCGCGCTCCTCCTCCTCGCTCGCCTCGCCAGGCCACGCCTCGGCTCGTCACGACGCGCCGCGCCGCGGGTTGCGGGATTGAGCCGAGCCGAGGACAGAGCTATGCACGTTGTCTATATTTTTGCTGCTCGGGAAAATTAATGAGTCATTAATTAATAATTAACAGACGCGTTAATTACTGAACACTTTCCGATTCTTTTGGATCGTGACGACTCGGACGTGGGGTTTACTCCCACGACTTACCCGACCCGCACTATATAGTCAGGCAGACGTCTACCCTAGCTGCCGCCGCCGCTTCGCATGGTTTCTCACCACCGTTCCCGATCATTGTGCCGCCAAGCAAGTCTTCTCCATCCCTCCTTTCGGCATGCACCGGGAGAAGGGACAGCAGGCCTCCGGAACCCCGCCTCTCGTGATCCTGTACGGGAGAGGGGCGATCAGGTTTTGGGAGCGACTTTCGCCGATCTGGCTGGCAGCGACGACTTCGCGAACGACGACTTCTTCCCCAACCTCGGCAACCTCATCCTCGACGACATGGGCGACAACATCAACGCCGGCGGTGCTGCACCCGCTGCACCGTATGTTATTCTATCCTTCTTGTTCGAGATCGTGGTAGAATTCATGTTTCTAGTATGTGCCCTAGATGTGATCTGTTCATCTACTATGCTAGTTCGCATGATTAGTTTAATCTCTGTTATTGCTGTCATGATCTATTTCCTATTTATTCGTATTAAATCTCGTAGTAATTTGCTCATATTTCCAACATTGAGAACATAGTGAATTAGGGCCTATTTAATTCTCGGTATTTCTAATACACAGGAGCTCTAAAAAAACACAGGAGTAGAAATTTTTGCACCGAATCGTTTTTCTCTCGTGCTAGCGAGGCGAAGTCCCAGGTAGCTCGTGTAGGGTTTCCTTAGCCTCTCGGCAGCGCCGTCGTTGGTCTGCTTTGTCTCCTATGGTCCTAGGACCATGGAGGCGCGGCGGATCCATGGACTTGCCGGCGAGAGGGCTCCGTTTTTAAGTGTTTTTTCCTATTTTGTTAGGGTTTGTGCCATGCTTAGGAAGATGAGGCGGGAGCGACTTCTTGAAGATGGAATAAAGTTCTCTCCGCCTAGCCCTTGTTTTGGTGGTGCTTCTAGCATCTTAGAGAGCGTGTGGAGGTGTGTCTCCGACGGATCTCGTGGGATTCGGTCGGTGTTTTTCTTAGATGGATCCTCTTGGATCCGATCTTTATTCATCCATGTCAGTGTGTCTGTAGGTTAGATCATTTCGATCTACGATTCTCTTCATCGGCGGCGGTTACTGTTCTGGTGCGCTGGCCCTATTGGGCCTTAGCACGACGACTTCCCGACTGTCTACTACAACAAGGTTTGCCCGGCTCCGATGAAGGAGTGGGGACGACGGCGGTACGCCTTTGGCTCGCTTCAGTGATTGTAGTCGTCGCTAGGTGGTCTTTGGACCTAGATGTAATTTTCAATTCTGGTGTTCTTTGTACTACCTTGACAATTGATGAATAGATTGAAAATTTTCTCAAAAAAAACACAGGAGTAGAAAAATACAAGAATATGGTGCCATGCAGGAGGATTTGTAGCATGCTCGGGTGAGGACATGCATTTTTCTCGGCCATTGTGGACCGCACATTTGGCCTGTGATTCGAAAACATGGTTGCTAGGGGGTTCATGCATGCATCTTTTGGCAGAGAATCCATACTCCACCCATCTTATATCCCATGCCTTTTCTTTTGACTTGCAAAATTCAATCTACTTTAGCTTTTGAACCGACCCTTCAGTTTTTGCTTCGTTTGCATATTCATGTTCCTTGCGACGGGTTTTTTGAGACAAGACTACTCTTGATACATTTTGGAAGTTTTTAAAACTTCACCAAATTTTAGCTACTGGAACTTTATAAGAATTAACTATGAAGGGTAAATTTATCAAGTTTCAAATACTAAAACTTGAACCCTAAACCCTTAAGCCTAAACAGAAACTTAATACTGCAAATTAAGCTGATTCTTATGGAATTGGTAAAACTTGGCAAAAACTTAGTTTTATGATTATCAAGTTCCGATCGTGTGTGTGTGTGTGTGTGGGTGGGTGGGGGGGGGGGGGTCTATGGATTTCACTATCACTAATATAACATCGTACATATGAGAAATCCCAAGGATGAGAGATCTTTTGAATCAAAGAGGCCCTAAGAGCAACTCCAACCGGGCGACCTATTTCGTCCGCCCATGTCCATTTGGGCCGCCGCGGACAAAAACACCGGCCCAACGCGTCGACCTAAACCCAAAAATCGCCCGCTTCGTGTTCGCGGCGACGCATTTCAGGCCCAAATTTAGGCCTGAAATGCGCCAGCATGGACACGAAGCGCACGCACCGCACGTCCCCTATGTGTCCGCCGCGGCCCTACATGTTGGCCAGCCAACCACCACACTCGGTTGTAATTAACGCGGCCACCTATCGAGGGCCCGTCTGGCAGTGTGTGGAAGGGACGTGTGGCCGTCCTTTTTAATGGAAGCATGCAGCAGGACCGGCCTCATACACTTCCCACTAGTGGAAAAACGGCTAGCCACAACTATCGTTGGTGGCGCGCAATTTCCTATCAATGCCAACACTATTTTTTCCAAATAATGATGGTGTAGGACAAATCAGCACGCCAGCTTTACATGATTATTGCTGGCATTGATTTTCTTCGAAACGCCACAAATCTTTTGGCCCATATGCCTCACCGTTTGGAACACACTAGTGGAGTTGCTTTTATTTGCACATCATAGTTAATTTGTCAATGCTGGCGTCCGTCTGCTTTATACGCCAAAGCACTTTTTCCATTTTTTATCAAGTGTTTTAAGTATTTAATTATTATACTAGTCACAAAATAATAGAAATTTTATATTATGCTTTTTGTGATAATTAATTTTACTGTTTTTATCAATTTAGTAATCTTAGTATTTTTTTGTGTTGTCAAGTCTTTCATTATTTATCTTACTCTTTTTTATTTGGCATGTTATTAGCTATGGCGTTGCCCTTTCTCCCAACGCCAGCGATAATATATCAGTCAACTTAGTAAAATACCTAAGTTACCGCTCTCTCTCATTTCACACCCCTCTCCCTGACCAAAGCCGCCGCCGCCGCCTCATTGCCGGCCCCGTTTCCGCCCCGTCGTTGTCCCTCGCCGGCACCAAGATTAGATCCACTATACTCCTCCCATCGCATCTCCTTCCCCTCCACTCTCCCACGTCCTCCGTTTGCATTTTGGTGAATCCCGGTGTCACATTAAGCACCGACGCAAACTTGTGCACCGAGCTCTAGGCTCGTTTTCTTTCCTCATCAAGCGCTCCAGGTGGTTTAATTAACCCAGGAAATTAGTGGCTGGCGTTGTAGACCGGGGTGCTTACATGCATTTTTTGTATTTTTGATAATGTAGATGCCCTTAGGGGATTGCTTTAATTTGTGTAGAAATTTTAGTATATATATCATAGAAATTGTTTCATAGAAATTGCCCTTAGGGGATTGCTTTAATTTGCTTTGTGTCATGTAGAATCCAAAGTTAGTTGCATGGACTGCTTTGTGTCATAGAAATTGTAGCTAGTGATAATTACTAGTGTAGAAATTGTAGCTTTGTGTAGAAATTTTGTTTATTTGTGTATGCAGTTACTATTGTGCAAAGTGTTTATATACTTAGACCCCAACCCGTCACCATCTACTTGTACCTACTTGTTAAATTACCGTGGCTTTCCAATACTTTAATATGTCAATACTTCGCTATCAAACACATCCTTAGTTTCAATTATATTATATGTAGAATGGAGCAGCCGCGACCATGTCTAGTGTGCAAGTGAAGGTGCGCAACCGACCTTTCAAGTGGCACACTGTTTGGCATCTACTTCCAGACGTGCTTTGTTCCTGCAGCAGTAACACATTACATGAACCTTCTATAACAGTTTTTCTTTTGTTTTTCTTGCTATTTCCCGTAATGCAATGCGTTTTTTTTTTGTTTTTTTACATAGTTCGTCCCTTGCAATGTGAAATTGGAGTTCAATGAGCTCATTACCGAAGACAACGTGATCTTGGACGCTCCAAGGGGCCCCTACACTATGGAGGTCCACAAGGGACAAAAAACATCCCAGATTGGAGGAGATGACTGTAATCGTTTCATCAACTACATGCATCTCTCTAGGGGTGAACTTATCAGCTTCTCCTTCATAAGGGAAACTCCAAGGCTGGCCGTTATCTACATCAACAATGACGAACATGCTGACCCACTTGATGAAGCCCTCTATGCCAAAGGAATCAGGCTAAGCGAGGACGAATCGGGCAACCTCTGGTACATACTTCCTCCACGTGATGACTACATCGGGATGCCATTCGTGACCCGCCTGACAAGGACAAATGTGTGTCGCCATGTCATGGTATGTTACTTGCTTAGTTGTGACATGCTTGTAGTAATGTGATATGCTTAGTGTAATAATGTGTTATGATATATATATGTTTAGTGTAGAATTTGAGGACATGCTTAGTGTGTAGTAATGTGATATGCTTAGTGTAGAACGTGATGAATGCTCAGCTAGTGTGTAGTAATGTCATATGCTTACTAATGTGTTGTGATATATATATATATATATAGCACTATTCTGATCCCAGGATTATTCGGATCACGGTCGATCGGGTTGTTCCCGAACTCCCGAACCCGGAGCGAGCACCTCATACCCCGGCCCAGGCTCATCCCCAACCTCCCCACCCATCACGGGTCAACCCGCAAGCGCCGCCGCGCCCACTCCCCGGATCCCCCCCCCCCCCCCCCCCGGGCGCCGCGCGCCATCCCCACGCCCCGCCCTTACCCCCGCTGTGCCTCCTCCTCTTCCCCTGCCTTCTTCCTCGGCGCCGTCCCGAGCCTCCACGTGAAGCAGCGCCGCATCGCGATCCACCCATCAGCGATCTCATGTGCCCGCGCGCTGCCTAGGCCTTGCCGTTCCAGACCCCCGCACCACTCACCGCCGGGATTCGCGTGACACGGCCGGATCAAGCCTCCACCACCTGCCTCTCCTGCTCTCCTCGTTCCACCCTCCCCTCCGGCCAACCTCCTCCTGACCTCTGCCTTCCTCTTCTCTTCTCTAGAGCTCTGCTCGATCCTCCTGCTCGTCGCCGCCCCTTGCCACCTAGCTCCTCTTGAGCGCCGCGCCCCCGGACCCCGGAGAGCCGCGCCCTGACCTTCTGGTCGAATCTGACCGGATCACGGCGACGTCCTCCGCCCTGGCGACGCGAGCGCTCCCTTTCCCGGCTCCACGCACCCATGCGCCATCCCCTTCCCTGGATCCTTGACGGGCTCCGGCGCCGCGTCAACTAACGCTGAGGTCGTCGCCTCACTCCACCATGAGCACCACTGCATCCCACCCCGCCGCTGCACCCTGCCTTCCTCCCGCTCCCGCTACTCCCAAACCGCCTCCACCCATCGCCGTCGTTCCCCATGGCCGTGGAAGACTGCCACCTGTTTTGTTTGTGTTGTGAAGAACAAAATAGAGTTGGCTGAAGATCTGGAGGAGTTCAATGAATCTCACAGTGAAAGGAATCATGTGGGAAAAAGTTGCTTTCACCCATGCCGGTGCTGCAACAAATTCTATTGATTGTGTGTCATCACAATTTTGTTTATCTATCATGTGGTGCTACTTCTCTCTCTCTCCTATCTCTCTCTAATTGATTCTAATCCAAAGTCGACAGTGCCCCCAAACATCTACGGATGGAGCTCTTGCGACCGATTGCTGAAGTTCTAATTAAAAATGGAGAGAAGTCCAGTGAAAAATGAATTATGTGTGATGTGTGCCGCCATCGCTGCGCTTCTGTGTGCGATGTGCACGCCCAAGAACGCAAGCATGAAGAAGTTAAAATGACAAAGAATAAGAATACTTGATGACTACTGAGTTAACTGACGAAAGGAGGAATGCGTGAGGCATATGGTTTTCATTAGTTTGTACTCCCTCCGTTCGGAATTACTCGTCCAAGAAATGAATGTATCTAGATATATTTTAGTTGTAGATACATTCATTTTTCTAACAAGTAATTCCGAACAGAGGGAGTATATCTCTACATATTTTATCAGTGAACGACTCCCTGATTTATTAGTGAACATAAAAAATGTAACAAGTTCAAGCACTTAAAAGTTAGTGTTAACTTAAAAAACATTTTGCTGTGGCATATCGTGTGTTAGAAAACAAAATCAACAGCTCAGATTTCAGTGAAAAAAGAAACTATAGAAGTTCATATATTGATCCTGAGAGAGTTCAAACTATACATGCATGTGCAAACTTTGACACCCTCCATCTGTTTAATGAAAAATTCCAACAAAAGAGCTCGAAAGAATTTCTCGTTTGTTAAAAAAACAAAGCTAAGCTAAGACACTACTTTCTTGTATGTGAATGAGATGTCATCTAAAATAGGATATACAAGAAATTGCTCGTGTTTCTTTTTAAAAAATTGGATTTTTCTCGTTCATAAAAAATAACCAATTTTTTTAAAAGTTAGATTTTCCTCATTTCTAAAAAATAAGAGAGAAGGCCAACTCAAAATAACAGAGCAGTTTAAAAAAAGTATATAAAAATGGATTTTCAAAAAAAAACTAGAAATTTTGAAATGACCGAGAAGGTAAAAAAAACTTAGAAATTCAAATTTGAAAACCCTAGAAGTTCAATTTGAAAAAACCAAGAAGGTCAAAAAACTTAGAAGTTCAAATTTAAAAACCTAGAAAATTGTTTGCTTATTTAAAACCATATTTTACTAAGAAGTTCAAAGTAAAAAAGTTTGAAGGTTAAAAAACTTAGATGTTTTCTCATTACTAAATAATAAAATGAAGAAGTTAAAATCAAAAATAAGGAAAAGCTAAAAAGTTTTAAAAGACTTAGTAGTTCAAAAAATTATTTAAAGAAAGCATTTTCCATGCTTCCAAAAGAAATTAGAGGTTCGAATTTAACAAACATAGAGGTTCAATGTTTATTACAGAACCAAGAAAGTCAACTAAAATACAAAGAAGTTCAACTTTTTAATAATAAAGGGGTTATATAAAAACCTAGAGGTTCGAATTTAAATAACCGAGAAGTTCAATTTTTAGTACAAAACCAAGATGCAAGTTAAAAAAATCTAAAATAAGAAGTTCGAATTAAAAAGACGAAGAAGTTCAATGCTTGTTACAAACCCAAAAGAAGGTCACTAAAAGAGGCATCTCAAACAATTTTATAAAAAAAGATTTTCTCTATTAAAATAAACCTAGAAGCTCAAATTTAAAAACGGGGCGGCTCGAGGTCTATCAAAAAGTAGGATTTTTCCGTCACTAAAAGAAATAAAACCAGGATGTCCAAATTAAAAAGATGGAGAATTTCAATGATTATAGAAAACTCAGATTTCCTTGTTATTAAAGAATGAAAACAAGAAGTTCAAAAATTAAATAATAAGAAGTTCAAATTTTAATAATACAGCGCTTCAAAATTTCATAAAAAAGATTAAGAAAATAAAACCTGCAAGTCCATATTAAAAAGATAGAGAAGTTCAATGATTATAGAAAACTCAGATTTTCCTCGTTATTAAAAAATGGAAACAAGAAGTTCAAAAATAAAATAACAAAAGTTCAACTTTGAAAAATAGAACGCAAAGTTCATAAAAAAAGATTAAGAAATTTAGATTAATATTCATAAAAAACTTAGATATTTTCACGTAACCGAGAGAAGTTCGGATTGATAACCGCGAGAAGTCCATGTACTACACGGTGTAAATTTTGTATTAAAAAAAGAACAAAAAAGAAAATACTAAATTTTTTCTTGTTATAAGTTCAAGTCCTCGATCGGAGAAAGTTAAAAAAAATTATTGTTAGAGAGGTTTGTCCAAAAGGAATATCATTTGTATAACACTAAACGAATGGGTGAGAAAATTACAAACGAAAATACGACACAGAAGTTCAGCGTGAAAACAGTAGGAAGTTCAACTACTACACTGAATGAAATTTAGGTGAAAAACTTTTAAAATAGTCGCAAGTATGAACAAACGATCAACACGGGAAAGTTGCGTGTTTGCAACAACTTTCCACTGGTATATCACTTGCTCAATTCCGGTGAGTGTTCCGATGAGTGGATGGAGAGCTAGGAGCCAAAAAAGCACGTGAAAACAGAGTGAAGTTCAAGTACACATGCAGAGAAGTTCACGTTCTTCACGCGATGCATTTTCGACGAATCTGTTTCGCGATAAAGGCAGAACGAATGATCTCGCCATTTTTGAAATTACTGGAAAACAGCTAGGAATTCGAGAAAACCATCAACATGAAAAAGTTTCGCATTTTCTGTAGCTTTTCAACGGTATCTTATTTGCCCCATTCCGGTAAAGTCTGTAGAAATTACGCAAAAATACATTTTTTGCCATTTCAAAATTGACTTAAAACCGTAAGGAATTGGGAGAAATAATATATAATAAAAAGTTTCGCATTTCCTCAGGCTTTCCAATGCCATATCATTTGTTGCATTTGGACATACGGTTGAAAAATTAGCTCAAAAATACGAACTCGGTAGAACTTGTATCGTTTTCTAAATTACTTTTAAACGTTTCAAAATTAGAAAAAACTTTTAACATGAAAAAGTAGCACATTTTCATAAGCTTTCCAACCTCATATCATTTGCCTCAATTGGATTAGCCGTTTAGAAATGGCAGCGAAAATACAAACTCCATTGTTTGGTTTGCAAAATTTTATGATTTTCCAAATTACTCTTTATCTATAGGGAATTAGAGAAAACTTTCAACATGTGGAAGGAGCGGTTTTGCAGCAGCTTTCCAACGCCATATTATTTGTCTCAGTCCGATAAACAGTTTAGAATTGCGAACAAAAATACGATTCACGTTTTTTGTATGAAGAAAAAACGGTTTTCAAAACTGCTCTTAAACCGCTTACATTTTGCCAAAAATTTAACTTGGGTCATGATACTGGTGTCCATAGCTTTCCAACGGTATATCGCAAGCCCTTTTGGGCAATGTTGGCGGAAGTTCAACGTAGCACTAGAAGAAGTTCAAGTCGAACAACTCAGGCAGTAAATTTTGCAAAAAACGCAATTTCATCACGACCCGAGAGCAAAATCCGCCAACAAGCGAGAGTCCTATTTAAAACGGGTATTTAGTTGCTAAAAAACGTTTCTAGATTACACTAACATCATATAGAACACAACTAAACAGAATAATTAGCGCGGGGAGACACGGTTGCGAAGATAGCCCGAAGGTCGGGTTCGTACAGAGGGAAGTTTATGCGCGTTACTCAGGCGGTTCAGGTTGTGATTAGAATATTATTCTGATCCCGTGATCAGAATAGTGTTTATATATATATATATATATATATATATATATATAGACACACACACACACACACATATAGGGCTGGACTATTCTGTTACTAGTAACAGAATAATATTCTGTTACCCCTCGACCTTATAAGGGCGCAACGTGCCTACCCGTAGAAACTTCCCTGCCTCCGGCAACTGAGCCACTCCCCGCCTCCCTCTCTCCTGCCCAGATTCGGCCGTCGCCAACATCCCGCGTGCCGGCCGCAACCACCATCCCGCGCGCCGGCTGCCGCCACCGTGTGCACCTGCCGTCGCCACCATCCCCCGCCCCGGTCTCCCCCACTCTCCCGTGCACCAGCCGCCACCACCATTTCGCGTGCCCACCGCCACCACCATCTAGCGTGCCGGCCGCCTCCGTCCTTCGCGCCGGCCGCATCCATCTGGCGACGTCGATCGTCGCGTCCCCACGAATCCACGGCCAGCACCCTCCCTGAGCTACTCCAGGCGTGGATCCTGCTCCCCGCTGACGGATCTGGCCGGGCTCCGGCGAGTTCCATCCCACCGGCACCCGCATTTGGGGTCGTTGTCTCCGCGCTGCTGCTTGTCAACATCGGCCACGTGAGCAATGATCAGATCAAATTGAAAACAATGATCAGTTCGAATTAAAAAAATTGGTTTGCATTAAAAACAATGATCAGTTCGAATTAAAAATTCTGAATTAAAAACAATGATCAATTTGAATTAATAAAATAAATGATCAGTTCGAACAAGAAACAATTATCAGTTTGGATTAAAAACAAGGAAAGAAAAAACCGTTTACAATAAATAGAAATGCGGAAATCCAAAAAACCCACAAAAACCCATATGTTAAAAGTTCAAGTCGCAAAACGAGAGAAGTACAAAACACCGTTGCAAAAAAAAGACTTAAAAAATTAAACACACAAAACATTTTTCTTTTTGAAAAAATATCATTCAGTTCAACGATATAAACCATATAAGTTCAAGGACGATGATAGCATAAACCGTTGAAAAGTTATGAGGATAATCATACCAAAAAAGCAGAGTAAAAAAAGTCCAATCTATGAAAATACCTCAGTAGAAAAAAACACATATATCAGCACGAGTACTCTGTTTTCCAAACAGAAAAACAACACGATGAGAGAAATTCAAAATGGTAAAAGTTCAAGTGGTAAAAAGAGAGAAGTCCAGCATATCGTCGCAAAACAAATTTTGAGTCCAAAAGAAAACACAAAACATTTTCATTTTATTAAAAAAGTCATTCAGTTTAATGGTATAAACTATGTAAGTTCGGGCATGATGATACCATTGAAAAGTTACGAGGAAAATTATATCGAAAATACAGAGTAAAGTCTAGTATGTAAAACACGCTTAGTACAAAACCATATAGACATCCGTTCAAGTACTCTTTTTTTGGAACCATTGAAAACTATTGTGAAAAAATACCTCAGTACAGACGCACACGTAGATCAGTACAAGTACTATGTTTTTTCCGGCGGAAAAACAACACGATGGGTCTCACCGTAATCCAAATTACTCATCAACGGTTGCGAATTTGAGAAAACGTTCAACATGACTAAGTTTCGTATTTTTGATATCTTTCCAACGGTATATTATTTGCCTCATTTCAACAAACTTTTAAAAAAATCACGTTTGAAATCAAATTTGACTGTATTCGAAATCGTTTTTAAACCGTAAGGAATTAGAAAAACATTTCAATACAAAAACGTTGCACATTTTCCGTAGCTTTCCAACTCCGTATCATTTGCGTTAAGCCGACGAACCGTTTGCAAAAAATCTCGAAAATACGTTTCACCCAGCATTCCACCGTTTTCAAATAACTTTTAAATCGTATAGAATTAGAAAAAACAATAGATATATGGAAGATGCGGATTTTCACCATCTTTCCAATGCCATCTTATTTGCTCAATTCCAACAAACCGTTTGAAAATTGAGTCCAAAGTATGATTCGCATTTTCGGTTTTGAAAAAAATGATTTTTTTCAAAACTGCTCTTAAACCATCATGATTTTGCAAAATCTTTCAATATACTTGAAATATAGTTCTAAAGAGCTTTCCAACGATATATTACATGCCTCGTTCCGAAAAAAATGTAATATATTTTTGAACTAAATAAGACGATATGTTAAACAAAACTGAAAGCATCAGTTCAGCCGCTTCGTAATCATCAATACAACCGTCTGAAACCGTCAGTTCAAGTAGGGTAACAGAATAATATTCTGTTACGCGAAACAGAATATCCCAAATGTATATGTATATGTGTGTGTATATATATAGGACAAATGTTTCCTACAAGCAATGGTAGTTACCACCACTTGCGTTTTGTATGTTGTATGTAGTATCTGTCGAAATCGAGAGTATGTACGTGTAGTATGTAGTATATAACAATGGTTAGGTAGTATATATACTAATTTTTACGTAGTATATACCTTGTTTTGAGTATGCCTTTTTTTACGTACAAATATGTACGTATTTCACAAATATAACAAAAACTATGGGCTAATATGCAATTTTTTCATGTAACTTGCTTTAAAATATCTTAGATATAGTATATGAACATATTTAAAATAATAAATAAGTATATATAGTAGCACTTGGTAGTATATGAGACATGTGGGGTAACTACCACCGGGTGGTAGGATGGATTTTCCCTCTATATATAGTAACGCTAAACTAAGCGTGAGTGTAAAATAGCTTATTCTACACCCCAGTAATGGTACATACAACATATAGTAACGCAGTAAGTAAAATATAGTAATTTTTGTAAAAATATAGTAAATTACAAACTTGGGTGATAAAAAAATTATTTTCCGAATTATTACATATCGTACACCGTTTTACTAGATTTTGTATATAGCGTTACTAGGGGTGTAGAATAAGCTATTCTACACTCACGCTTAGAATATCGTTACCCTATATATATATATATATATATATATCACAACACATTATATAGTAAGCATATCGCATTACTACACAGTGTAGAATTTGAGGATATGCTTAGTGTGTAGTAATTAATATGTGATATGCTTAATTAATTAGCTAGTGTGTAGTAATGTGACATGCTCATTTACCATATTTGTTTTTTTCTCCAGAAATTACCTAAGAGGCTAAGCGAGAGCTGTGACATCAAGCCGGATGAAGCAGGCATTGCTGGGCTACGACTTACCGCAAGGAGCCCCATCATGAACTGTGCTTATACACTCGACACGGACGGTCGCACTGTGTTCAGTGCCGTGTGATGGAAGAATTTCATTGCTGGAAAAAATCTCCAGATTGGATAGACCATCTTAGTCACCATCAGGAACACCCAGCGCCATGGATTGAGTATTGATGGTGGTCATCGACCTCATTTAGAAATATGTGTGTGGCGGGGCAGTACATGAATGAACTGTTTAATTATCTATTAGCGCTATGTACTAGTACTGTTTTAGCTTGTAATGTTTCTATTATCTGGTTATGTTTGTGAGATCTAGCTAGCTAGCAGCCACTTAATTAAATATATATCAACTCCTAATGTTCTATTATATGGTACTGTTCTACTGTGTAATGTTATATAATAAGTAGTTAGTGTTAATGTGAAATGCTAAAAGTTACATGGTGTTGAAAAACCTTTTTTTGCACGAAACGTTCATGGCGTGCAAATTGCATTGTGCGTCGCTAGGTGAGTCAATATAGTGGTGGCGTTGCAAACATCGTATGCCAGAAACACGTACAATACTACTGACCTAGGCTCCAGCGCCACCACTATTTTTTAACACTGGCGCCATATTGGTGGCTTGGGTCTCCTACGCCAGCAAGGCTGTTTTTGGCACGCCATAGCTAGGCTTTTCTGCACTAGTGTCCTGTCCACATCTGGGCACCTTTCCTCCCTCGCTGGCGACCAGAAAACCCTAGCCAGCGAACCCGAAACCCTAGCAAAGGCATGTGCTTCTTCAACGGGAGGGGGAGGGGGACGAGGAGGTTCAGCACCGGCGCCAGCTCTTCCCACGGGCTCCCTCTTCCTCCATTGCCGGCTAGACGCGGCACTCCATCGCGGGAGCAAGATCGGCTGTACATACTAGTCCACTAGGCGCGGTGGCACTGGGAGTACTGCCAGCCTCTGCAATACCCGGATGTGAACCTGCCGCACGGTTGGCGTCTGGACCCGCAGCGCATCCCCATCCCGGCGGTGCCGTGGTCTGCGCGGGCGCACGCGGAGGAGGTTCACTGGAGACGCGAGGTCGTTACGCCGGCGCAGTGCGTAATGCGTGCCTACGCGTCAGACTCCCCCAACTGGGAGCACTGGTTTGCACTAGAGCACAAGGAGGAGCGTCGCCGCAGTGTCCACATTGACCATGACGTTCCCCCGCAGCCCCCGCAGGTATTGCCAGAGGATGCAGAGGCGGATGCGGAGTACCAAGCCGCCCCGGAGGAGGCCCTGCAGCACGGATAGAGGCGAGCCAGCTCGAGGAGGACGCTCGTTGTGATGGACTGGAGAACGTCCTTGCCCTGTCTGCGTCGGGGGACTCCGCCCACGCGCCCCTGTTCGTCCCGCCACCGCCGGCAGTGCCGCCCCTCGTCGAGCCCAAGGCCGAGCCTGGGCCGGAGCGCGATCCAACGCACACGCGGAAGCGATCACCGCCACCCCCACTTGGCCCGAGGAGTCCTATTCATGGACCGGGCAACTCCGCAAGTGGGTGAGCGCGTCTCCTTGCCACGTCGGAACAGGAGGAGGTCCACCTTGAGTGCTGGAAAGCGCATTGGCTCGCCAAGGAGGAGGCCGGCGGCGCGAGGCAGATGCGTCCGGAGCAGCTGCTGCGCCACGACGAGGAGGCGCTGCGCCTTGAGGAGGAGCAGGAAGAGCGCGCCCGCCTCGTCGCTATGCCACCGCCGCCGCAGACGCCGGAGGAGGCGGCCCTGGCGGCATATCAAGCTGCGTTTGGTTGGGCTGGGCCGCCTCCCGTCTTTATCAACCTCACCGGCAACGACAAGGGTAAGGGCAAGGCGGTCAGTAGGGCAGCGTGGGGGCTTTAGTGTTTTTTTATCTTTAGTTAATGCTTACGTGGACTTTGGCCTGCGGTTGATCTGTCATTTATGTATAATTATGCTTTATTAAGTTTGTTTTGGCCATGTGGGCAAAACTAGGTTTGCCACTCGTTAGGCACACATGCCGACCCAAATAAAAAATGGATGTATATGTCTGTTTGGACGTCTTAAACGGATAAAAAATGGACAAAGTACACGTTCGTTTGGATCGCCGCGTTGTAGTTGCTCTAAATATATCCAACGAAGTTGGGACTGAATTGTTGCAAGTATAAGGAAAGTTCCATGGTCTCCATATGTTTACAACAAAAAGTTCATTGTCAAAAGCTTGAGCGTGGCAGTTGATAAATAAAAAGAGCTAGCGTGTGTGCGTGTGCACTGCTGCAGGGGAGAATCTATGCTTCGCTCACTTTTCGAGATAAAGAGGAGATACGTAGCCTTTTGAAACTGCGATCAGTTGAGACTTTCAATCCCTCCTTCAACACCTCCCGAACAAGGCTTTCTCTAAAGCACTTTTTGGGATGTGCCTTTTCTAGCACTGTTTTCTCTCTGCAGATATTTGTTAGAGTAAAGGCGATGGCTGACTTTTGCATGATGGCTCCAAGCTCAAAGCAATCCAAGGAAAGTCTTTGCTAAAGGGACACAAACATGTACTACTCACCAGCTGTTTCCTTCGAGGTGTAAAAATCTACTACTGCAACTCTGTAAACACCTGTGTTTATTGTTCTGTCATTTTTAGGTGAAATCTGTGTTTTGGGTTTCGTCATTTCTAGGTGAAACCTATGCTAAAAGCTCCCCTTAAACTATGTAGGATTGGATGGTATAACTTTTTGTGCGTTTAGAAATGTGGCTATTCAGTGCGGAAAATACAGACACTTAAGGGCATCTCCACCATTAACCCCACATTTCGGGATGCATCCGTGGACTATGAGAGCCGGCCATCGAACCATATCCATTAAACGTCTGAACACCGGTCGATTATCATGCAAACCAGATAGTTTTCATTTAAATCGGGTCAAATTCTTGACATTTCGACATTTTTATTAAACAAAAGTTAATCTAGTCTAAATCTTCGGCGGTCGTGGAGGCCTTAGTGTTCCACGTCATGTTCTTTCCCATGTCCAGCAAGGAAGAGTCTCTCATGTCCTACTTTTCCTCGCTGAAGTCCGCCACTTGGTTGTGGACGTGGACGTGTCGACCTCATGATCGTTGTGGCCCGGCGCGAACAACGTGGGGTTGCCGACGTAGGCACCCTTGTTGTCGTGCGCGATCCCGGGTGTCATCTCCGCGTCCGCTGAGGGTGTCCCGTACTAAGGGGTCCTCGGGTTGCCGACCTATCTCTCACGAGCCGGACTGGTGGGCCACTCTTGGTTCATCAATGGAAGGCCGGGCTGCAGGCGATCCCGTGCTATGGAAGGAAATCTCCAAAGACTTGACATATCCCCCAAGCCTTGTTAGCTAAATCGGCATGTTTATCCTCTGATGGCGACCAACCATATGTAACCCTAGGTACCCCTGGTGTCTATATAAACCGGAGGGTTATCCTGTAGGGGAGGAATCATCACAACCATACCCACCTAGGGTTTGGTTCATCCGATCTCGCGGTAGATCAACTCTGTAATTGTCATACACATTCATCAATACAACCAAGAAGGACGTATGGTTTTACCTCTTCGAGAGGGCCCGAACCTGGGTAAGTTCTGTCTTTGCATTCCCTGTTACCCATCGATCCACGATCCATAGTTTGGGACCCCTACCCGAGATCTACCGGTTTTGACACCAACATCCGCTTCCACCACGATCGCTTTGTAGCCAGCACGAGTGCCGCGCGGCGCGTGCTGGTCGGCGAAGTTCGGGTCCTCTGCGGCCATGGCCACCACGGCCTCCTCGCTCACGAATCATCGTCGTTTTGCCCCTCAGCCAACCGGTGATGCATGAGGAGGTTGAGGTTGTACTGTTGGTCCTCCTATGGCATTCAGAACACCGACACCGACGGTGTTGGATACTCCTCCTGTAGCACCTCCGCTATGTTGGCACTAAAGTGCAGCCGCGCATGCTCCATGGTGAAGCCGACAAGGACCAGCATGGACATGGGTGTTGGCTTGTCATCGGATGCCTCATCCATCATGGGTCATTGTCACTCACCTCCGACGAGCTCGTAGGCAAGCCACCCTCTATCCGTCGCACACGACGGGCCTGCTAACCGGCTGCAAGGTCGGCCAACTCATGCTTCTGCTCCATCGAGAGGCTCTCCCACAACGCGCTAGAGCTCGTTGTCATTGCGTCGGAGGTGCACGAAGAAGGAAACGAAGCGGACATGGTGCAGTGTGGATCGTGCTGTGTGCAACCACATATAAATAGGGGCACCGGTGGGCTTTTTCAACCCAGGCGCCGGAGTGGGTTTCTCGACCGCCATGCCTGTTTAATGTTGGCGGGCAGACGGATGGGCAACCTGCTTCAATGGGTAGAAAGTCTTCATGTCAATTCGCCCAGTCACGTCGCTCATGCATTGAACAGGCGTGGAGATCGCAGACGGCGCACTTGGCTAACGCGCCGCTTCAATGTCGGCTTTAATGACTGATCGGCTCCGCTCTGGGCCAACATGAATGCGGCGCGGAGAAAGTGCCAGGCACGACCGATGGTGTACTCGAGGTCGAAGCCGACCACTCGGTACTTGTCCTCGGCAAGGAACTGCTCCATAGTTTGGATGGAGCTCTCCACCGAGAGCGGACCATTCGTGTACACCACCGAGAGGGACTCCCCCCTCACTTGGGTGTCCACTACGTGATGTGTGGTTAACTGCCCGCCGTTGTCGTCGTCGGCCGCTGGGAGCATCATTGGAGCCACGGGGAGCGCCATTGGAACCACCGGATGTCCTCTCTGTATGTGTCCTCGTGGGTGTGCTTATTGTGTCGTGTGAGACGAGAGATGAAGGTAAATGGCCGCAAGAATAAAAGGGGGTCAGGCGGCGTGGATTCTCGGCGTGTCCGCATGGCAGTTTTTGCAGCGGGTAACTGCATCGTCGCGCCGCCCCGGCGCAATCGCTTGCACACGAACGTGCGTCATTATGCGCCGGCCCCAAACACTGGCAGCGCACGTGGAGGGACAAGGACAGAGCACCCGACGGGACGCGAGAGCAGAGCGCGAGCGGCGAGACGCGAGCAGAGCACGCCGCGGCTGCCTGAACCGCAAGCAACCACGCACATAGAGCAGTTGAACACGCAGGAAATGGTCGCCTACAAGTCGGCCGACAGTTGTGTTGCTGCGTAGAGAGCGGCCGTGTGGTACCACCTCCGTCTAGTCTATAGTCTCCTTTATATTCCGTGCCATACTTTGCCCTCAAATTTAACCAACAAAATGTTAATGCATGTTTTAAAAATTATATAATTGGAAACTATGTTCAAATACAAATCCAACTATATAATCTTTGGCGACATGCATTCGTATTTTATTAGTTAAGTCATACTTATAAACCAGGATGGTGGTATAGTAGGTAATTAAATTGCAAAGTTTTTTTTATTAACCGTATGTGTACGTGGCCTTTCGTCCTCCTCTCGCACGTCTTGTCACCCCTCTACCGCATACGGCTTACAGCGCAAGCTTGCGCAGCGCGCAGGGGCGTTCTTTTTGCCAAATGGTGGGGCCAATGAATCGTCGGTGAGCCCGTTCCCGCGCAACCTCGCAGGTTCCTGCGCAAGCTTCCCGCCCGACTCGGTGAAATCCCCCAAAATCCCAATGCTTACCGGCCTGCTAGAAAAACCCTCACGACCGGCTAGTCCTGCGTTGCATTTCCCCTCCATCCCTGTAGCCTATCTCGTCTGCTTCTCCCACAATCGCCAATGGCACCGGCCCGTCTTCGTCGCTCAGCCACTCCGCCGTCATCAGAGGACAGCTCCAGTTGGGAGGCTACACCGCGGCGGCGGCGCAGTCCCCGACGTAGTGTAGTGCGTGTGGCGTCCCTGTTGGGTGTGTGCGGAACACGCTCCGCTGCCGGTGCCTGTCGGCAGCTGTCGCCGGCCGCCGTTGCCGCCACACGACCGTCGAAATCCAGGGCCACCGCCCGCTCCGCCGCCGTGGCCCGAAGGCGGGAGGTGGTCGTCGTGGCCGCCACTCCACTGCCGGCCACTATGGCCATCACCCGCTCCAGCACCGCGGCCCGAAGGCGGGAGGTGGTGGTCGTGGCCGCCAGCCGACCGTCGACCGCTGGGGTCATCACCCGCTCCGCCACCGCCGCCTGAAGGCGGGAGGCAGATGTGGATGCCCGCACGTGCGTCAGCGACCTTGCGCGTTACACCGAGTTCCTGCGGGAGGAGGGAGGAGCGCCTCATCGAGCAAGCAAAGAGCCTTACCACCCCGTGGCCCGGCACACGCCGCCTCAGAGGCGAGGAATCAAGAGATCTACGAGGAGAACCACCGCTTCGAGAGGGGTCGTCTGGAGAGGCGGAGGGCGTTTGAGGTGAGCGTCGCTGAAGCTGCATTAGCGGCAGGCACCGCATTGCGGTTGCCCAGCTCGTCGGTAGGCTCCTCCTCCTCCGCCTCTTACTGAGTGTGCTCGGCAGAGGAGAGGCAGCCGGAAGTAGTACAAAGCCCCTCCACAGTAGTAGTAGTGGTAGTAGTATTTATGGGCTATTTTGTTTAGTTCATCTGACTATAGATGTGGTGGAACTATACATTGTAATTAAAATTAGCTAGTATATATAGTTGAACTAGCTATTTCAGTACGTTGTTGGCAACAATTGGGGAAAAGTTTGGTCGGTTCAGCTATCGAGTTGAACTGTTTGTATACACTAAGAACGACTGCTTAATCTATGAATGAATTCTATGCTTAATTACTGAATTTTAGTTGCAAAAATTAGATACTGCTAGTGATTTTTAGCTTCATATTTTGACAAATCACTTTGTTACAAGGATTGACAAATCTTACCAAATTGTTTGTACGTGGTTGCACACGGGTCATCCAAAACAACCGTTTGCGTCGAAGGGATGCACAAATCCTGCGCTGCTCTCACTTTGCATACAGATGTTCTATCTAAAACATTTGCGATCAAGAGCTGCAGAAATCCTGCTCGGCCCATTTTCTCATGGCTTCCTAGGGAAGCTGTCGGTTTGCATACGGGTGGTCTAACTAAAACGTTTGCAATGAGTGCTTTATATTTAAAAAGCGAGTTAAACTGCGGCTTGGGCGCCATTAATGGAGAGGATGCGAGCAAGGCGAGCAGCCATGGAAGTCAAAGGGCTCGCTTCCTAGTGAGCCTGCGCAGCATACAACTCGCATGCTTCCCGGTGAGATTGCGCACTCGAGGACAGCTTGCACGCCTCTCGGTCAGCCTGCGCACCGGACGGCGCTCACACGCCTCCCGTTCAGTCAAGGTCAAGCAGGTGTCCGCACGGCACCTCCTACAGCCATTAAAACCAACACACGTGGCATCGCGTGGATGGTTAAAAGAATTTTGGACTTACGAGAATTTAAAAACCAGGTGTTTGAAATTCATTCCCATTTCTTGCATGGGACCTAAGCATGCACCCAAGGACAGAGATTTGATTTTTCAACCAATTTATATGCACCGGAGCATGTCCATGTAGTTCAAATTTGAATTATGCACATAAATGCATTGGAAACTCAGTTAATGCATAAAAATGTCCAGAAGAACCCCGGAAAATCACAAAAATTCACACAACACTCCTGTTGTTCTATGTTGACACGATAAAGAAAATTGAAAGCAATAAGAGGCAATGGATATCGTTTCGTCCCCAAAGGTGGGACATTCCCTACCGAAAACCATCATGCTTGTTGTGAGACGCTCCGGTTTGTGAGAAGCATATACCCAAACCTGCCCCAAATGGGACAAAATTTGTACCACGGCATGTTGATGCCGCTCCATGATAGCATGCCAAGTTTCATGAATTTAAGATGAGTTTTGGATTTACTAGAATTTAAAAACCAGGCATCTCCATGTTTTGCCGGCAATCAACGGTGCCCTGGTGTTTGAAATTCATTCACATTTCATGCATGGGACCTAAGCATGCACCCAAAGACACGGATTTGATTTTTCAACCAATTTATATGCACTGGAGCATGTGCATGTAGTTAAAATTTTAATTATGCACATAAATGCATTGAAAACTCAATTAATGCATAAAAATGTCCAAACGAACCCCGAAAAATCACAAAAAATCACACAACACTCATGTTGTTCTATGTTGACACGAGAAAAAAAATTGAAAGCAATAAGAGGCAATGGATATCGTTTCGTCCCCAAAGGTGCGACGTTCCCTACTGAAAACCATCATGTTTGTTGTGAGAAGCTCCGGTTTGTGAGATGCATATACCCAAACCAACCCCAAATGGGACAACATTTGTACCACGGCATGTTGATGCAGCTCCATGATAGCATGCCAAGTTTCATGAATTTTAGACGAGTTTTGGATTTACTAGAATTTAAAAATCATGCATCTCATTGTTTTGCCGGCAATCAACGGTGCCCTGGTGTTTGAAATTCATTCCCATTTCTTGCATGGGACCTAAGCATGCACCCAAGGAAACAGATTTGATTTTTTGACCAATTTATATGCACTGGAGCATGTGCATGTAGTTCAAACTTGAATTATGCACATAAATAAATTTAAAACTCAGTTAATGCATTAAAATGTCCAAACGAACCCCAAAAATCACAAAAATTCACACAACACTCCTGTTGTTCTATGTTGACACGAGAAATTTTTTTGAAAGCAATAAGTGGCAATGGATATCGTTTCGTCCCCAAAGGAGGGACGTTCCCTACCGAAAACCATCATGCTTGTTGTGAGAAGCTCCGGTTTGTGAGAAGCATATACCCAAACCTGCCCCAAGTGGGACAAAATTTGTATAAGGGCATGTTGATGCCGCTGCATGATAGCATGCCAAGTTTGATGAATTCCAGACAAGTTTTGGATTTACTAGAATTTAAAAACCAGGCATCTCAATGTTTTGCCGACAATCAACGGTGCCCTGGTGTTTGAAATTCATTCCCGTTTTTTGCATGGGACCTAAGCATGCACCCAAGGACATAGATTTGATTTTTCAACCAATTTATATGAACTGGAGCATGTGCATGTAGTTCAAATTTGAATTATGCACATAAATGCATTAAAAACTCAGTGAATGCATAAAAATGTCCAAATGAACCCCGAAAAATCACAAAAATTCACACAACACTCCTGTTGTTCTATGTTGACATGAGAAAAAAAATGAAAGCAATAAGAGGCAATGGATATCGTTTCGTCCCCGAAGGTGGGACGTTCCCTACCGAAAACTATCATACTTGTTGTGAGAAGCTCCGGTTTGTGAGAAGCATATACCCAAACCTGCCCCAAATGGGACAAAATTTGTACCACGACATGTTGCTGCCGCTCCATGATAGCATGCCAAGTTTCATGAATTTCAGACGAGTTTTGGATTTACTATAATTTAAAAACCAGGCATCTCAATGTTTTTCCAGCAATCAACGATGCCTTGGTGTTTGAAATTCATTCCCATTTCTTGCATGGGACCTCAGCATGCACCCAAGGACACAAATTTGATTTTTGGAACAATTTATATGCACTGGAGCATGTGCATGTAGTCCAAATTTGAATTATGCACATAAAATTTGAATTATGCACATAAATGCATTGAAAACTCAGTTAATGCATAAAAATGTCCAAACGAACCCCTAAAAATAACAAAAATTCACACAACACTCCTGTTGTTTTATGTTGACACGAGAAACAAATTTGAAAGCAATAAGTGGAATTGGATATCATTTCGTCCCCAAAAGTGGGACGTTCCCTACCGAAAACCATCATGCTTGTTCTGAGAAGCTCCGGTTTGTGAGAAGCATATACCCAAACCTACCCCAAATGGGACATATTTTGTACCAGGGCTTGTTGATGCCGCTCCATGATGGCATGCCAAGTTTCATGAATTTTAGATTTTGGATTTACTAGAATCTAAAAACCAGGCATCTCAATGTTTTGCCGGCAATCAACGATGCCCTGGTGTTTGAAATTCATTCCCATTTCTTGCATGGGACCTAAGCATGCACCCAAGGACACAGATTTGATTTTTCAACCAATTTATATGCACTGGAGCATGTGCATGTAGTTCAAATTTGAATTATGCACATAAATCCATTGAAAACTCAGTTAATGCATACAAATTTCCAAACGAACCCCGAAAAATCACAAAAATTCACACAACACTCCTGTTGTTCTATGTTGACATGAGGAAAAAATTTGAAAGCAATAAGAGGCAATGGATATCGTTTCGTCCCCAAAGGTGGTACGTTCCCTACCGAAAACCATCATGCTTGTTGTGAGAAGCTCCGGCTTGTGAGAAGCATATACCCAAACCTGCCCCAAATGGGACAAAAATTGTACCACGGCATGTTGATGCCGCTCCATGATAGCATGCCAAGTTTCATGAATTTCAGACGAGTTTTGGATTTATTAGAATTTACAAACTAGGCATCTCAATGTTTTGCCGGCAATCAACGGTGCCCTGGTGTTTGAAATTCATTCCCATTTCTTGCATGGGACCTAAGCATGCACCCAAGGACACAAATTTGCTTTTTTCAACCAATTTATATGCACTGGAGCATGTGCATGTAGTTCAAATTTGAATTATGCACATAAATGCATTGAAAACTCAGTTAATGCATAAAAATGTCCAAACAAACCCCGAAAAATCACAAAAATTCACACAACACTCCTGTTGTTCTATGTTGACACGAGAAAAAAATTTGAAAGCAATAAGAGGCAATGGATATTGTTTCGTCCCCAAAGGTGGGACGTTCCCTACCGAAAACCATCATGCTTGTTGTGAGAAGCTCCGGTTTGTGAGAAGCATATACCCAAACCTGCCCCAAATGGTACAAAATTTGTACCACGGCATGTTGATGCCGCTCCATGATAGCATGCCAAGTTTCATGAATTTTAGACGAGTTTTGGATTAACTAGAATTTAAAAACCAGGCATCTCAATGTTTTGCCGGCAATCAACGGTGCCCTGGTGTTTGAAATTCGTTCCCATTTCTTGCATGGGACCTAAGGATGCACCCAAGGACACATATTTGATTTTTCGACCAATTTATATGCACTGGAGCATGTACATGTTCAAATTTGAGTTATGCACATAAATGCATTGAAAACTCAGTTAATGCATAAAAATGTCGAAACATACCCGAAAGATCACAAAAATTCACAAAACACTCTTGTTGTTCTATGTTGACGCAAGAAAAAAATTGAAAGCAATAAGAGGATATGGATATCGTTTCATCCCCAATGGTGGGACGTTCCTACCGAAAACCATCATGCTTGTTGTGAGAAGCTCCAGTTTGTGAGAAGCATAATCCCAAACCTGACCCAAATGGGACAAAATTTGTACCACGACATGTTGATGCCGCTCCATGATAGCATGCCAAGTTTCATGAATTTTAGATGAGTTTTGGATTTACTAGAATTTAAAAACCTAGCATCTCAATGTTTTGCCGGCAATCAACGGTGCCCTGGTGTTTGAAATTCATTCCCATTTCTTGCATGGTACCTAAGCATGCACCCAAGGAGACAGATTTGATTTTACGACCAATTTATATGCACTGGAGCATGTGCATGTAGTTCAAATTTGAATTATGCACATAAATGCGTTGAAAACTCAGTTAATGCATAAAAATGTCCAAACGAACCTCGAAAAATCACAAAAATTCACACAACACTCCTCTTGTTCTATGTTGACACTAGAAAAAATTTTGAAAGCAATAAGTGGCAATGGATACCGTTTCGTCCCGAAAGGTGGGACGTTCCCAACCGAAAACCACCATGCTTGTTGTGAGAAGCTTCGGTTTGTGAGAAGCATATACCCAAACCTGCCCCAAATGGGACAAAAAAAATTGCAGGGCATGTTGATGCCGCTCCATGATAGCATGCCGAGTTTCATGAATTTCAGACAAGTTTTGGATTTACTAGAATTTTAAAACCAGACATCTCAATGTTTTGTCGGCAATCAACGGTTCCCTGGTGTTTGAAATTCATTCCCATTTCTTGCATGGGACCTAAGCATGCACCCAAGGACACATATTTGATTTTTCGACCAATTTATATGCACTGGAGCATGTGCATGTAGTTCAAATTTGAATTATGCACATAAATGCATTGAAAACTCAGTTAATGCATAAAAATGTCCAAACAAACCCCAAAAAATCACAAAAATTCACACAACACTCCTGTTGTTCTATATTGACACGAGAAAAAAACTTGAAAGCAATAAGAGGCAATGGATATCGTTTCGTCCCCAAAGGTGGGACGTTCCCTACTGAAAACCATCATGCTTGTTGTGAGAAGCTCCAGCTTGTGAGAAGCATATACCCAAACCTGCCCCAAATGGGACAAAAATTGTACCACGGCATGTTATGCCGCTCCATGATAGCATGCCAAGTTTCATGAATTTCAGACGAGTTTTGGATTTACTAGAACTTAAAAACCAGGCATCTCAATGTTTTGACGGCAATCAACGGTGCCCTGGTGTTTGAAATTCATTCCCATTTCTTGCATGGGACCTAAGCATGCACCCAAGGACACCTATTTGATTTTTCAGCCAATTTATATGCGCTGGAGCATGTGCATGTATTTCAAATTTGAATTATGCACATAAATGCATTGAAAACTCAGTTAATGCATAAAAATGTCCAAACAAACCCCGAAAAATCACAAAAATTCACACAACACTCCTGTTGTTTGATGTCTACTACACAACCTTCTTCTTTTAGACGTCGTTGGGCCTCCAAGTGCAGAGGTTTGTAGGACAGCAGCAAATTTCCCTCGAGTGGATGACCCAAGGTTTATCAATCCATGGGAGGCGTAGGATGAAGATGGTCTCTCTCAAACAACCCTACAACCAAATAACAAAGAGTATCTTGTGTCCCCAACACACCCAATATAATGGTAAATTGTATAGGTGCACTAGTTCGGCAAAGAGATGGTGATACAAGTGCAATATGGATGGTAGATATAGGTTTTTGTAATCTGAAAATATAAAAACAGCAAGGTAAGTAGTGGTAAAAATGAGCACAAACAGTATTGCAATGCTAGGAAACAAGGCCTAGGGTTCATACTTTCACTAGTGCAAGTTCTCTCAACAATAATAACATAATTGGATCATATAACTATCCCTCAACATGCAACAAAGAGTCACTCCAAAGTCACTAATAGCGGAGAACAAATGATGAGATTATGGTAGGGTACGAAACCACCTCTAAGTTATCCTTTCTGATCGATCTATTCAAGAGTCCGTAGTAAAATAACATGAAGCTATTCTTTCCGTTCAATCTATCATAGAGTTTGTACTAGAATAACACCTTAAGACACAAATCAACAAAAACCCCGATGTCACCTAGATACTTGCTATGTCTTGAGCTTGCGTTGGTTTTCCCCGAACAGGAGAGGATGATGCAACACAGTAGCGTAAGTATTTCCCTCAGTTTTTGAGAACCAAGGTATCAATCCATTAGGAGACCACGCACAAGTCCCTCGTACCTGCACAAAATGATAGCTACTCGCAACCAACGCGATTAGGGGTTGTCAATCCCTTCACGGTCACTTACGAGAGTGAGATCTGATAGAGATAATATTTTTGGTATTTTTGATAGATAGATGCAAAGTAAAAAGTAAAAGGCAAAGTAAAACAAAGCAAGTAAATAAAGTGACAGAGATTGATATGATGAGAATAGACTCGGGGGCCATAGGTTTCACTAGTGGCTTCTCTCAAGAGCATAGATTTTCTATGGTGGGTGAACAAATTACTGTTGAGCAATTGACAGAACTGAGCATAGTTATGAGTATATCTAGGCAATGATCATGTATATAGGCATCACGTCCGAGACAAGTAGATCGAAACGATTCTGCATCTACTACTATTACTCCACTCATCGACCGCTATCCAGCATGCATCTAGAGTATTAAGTTAAAAATAGAGTAACGCCTTAAGCAAGATGACATGATGTAGAGGGATAAATTCATGCAATATGATAAAAACCCCATCTTGTTATCCTCGACGGCAACAATATAATACGTGCCTTGCAACCCTTTCTGTCACTGGGTAAGGACACCGCAAGGTTGAACCCAAAGCTAAGCACTTCTCCCATTGCAATAACTACCAATCTAGTTGGCCAAACCAAACGGATAATTCGAAGAGACTTGCAAAGATAACTCAATCATACATAAAATAATTCAGAGAAGAATCAAATATTTTCCATAGATAGGCTGGATCATAAACCCACAATTCATCGGTCTCAACAAACACACCGCAAAAAGAAGATTACATCGAATAGATCTCCACGAGAGAGGGGGAGAACATTGTATTGAGATCCAAAAAGAGAAAAGAAGCCATCTAGCTACTAGCTATGGACCCGAAGGTCTGAAGTAAACTACTCACACTTCATCGGAGGGGCTATGGTGTTGATGTAGAAGCCCTCCGTGGTGGATGCCCCCTCCGTGAGCTCCTAACAGGCCCCAAGATGGGATCTCGTGGATACAGGAAGTTGCGGCGGTGGAATTAGGTTTTGGCTCCTGTTCGATCATTTGGGGATACGAGGTATATATAGGAGGAAGGAGTACGTCGGTGGAGCATCAGGGGCCCACGAGGTAGGGGCGCGCCAGGCGCCTCCACCTCGTGACTGCCTGCACTTCTTGGAGTAGGGTCCAAGTCTCTGGATCACGTTTGGTTGGAAAATCACATTCCCGAAGGTTTCATTCCGTTTGGACTCCGTTTGATATTCCGTTTCTTCGAAACACTAAAAAAGGCAAAAAACAGCAATTCTGGGCTGGGCCTCCGGTTAATAGGTTAGTCCCAAAAGTAATATAAAAGTGGAAAATAAAGCCAAATATAGTCCAAAACAGTAGATAAAGTAGCATGGAGCAATCAAAAATTATAGATACGTTGGAGACGTATCAGGCATCCCCAAGCTTAATTCCTGCTCGTCCTCGAGTAGGTAAATGATAAAAAGAGAATTTTTGATGCGGAGTGATACTTTGGCATAATTTCAACGTAAATCTTCTTAATCATGGTATGAATATTCAGATCCAAAAGATTCAAGACAAAAGTTCATATTGACATAAAAATAATAATACTTCAAGCATACTAACTAAGCAATTATGTCTTCTCAAAATAACATGGCCAAAGAAAGTTATCCCTACAAAATCATATAGTTAGGCTATGCTTCATTTTTGTCACACAAAGATGTTCCCAACTTGTATACCCCCGATGACAAGCCAAGCAATTGTTTCATACTCAAATAATCTCAAACTTTTTCAACCTTCACGCAATACATGAGCGCGAGCCATGGATATAGCACTATGGGTGGAATAGAATATGATGATGGGATTGTGTGGAGAAGACAAAAAGGAGAAAGTCTCACATTGACGAGGCTAATCAACGGGCTATGGAGATGCCCATCAATTGATGTCAACATGAGGAGTAGGGATTGCCATGCAACGGATGCACTAGAGCTATAAGTATATGAAAGCTCTACAAAAGAAACTAAGTGGGTGTGCATCCAACTTGCTTGCTCACGAAGACCTAGGGCATTTTGAGAAAGCCCATCATTGGAATATACAAGCCAAGTTCTATAATGAAAAATTCCCACTAGTATATAAAAGTGACAAAATGAGAGACTGTCTATCATGAAGATCTTGGTGCTACTTTGAAGCACAAGTGTGGTAAAAGGATAGTAGCATTGTCCCTTCTCTCTTTTTCTCTCATTTTTTTGGGCCTCTTTTTTTTGGCCTTGCTTTTTTTTTCTTTTTTCGTCTGGAGTCTCATCCCGACTTATGGGGGAATCATAGTCTCCATCATCCTTTCCTCACTTGGGACAATGCTCTAATAATGATGATCATCACATTTTTATTTTTCTTACAACTCAACAATTACAACTCGAAACTTAGAACAAAATACGACTCTATATGAATGCCTCCGGCGGTGTACCGGGATGGTGCAATGAATCAAGAGTGACATGTATGGAAAATAATGCATGGTGGCTTTGCCACAAATACGATGTCAACTACATGATCATGCAATGGCAATATGACAAAAGTAATGTATGTCATAATAATGATGATGGAAGTTGCATGGCAATATATCTCGGAATGGCTATGGAAATGCCATAATAGGTAGGTATGGTGGCTGTTTTGAGGAAGATATAAGGAGGTTTATGTGTGAAAGAGCGTATCATATCACGGGGTTTGGATGCACCGGCGAAGTTTGCACCAACTCTCAAGGTGAGAAAGGGCAATGCACGGTACCGAAGAGGCTAGCAAAGGCGGAAAGGTGAGAGTGCGCATAATCCATGGACTCAACATTAGTCAAAAGAACTCATATACTTATTGCAAAAATTTAGAAGTCATCAAAAATCAAGTACTACGCGCATGCTCCTAGGGGGATAGATTGGTAGGAAAAGACCATCGCTCGTCCCCGACCGCCACTCATAAGGATGCACAAGCTAGGTACACTTCATGCTTCAAATTTGTTACACAACTTTAACCATACGTGCATGCTACGGGATTTGCTAACTTCAACACAAGAATTTCTAAAATTCACAACTACTCAACTAGCACGACTTTAATATTATCACCTCCATATCTTAAAACAATTATCAAGCATCAAACTTATCTTAGTATTCAACGCACTCAAAAGAAAGTTTCACATATATTGAACACCAAGTATATTAACATTAAGCAAATTACCATGCTATTAACGACTCTCAAAATAATCTAAGTGAAGCATGAGAGATCAATATTTTCTTTAAAACAAATCCACCACCGTGCTCTAAAAGATCTAAGTGAAGCACTAGAGCAAAAATTATCATGCTCAAAAGATATAAGTGAAGCACTATGAGCAAAAACTATCAAGCTCAAAAGATATAAGTGAAGCACATAGAGTATTCTATCAAATTCCAATTCATATATGGCTCTCTCAAAAGGTGTGTACAGCAAGGATGATTGTGGTAAACTAACAAGCAAAGACGCAAATAATACAAGACGCTCCAAGCAAAACACTTATCACGTGGTGAATAAAAATATAGCTCCAAGTAAATTACCGATGGAAGTGGATTTAAAGAGGGATGCCTTCCGGGCATCCCCAAGCTTTGACTTTTGGTGTCCTTGATTATCTTGGGGTGCCATGGGCATCCCCAAGCTTAGGCTCTTGCCACTCCTTGTTCCATAATCCATCAAAAGAATTCACCCAAAACTTGAAAACTTCACAACACAAAACTCAACAGAAATCTCGTGAGCTCCGTTAGAGAAAGAAAACAAAAGACTACTTTAAGGTACTGTAATGAACTCATTCTTTATTTATATTGGTGTTAAAATACTGCATTCCAACTTCTCTATGGATCATAAACTATTTTACTAGTCATAGATTCATCAAAATAAGCAAACAACACACGCAAAACAGAATCTGTCAAAAACAGAACAGTCTGTAGTAATCTGTAACTAACGCAAACTTCTGGAACTCAAAAAATTCTACCAAAATTAAACTTCTGGAACAGAAAATTTGTCTATTGATCAGCAGCAATTGGAATCAGTATTTTATCACGTTCTGGTGATTTTTAACAATTCGGGCACTGAGCACAAAGTTTCTGGAAATTACAGCAAGATCAAATAACTATCATCCAAGAAGATCCAATAGGTTTAACTTGGCACAAACACTAATTAAAAGATAAAATCACATCTAAATAGAGGCTAGATGGATTATTTATTCCTAAACAGAAGCAAAAACAAAAAACACAAAATAAAATTGGGTTGCCTCCCAACAAGCGCTATCGTTTAACGCCCCTAGCTAGGCATAAAAACAAGGATAGATCTAGGTATTGCCATCTTTGGTAGGCAATCCATAAGTGGCTCTCATGATAGATTCATATGGTAATTTTATTTTCTTTCTAGGGAAGTGTTCCATACCCTTCTTTAAGGGAAATTGGAATCTAATGTTTTCTTCCTTCATATCAATAATTGCACCAATCGTTCTAAGGAAAGGTCTACCAAGAATAATAGGACATGAAGGGTTGCAATCTATATCAAGAACGATAAAATCTACGGGCACATAATTCCTATTTGCAACAATAAGAACATCATTAATTCTTCTCATAGGCTTTTTGATAGTGGAATCCGCAAGATGCAAGTTTAGAGAGCAATCATCAAAATCACGAAAATCTAGCAAATCGCATAAAGTTTTGGGAATAGTAGAGACACTAGCACCCAAATCACACAAAGCATGAAACTCATAATCTTTAATTTTAATTTTAATGGTAGGTTCCCACTCATCATAGAGTTTTCTAGGGATAGAAACTTTCAACTCAAGTTTTTCTTCATAAGATTGCATCAAGGTATCAACAATGTGTTCGGTAAAGGCCTTATTTTGACTATAAGCATGAGGAGAATCTAGCACATATTGCAACAAGGAAATACAACCAACCAAAGAGCAATTTTCATAATTAAATTCCTTGAGATCCAAAATAGTGGGTTTAGCAACGTCTCAGTTTTATTTATTTCAATCCCACTTTTATCAATTTCATCATCAAGATCTAGAAACTCCGAATTCTTAGAACGCCTTCTAGGTAAAGGAAGATCATATTCAGTTTCATCAAGATTCATATTACAAAACAAAGATTTAATAGGGGACACATCAATAACTTTTAGATCTTCGTCTTGATTTTCATAGGAATTGGAAGAACACGCTTTAATAAAGGCATCTTTGGAAGCACGCATCCTAGCGGTTCTTTCCTTGCACTCATCAATGGAAATTCTCATGGCTTTGAGAGACTCATTGATATCATGCTTAGGAGGAATAGATCTAAGCTTTAAAGAATCAATCTCAAGAGAAATTCTATCAACGTTCCTAGCCAAATCATCAACTTTAAGCAATTTCTCTTCAAGCAAAGCATTAAAATTCTTTTGTGAATTCATAAAATCTTTAACACTACTCTCAAATTCAGAGGGCATCTTATTAAAATTTCCATAAGAGTTGTTGTAGGAATTTCCATAATTATTAGAAGGATTACTAGGATAAGGCCTAGGATTAAAATTCCCTCTATACGCGTTGTTTCCAAAACTATTCCTACCAACAAAATTCACATCCATAGATTCATTATTATTCTCAAGCAAAGCAGATAAAGGCATATCATTAGGATCAAGAGGAGTATTTTTAGGAGCAAACATCTTCATAAGTTCAGCCATCTTTTCACTCAAAACATTGATTTCTTCTATAGCATGCACTTTTTTACTAGAAGATCTTTCGGTGTGCCACTGAGAATAATTAGCCATAATATTATCAAGCAATTTGGTAGCATCTCCTAATGTAATTTCCATAAAAGTGCCTCCCGCGGCCGAATCTAAAAGATTTCTAGAAGCAAAATTCAATCCGGCATAGAAATTTTGTATGATCATCCATAAATTCAAACCATGAGTAGGGCAATTGCGAAGCATTAATTTCATTCTTTCCCAAGATTGGGCAACATGCTCATGATCAAGTTGTTTAAAATTCATGATATCGTTCCTAAGAGTGATAATCTTAGCGGGAGGAAAATACTTAGAGATAAAAGCATCTTTGCACTTGTTCCAAGAATCAATACTATTTTTAGGCAAAGATGAAAACCAAACTTTAGCACGATCTCTAAGTGAAAACGGAAATAACTTCAATTTGACAATATTGTTATCCGTATCTTTCTTCTTTTGCATCTCACACAAATCAACAAAATTATTCAGATGAGTAGCGGCATCTTCACTAGGAAGGCCGGTGAATTGATCTTTCATAACAAAATTCAGCAAAGAGGTATTGATTTCACAAGACTCATCATTATTAAGAGGAGCAATCGGAGTACTAAGGAAATCATTATTATTGGTATTCGAGAAATCACACAATTTGATATTATCTTGCGCCATGGCAACAAGTAATCCAACAGACAAGCAAACAGAAAGGCAAACGAGAAAGAGAGGAGGAGATTGGGAAAGAGAGGGCAAATAAAATGGCAAGGGTGAAGTGGGGGAGAGGAAAATGAGAGGCAAATGGCAAATAATGTAATGCGAGAGATAGGGATTGTGATGGGTACTTGGTATGGTTGACTTTTGCGTGAGCCTCCCCGGCAACGGCGCCAGAAATCCTTCTTGCCACGTCTTGAGCTTGCGTTGGTTTTCCCCGAAGAGGAGAGGATGATGCAGCACAGTAGCGTAAGTATTTCCCTCAGTTTTTGAGAACCAAGGTATCAATCAAGTAGGAGACCACGCACAAGTCCCTCGTACCTGCACAAAACGATAGCTACTCGCAACCAACGCGATTAGGGGTTGTCAATCCCTTCACGGTCACTTACGAGAGTGAGATCTGATAGAGATAATATTTTTGGTATTTTTGATAGATAGATGCAAAGTAAAAAGTAAAAGGCAAAGTAAAACAAAGCAAGTAAATAAAGTGATAGAGATTGATATGATGAGAATAGACCCGAGGGCCATAGGTTTCACTAGTGGCTTCTCTCAAGAGCATAGATTTTCTACCGTGGGTGAACAAATTACTGTTGAGCAATTGACAGAATTGAGCATAGTTATGAGTATATCTAGGCAATGATCATGTATATAGGCATCACGTCCGAGACAAGTAGATCAAACGATTCGCATCTACTACTATTACTCCACCCATCGACCGCTATCCAAAGATGCATCTAGAGTATTAAGTTAAAAACAGAGTAACGCCTTAAGCAAGATGACATGATGTAGAGGGATAAATTCATGCAATATGATAAAAAACCCACCTTGTTATCCTCGATGGCAACAATACAATACGTGCCTTGCAACCCTTTATATCACTAGGTAAGGACACCGCAAGATTGAACCCAAAGCTAAGCACTTCTCCCATTGCAAGAACTACCAATCTAGTTGGCCAAACCAAACGGATAATTCGAAGAGACTTGCAAAGATAACTCAATCATACATAAAAGAATTCAGAGAAGAATCAAATATTTTCCATAGATAAGCTGGATCATAAACCCACAATTCATTGGTCTCAACAAACACACCGCAAAAAGAAGATTACATCGAATAGATCTCCACGAGAGAGGGGGAGAACATTGTATTGAGATCCAAAAAGAGAGAAGAAGCCATCTAGCTACTAGCTATGGACCCGAAGGTCTGAAGTAAACTACTCACACTTCATCGGAGGGGCTATGGTGTTGATGTAGAAGCCCTCCGTGGTGGATGCCCCCTCCGGTGGAGCTCCGGAACAGGCCCCAAGATGGTATCTCGTGGATACAGGAAGTTGCGGCGGTGGAATTAGGTTTTTGGCTCCTGTTCTGATCGTTTGGGGATACGTAGGTATATATAGGAGGAAGGAGTACGTCGGTGGAGCGTCAGGGGGCCCACGAGGTAGGGGGGCACGCCCAGGGGGCGCCCTCCACCCTCGTGACCGCCTCTGGCACTTCTTGGAGTAGGGTCCAAGTCTCGTAGATCACGTTCAGTTGGAAAATCACGTTCCCGAAGGTTTCATTCTGTTTGGACTCCGTTTGATATTCGGTTTCTTCGAAACACTAAAAAAGGCAAAAACCAACAATTCTGGGCTGGGCCTCCTGTTAATAGGTTAGTCCCAAAAGTAATATAAAAGTGGAAAATAAAGCCCAATATAGTCCAAACCAGTAGATAAAGTAGCATGGAGCAATCAGAAATTATAGATACGTTGGAGACGTATCAATACTCCAATGTCACCTCGAGTATCCGTGGGTTATTATTGTACGATATGCATCATACAATCTCAGATTCATCTATTCAACCAACACAAAGAACTTCAAAGAGTGCCCCTAAGTTTCTACCGGAGAGTCAAGACGAAAACGTGTGCCAACCCCTATGCATAGGTTCATGGGCGGAACCCGCAAGTTGATCACAAAAACATACATCAAGTGGATCACGTGATATCCCATTGTCACCATAGATAAGCACGGCAAGACATACATCAAGTGTTCTCAAATCCTTAAAGACTCAATCCGATAATATAACTTCAAAGGGAAAACTCAATCCATTACAAGAGAGTAGAGGGGGAGAAACATCATAAGATCCAACTATAATAGCAAAGCTCGTGGTACATCAAGATCGTACCACCTCAAGAACACAAGAGACAGAGAGAGAGAGAGAGATCAAACACATAGCTACTGGTACATACCCTCAGCCCCGAGGGTGAACTACTCCCTCCTCGTCATGGAGAGCGCCGGGATGATGAAGATGGCCACCGGTGAGGGATCCCCCTCCAGTAGGGTGTCGGAACAGGGTCCCGGTTGGTTTTTGGTGGCTACAGAGGCTTGTGGCGGCGGAACTCCCGATCTATTCTGCTCTCGATGGTTTTAGGGTATATGGATATATATAGGCGAAAGAAGTCGGCCAGGGGAGCCACGAGGGGCCCATGAGGGTGGAGGGCGCGCCTGGGGGGGGGGGGAGGGGTAGGCGCGCCCCCTGCCTCGTGCTCTCCTCGTTGATTCCCTGACGTGTACTCCAAGTCTCCTGGATTGCTTACGTTCCAAAAATAACTCTCCCGAAGGTTTCATTCCGTTTGGACTCCGTTTGATATTCCTTTTCTGCAAAACACTGAAACAAGGGAAAATACAGAAACTGGCACTAGGCTCTAGGTTAATAGGTTAGTCCCAAAAATAATATAAAAGTGTTTAATAAAGCCCATAAACATCCAAAACAGATAACATGGAACAATCAAAAATTATAGATACGTTAGAGACGTATCATTGTTCTATGTTGACACGAGAAAAAAACTTGAAAGCAATAAGAGGCAATGGATATCGTTTCGTCCCCAAAGGTGGGACGTTCCCTACCAAAAACCATTTTGCTTGTTGTGAGAAGCTCTGGCTTGTGAGAAGCATATACCCAAACCTGCCCCAAATGGGACAAAAATTGTACCACGGCATGTTGATGCCGCTCCATGATAACATGCCAAGTTTCATGAATTTCAGGCAAGTTTTGGATTTACTAGAATTTAAAAACCAGGCATCTCAATGTTTTGCCGGCAATCAACGGTGCCCTGGTGTTTGAAATTCATTCCCATTTCTTGCATGGTACCTAAGCATGCACCCAAGGACAAAAATTTGTTTTTTCAACCAATTTATATGCGTTGGAGCATGTGCATGTAGTTCAAATTTGAATTACGCACATAAATGCATTAAAAACTCAGTTAATGCATAAAAATGTCCAAACAAACCCCGAAAAATCACAAAGATTCACACAACACTCCTGTTGTTCTATGTTGACACGAGAAATTTTTTTGAAAGCAATAAGAGGCAATGGATATTGTTTCGTCCCCAAAGGTGGGACCTTCCCTACCGAGAAACATCATGCTTGTTGTGAGAAGCTCCGATTTGTGAGAAGCATATATCCAAACCTGCCCCAAATGGGACAAAGTTTGTACCACGGCATGTTGATGCCGCTCCATGATAGCATGCCAAGTTTCATGAATTTTAGACGAGTTTTGGATTTACTAGAATTTAAAAACCAGGCATCTCAATGTTTTGCTGGCAATCAACGGTGCCCTGGTGTTTGAAATTCATTCCCATTTCTTGCATGGGACCTAAGGATGCACCCAAGGACACAGATTTGATTTTTCGACCAATTTATATGCATTGGAGCATGTGCATGTAGTTCAAATTTGAATTATGCACATAAATGCATTGAAAACTCAGTTAATGCATAAAAATGTCCAAACGTACCCTGAAAAATCACAAAAATTCACAAAACACTCCTGTTGTCCTATGTTGGAACGAGAAAAGAATTGAAAGCAATAAGAGGATATGGATATCATTTCATCCCCAAAGGTGGGACGTTCCCTACCGAAAACCATCATGCTTGTTGTGAGAAGCTCCGGTTTGTGAGAAGCATATACCCAAACCTGCCCCAAATGGACAAAATTTGTACCACGGCATGTTGATGCCGCTCCATGATAGCGTTACAAGTTTCATGAATTTTAGACGAGTTTTGGATTTACTAGAATTTAAAAACCAGGCATCTCAATGTTTTGCCGGCAACCAACGGTGCCCTGGTGTTTGAAATTCATTCCGATTTCTTGCAAGGTACCTAAGCATGCACCCAAGGACACAGATTTGATTTTTCGACCAATTTATATGCACTGGAGCATGTGCATGTAGTTCAAATTTGAATTATGCACATAAATGCATTGAAAACTCAGTTAATGCATAAAAATGTCCAAACGAACCCCGAAAAATCAAAAAAAATCACACAACACTCATGTTGTTCTATGTTGACATGAGAAAAAATTGGAAAGCAATAAGTGGCAATGGATATCGTTTCGTCCCCAAAGGTGGGACGTTCCCTACCGAAAACCATCATGCTTGTTTTGAGAAGCTCCGGTTTGTGAGAAGCATATGCCCAAACCTGCCCCAAATGGGATAAAATTTGTACCACGGCATGTTAATGCCGCTCCATGATAGCATGCCAAATTTCATGAATTTCAGACGAGTTTCGGATTTACTAGAATTTAAAAACCAGGTATCTCAATGTTTTGCCGGCAATCAACGGTGCCCTGGTGTTTGAAATTCATTCCCATTTCTTGCATGGGACCTAAGCATGCACCCAAGGACACCGATTTGATATTTCGACCAATTTATATGCACTGGAGCATGTGCATGTAGTTCAAATTTGAATTATGCACATAAATGCATTGAAAACTCAGTTAATGCATAAAAATGTCCAAATGGACCTAAAAAAATCACAAAAATTCACACAACACTCCTGTTGTTCAATGTTGACACGAGAAGAAAACTTGTAAGCAATAAGAGGCTATGGATATCGTTCGTCCCTAAAGGTGGGACGTTCCCTACCGAAAACCATCATGCTTGTTGTGAGAAGCTCCGGCTTGTGAGAAGCATATACCCAAACCTGCCCCAAATCGGACAAAAAATTGAACCATGGCATGTTTATGCCGCTCCATGATAGCATGCCAAGTTTCATGAATTTCAGATGAGTTTTGGATTTACTAGAATTTAAAACCAGGCATCTCAATGTTTTGCCGGCAATCAACGGTGCCCTGGTGTTTGAAATTCATTCCCATTTCTTGCATGGGACCTAAGCATGCACCCAAGGACACAGATTTGATTTTTCAACCCGTTTATATGCACTAGAGCATGTACATTGATACGTCTCCAACGTATCTACAATTTTGATTGTTCCATGCTATTATATATTCTGTTTTGGATGTTTAATGGGCTTATTTATACACTTTTCTTTTATTTTTGGGACTAACCTATTAACTGGAGGCCCAACCCAAATTGCTGTTTTTTGCCTATTTGAGTGTTTCGCAGAAAAAGAATATCAAACAGAGTCCAAACAGAATGAAACCTTCGGGAACGTGATTTCTGGAACAAACATGATCCAGAGGACTTGGAGTGGATGTCAAGTTACAGACGAGGAGGCCACGAGGTAGGGGGCGCGCCTACCCCCCCAGGCGCGCCCTCCACCCTCGTGGGCCCCTCGTGGCTCCACAGACCTACTTCTTTGTCCTATATATATACCTACGTACCCCCAAACCATAATAGGCATCCACGAAAACTTAGTTCCACCGCTGCAACCTTCTGTACCCTTGAGATCCCATCTTGGGGCCTTTTCTGGGGTCCTGTCGGAAGGGGCATTGATCACGGAGGGCTTCTACATCAACACCATAGCCTCTCCGATGATGTGTGAGTAGTTTACCTCAGACCTTCGGGTCCATAGTTATTAGCTAGATGGCTTCTTCTCTCTCTTTGGATCTCAATACAAAGTTCTCCTTGATTCTCTTGGAGATCTATTCGATGTAATCTTCTTTTGGGGTGTGTTTGTCGGGACCGATGAATTGTGGGTTTATGATAAATATTATCTATGAACAATATTTGAATCTCCTCTGAATTCTTTTATGTATGATTGGTTATCTTTGCAAGTCTCTTCGAATAATCAGTTTGGTTTGGCCTACTAGATTGATCTTTCTTGCAATGGGAGATGTGCTTAGCTTTGGGTTCAATCTTGCGGTGTCCTTTCCCGTGTGATGTTAGGGGCAGCAAGGCACGTATTGTATTGTTGCCATCGAGGATAAAAAGATGGGGTTTATATCATATTGCATGAGTTTATCCCTCTACATCATGTCATCATACTTAAAGCATTACTCTGTTCTTATGAACTTAATACTCTAGATGCATCTTTGGATAGCGGTCGATGTGTGGAGTAATAGTAGTAGATGCGAATCGTTTGGTCTACTTGTCACGGACGTGATGCCTATATACATGATCATACCTAGATATTCTCATAACTATGCTCAATTCTATCAATTGCTCGACAGTAATTTGTTCACCCACCGTAATACTTATGCTATCTTGAGAGAAGCCACTAGTGAAACCTATGGCCCCTGGGTCTATTTTCCATCATATTAATCTTCCAACACTTAGCTATTTCTATTGCCTTTTATTTTACTTTGCATCTTTATTTCTCTTTATCATAAAATACCAAAAGTATTATCTTATCATATCTATCATATCTCACTCTCTTAAGTGACCGTGTAGGGATTGACAACCCCTTTATCACATGGTTGCGATGTTCTTATTTGTTTGTGTAGGTGCGAGGGACTCGAGCGTAGCCTCCTACTGGATTGATACCTTGGTTCTCAAAACATGAGGGAAATACTTACGCTACTTTGCTGCATCACCCTTTCCTCTTCAAGGGAAAACCAACACAGTGCTCAAGAGGTAGCAAGAAGGATTTCTGGCGCCGTTGCCGGGGAGTCTATGCTAAAGTCAACATACCAAGTACCCATCACAAACTCTTATCCCTTGCATTACATTATTTGCCATTTGCCTCTCGTTTTCCTCTCCCCCACTTCACCCTTGCCGTTTTATTCGCCCTCTCTTTCCGTTCGCCTCTTTTTCGCTTGCTTCTTGTTTGCTTGTGTGTTGGATTGCTTTTTTGTCACGATGTCTCCACCTAGATTCAGTGATCTTCACCTTACAAGGTTAGAAGAGATTGAAAACAATGTCAGAAACTTTATGACTTTACAATTTGAGCATAATAATTTCTTTAGAAACGAGCTTAAGGAACAAAAAGGCTTTATGGGATACATGAATAAAGAGCTCGATGATATGTCTAAGGAATTTTATGGTTTGAAATCTCAAATTGCTCATCTTGAGAAACTAATTGCTGAAATCTCGGATAAGCAGGCCACCTTAGTTAATAAGATGGCCGCTAAACTGGAAGAATTTTATGAGAATAAAGATGAAGATCTAAAAGTGATTGATGTGTCCCTATTAAATCTTTGTTTTTCAATATGAATCTTGATAATGATGGGACTGAAGATGATCCACCTTTACCTAGAAGGCGTTCCAAAAATTCGGAGTTTTTAGATCTTGATGCAAAAATTGGTAACAGTGGGATTGAAGAGGTCAAAACTTTAGATATCAATGAACCCACTATTCTGGATGTCAAGGAATTTAATTATGATATTGCTCTTTGATCGATTGTATTTCCTTGTTGCAATCCGTGCTAAATTCTCCACATGTTTATAGTCAAAATAAAGCTTTTACTAAACGTATCGTTGATGCTTTGATGCAATCTTAGGAAGAAAAACTCGAGTTGGAAGTTTCTATCCCTAGAAAACTTTATGAGAGTGGGAACCTACTATTAAAATTAAAATTAAAGATCATGAATGCTATGCTTTGTGTGATTTGGGTGCTAGTGTTTTCACGATTCCAAAAACTTTATGTGATTTGCTAGGATCCATGAATTTGATGATTGTTCTTTAAACTTGCACCTTGTGGATTCCACTATTAAGAAACCTATGGGAAGAATTAATGATGTTATTATTGTTGCAAATAGGAACTATGTGCCCGTAGATTTTATTGTTCTTGATATAGATTGCAATCCTTCATGTCCTATTATTCTTGGTAGACCTTTCCTTAGAACGATTGGTGTAATTATTGATATGAAGGAAGGATATATTAGATTCCAATTTCCGTTAAGGAAAGGCATGAAACACTTCCCTAGAAAGAAAATTAAATTTCCATATGAATCTATTATGAGAGCCACTTATGGATTGCCTACCAAAGATGGCAATACCTAGATCTATCCGTGTTTTTATGCCTAGCTAGGGGCGTTAAACGATAGCGCTTGTTGGGAGGCAACCCAATTTTATTTTTATTTTTTTGCTTTTTGATTCTGTTTAGGAATAAATATTTGATCAATCCTCTGGTTAGATTTGTTTTTATGTTTTAATTAGTGTTTGTGCCAAGTTAAACCTATAGGATCTTCTTGGATGATAGTTATTTGATCTTGCTGAAAATTCCAGAAACTTTCTGTTCACGAAAACAATTGTTAAAAATCACCAGAACATGATAAAATATTGATTCCAATTGCAGAATATCATTAAACAAATTGTCTAGGTCGTCTTATTTTTGTAGAATTTGTGGAGTTCCATAAGTTTGCTTTAGTTACAGATTACTACAGACTGTTCTGTTTTTGACAGATTCTGTTTTTCGTGTGTTGTTTGCTTATGTTGATGAATCTATGGCTAGTAAAATAGTTTATAAACCATAGAGAAGTTGGAATACAGTAGGTTTAACACCAATATAAATAAATAATTAGTTAAATACAGTACCTTGAGGTGGTGTTTTGTTTTCTTTCGCTAACAGAGCTCACGAGATTTTCTGTTAAGTTTTGTGTTGTGAAGTTTTCAAGTTTTGGGTAAAGATTTGATGGAGTATGGAACAAGGAGTGGCAAGAGCCTAAGCTTGGGGATTCCCATGGTACCCCAAGGTAATCCAAGGACACCAAAAATCCAAAGCTTGGGGATGCCCCGGAAGGCATCCCCTCTTTCGTCCTCATCCATCGGTAAATTTACTTGGAGCTATATTTTTATTCACCACATGATATGTGTTTTGCTTGGAGCATCTTGTTTGATTTGAGTCTTTATTTTTTAGTTTTCCACAATCATCCTTGCTGCACACACCTTTTGAGAGAGACACACATGATTCGGAATTTGTTAGAATACTCTATGTGCTTCACTTATATCTTTTGAGCTATATAGTTTTTGCTCTAGTGCTTCACTTATATCTTTTAGAGCACTACGGTGGTTATATTTATAGAAATTATTGATCTCTCATGCTTCACTTATATTATTTTAAGAGTCTTAAACATCATGGTAATTTTCTTTAATCATGAAATTAATCTTCCATATTGAGTTCATTAAATATCATGATAAGTTAGATACTTGATAAGTATTTTGAGATATAAAGGTGGTAATATTAGAGTGTGCTAGTTGAGTAATTGTGAAATTGAGGAATACATGTGTTAAAGTTGGCAAGTCCCGTAGCATGCACATATGGTAAAATTTGTGTAACAATTTTGACACGTAGGTGTTCTTTTATTGCTTTCCTTATGAGTGGCGGTCGGGGACGAGCGATGGTCTTTTCCTACCAATATATCCCTCTAGGGGCATGCGTAGTAGTACTCATGCGTAGTAGTACTCATGCGTAGTAGTACTTTGCTTCAAGGGCTAATAAACTTTTGCAATAAGTATATGAGTTCTTTTATGACTAATGTGAGTCCATGGATTATACACACTCTCAACCTTCCATAATTTTCTAGCCTCTACGGTACCGCGCATTGCCCTTTCTCACATTGAGAATTGGTGCAAACTTTGCCGGTGCATCCAAACCCCATGATATGATACGCTGTTCCGCTCTATCACACATAAGCCTCCTTATATCTTCTTCAAAACATTCACCATACCTACCTATTATGGCATTTCCATAGCCATTCCGAGATATATTGCCATGCAACTTTCCACCGTTCCGTTTATTATGACACGTTTCATCATTGTCATATTGCTTTGCATGATCATGTAGTTGACATCGTATTTTGTGGCAAATCCACTATTCATAATTTTTTCATACATGTCACTCTTGATTCATCGCATATCCCGGTACACCACCGGAGGCATTCACATAGAGTCATATTTTGTTCTAAGTATTGAGTTGTAATTGTTGAGTTGTAACTAATAAAAGTGTGATGAGCATCATTATTAGAGCACTGTCCCATGTGAGGAAAGGATGATGGAGACTATGATTCCCCCACAAGTCGGGATGAGATTCCGGACTAAATGAAAAAAAATAAAAAAATAAAAAAGAGGCCAAAGAAAAAAAAGAAGGCCCAAAGAAAAAAAATGAGAGAAAAAGAGAGAAGGGACAATGTTACTATCCGTTTCCACACTTGTACTTCAAAGTAGCACTATGATATTCATGATAGAGAGTCTCCTATGTTGTCACTTTCATATACTAGTGGGAATTTTTCATTATAGAACTTTGATTGTATATTCCAATGATGGGCTTCCTCAAAATGCCCTAGGTCTTCGTGAGCAAGCGAGTTGGATGCACACCCACTTAGTTTCTTTTGTTGAGCTTTCATATATTTATAGCTCTAGTGCATCCGTTGCATGGCAATCCCTACTCCTCTCATTGATATCAATTGATGGGCATCTCCATAGCCTATTGATTAGCCGCGTCAATGTGAGACTTACTACCTTTTTTGTCTTCTCTCATAACCCCCGTCATTATACTTTACTCCACCCATAGTGCTATATCCATGGCTTACGCTCATGTATTGCGTAAGAGTTGAAAAGGCTGAATCGCGTTAAAAGTATGAACCAATTTCTCGGCTTATCATCGGGGTTATGCATGATGAGAATGTTTGTGTGACAATATTGAAACATATCCTAACTATATGATTTTGTAGGGATAAGCTTTCTTTGGCTATGTTATTTTGATAACACATACTTGCTTGGTTAGCATGTTCAAAGTATTATTGTTTTTATGTCAACATTAAACTTTTATCTTGAATCTTTCGGACCTTAATATTCATGCCACAATAAAAGATTTACATTAAGAAGTATGCCAAGAAGCATTCCACATCAAAAATTCTGTTTTTATCATTTACCTACTCGAGGACGAGCAAGAATTAAGCTTGGGGATGCTTGATACGTCTCCAACGTATCTATAATTTTTTATTGTTCCATGCTATTATATATTCTGTTTTGGATGTTTAACGGGCTTATTTATACACTTTTATATTATTTTTGGGACTAACCTATTAACTGGAGGCCCAGCCCAAATTACTTTTGTTTTGCCTATTTCAGTGTTTCGCAGAAAAATAATATCAAACGGAGTCCAAACGGAATGAAACCTTCAGGAACGTGATTTTTGGAACAAACGTGATCCAGAGGACTTGGAGTGGACGTCAAGTAACATACAAGGATGCCACGAGGTAGGGGGCGCGCCTACCCCCCCAGGCGCGCCCTCCACCCTCGCGGGCCCCTCTTTGCTCCACCGACCTACTTCTTCCTCCTATATATACATACGTACCCCCAAACCATCAAAGGCATCCACGAAAACCTAGTTCCACCGCCGCAACCTTCTGTACCCGTGAGATCCCATCTTGGGGCCTTTTCCGGCGTCCTGCCGAAGGGGGCATTGATCACGGAGGGCTTCTACATCAACACCATAGCCTCTCCGATGATCTGTGAGTAGTTTACCTCAGACCTTCGGGTCCATAGTTATTAGCTAGGTGGCTTCTTCTCTCTCTTTGGATGTCAATACAAAGTTCTCCTCGATTCTCTTGGAGATCTATTCGATGTAATCTTCTTTTGTGATGTGTTTGTCGGGACCGATGAATTGTGGGTTTATGATCAAGATTATCTATGAACAATATTTGAATCTTCTCTGAATTCTTTTATGTGTGATTGATTATCTTTGCAAGTCTCTTCGAATTATCAGTTTGGTTTGGCCTACTAGATTGATCTTTCTTGCAATGGGAGAAGTGCTTAGCTTTGGGTTCAATCTTGCGGTGTCCTTTCCTAGTGACAGCATGGGCAGCAAGGCACATATTGTATTGTTGCCATCGAGGATAAAAAGGTGGGGTTTATATCATATTGCATGAGTTTATCCCTCTACATCATGTCATCATACTTAAAGCATTACTCTGTTCTTATGAACTTAACACTCTAGATGCATGCTGGATAGCGGTTGATGTGTGGAGGAATAGTAGTAGATGCAGAATCATTTCGGTCTACTTGTCACGGACGTGATGCCTATATACATGATCATACCTAGATATTCTCATAACTATGCTCAATCTATCAATTGCTCGACAGTAATTTGTTCACCCACCGTAATACTTATGCTATCTTGAGAGAAGCCACTAGTGAAACCTATGGCCCCTGGGTCTATTTTCCATCATATCAATCTTCCAACACTTAGCTATTTCTATTGCCTTTTATTTTACTTTGCATCTTTATTTTCTTTATCATAAAATACCAAAAAATATTATCTTATCATATCTATCAGATCTCACTCTCGTAAGTGACCGTGAAGGGATTGACAACCCCTTTATCGCGTTGGTTACGAGGTTCTTATTTGTTTGTGTAGGTGCGAGGGACTCGAGCGTAGCCTCCTACTGGATTGATACCTTGGTTCTAAAAAATTGAGGGAAATACTTATGCTACTTTGCTGCATCACCCTTTCCTCTTCAAGGGAAAACCAACGTAGTGCTCAAGAGGTAGTATGCATGTAGTTCAAATTTGAATTATGCACATAAATGCATTGAAAACTCAGTTAATGCATAAAATGTCCAAACGAACCCCGAAAAATCACAAAAAATCACACAACACTCCTGTTGTTCTATGTTGACACGAGAAACAAATTTGAAAGCAATAAGAGGCAATGGTTATTGTTTCATCCCCAAATGTGGTACGTTCCCTACCGAAAACCATCATGCTTGTTGTGAGAAGCTCCGGTTTGTGAGAAGCATATACCAAACCTGCCCCAAATGGGATAAAGTTTGTACCACGGCATGTTGATGTCGCTCCATGATAGCATGCCAAGTTTCATGAATTTTAGACGAGTTTTGGATTTATTAGAATTTAAAAACCAGGCATCTCACTGTTTTGTTGGCAATCAACGGTGCCCTGGTGTTTGAAATTCATTCCCATTTCTTGCATGGGACGTAAGGATGCAGCCAAGGACACATATTTGATTTTTCGACCAATTTATATGCACTGGAGCATATGCATGTAGTTCAAATTTGAATTATGCACATAAATGCATTGAAAAACTCATTTAATGCATAAAAATGTCCAAACGTACCCCAAAAAATCACAGAATTCACACAACACTCCTGTTGTTCTATGTTGACACGAGAAAAAAATTTTGAAAGCTAAGAGGATATAGATATCGTTTCATCCCCAAAGGTGGGACGTTCCCTATCGAAAACCATCATGCTTGTTGTGAGAAGCTCCCGTATGTGAGAAGCATATACCCAAACCTGCCCCAAATGGGACAAAATTTGTACCACGGCATGTTGATGCCGCTCCATAATAGCATGCCAAGTTTCATGAAATTTAGACGAGTTTTGGATTTACTAGAATTTAAAAACCAGTCATCTCAATGTTTTGCCCGCAATCAACGGTCCATGGTGTTTGAAATTCATTCCCATTTCTTGCATGGTACCTAAGCATGCACCCAAGGACACAGATTTATTTTTCGACCAATTTATATGCACTGGAGCATGTGCATGTAGTTCAAATTTGAATTATGCACATAAATGCATTAAAAATTCAATTAATGCATAAAAATGTCCAAACGAACCCCGAAAAATCACAAAAATTCACACAACACTCCTGTTGTTCTATGTTGACACGAGAAAAAAAATGAATGCAATAAGTGGCAATGGATATCGTTTCGTCCCCTGTAGCGACCAGACCTCAAAAAGTCTGATCTCTGTGCTTCAGTGTCATCCCTGGATCAGTAATGCTGACACGCACAGTACTTGAAGGATTTATAACAGAGTAGCAATCACACACTTATTACATCGAATGTCTCAAAAGAGAACTTATTACAATAGATATGGCTTAAGGCCATCTAATAACGATAACAACGGAAGGCTTGGAAGATAAGCGAGTCCATCAACTCCAACGGCATCACTGAGTATAGAACCACGACCTAAAGGCACCTTACTCGTCGTCTGAAAAGTCCGCAACATGAACGTTGCAGCCCAAAAACGGGTCAGCACATGGAATATGCTGGCAATGTAACACATAGAGAGTAATATGAAAGAGTAATGCTATACTACATGCATATATGGCTGGTGGAAAGCTCTATGGTTTCAGCCACAGAAAGCCAATTTTTCCCTACGCAAAGGAATAAATTTTATTTAACTATCATGGTGGTTGTTAAACATTGAGAATGGTTGACAGCATTCTCAATCCCAATTAAGCATCAACATTAAAAACCCAACAATATTAATTAAAGTAACATGATGAGATTCACATGATAATCCAAGTACTAGATACTCAAGATGTCCATAACCAGGGACACGGCTAACCATGATTAGTTTATACACTCTGTAGAGGTTGTGCACTTTTCCCCACAAGACTCGATCTCCTCCGTTGGGATTGTCGCACTACATGGTGTTTGAGAAACGGATGAACGAGACATAGTCTTTCAGAAGCGCTAGCACCTTACGATGGGTAGACCGGTACACCTACATCCCCTACATCTGCTAGTCTACCACTTTAAGAGTTCGCACGACTTAGTCAACTATGCTAGAGCCCATAGTAGCTTGTGGCTGCACACGGAAGTTTCTAGCATGAATAATCTCATGATCCCTTTGAGCCTGGGTGGCGGTCCATAAAGAAAAACAGGCAATCCTAGAATACCCAGGTACCTCAATCCACCCAGATGTGTATTAAAGTTGCCACCTTAAATAAACCATTAATTAACAATTCACATCTATCATGGATACACTCACCCAATCCACGTCTACTAGCATAGCATGGCAATATAAGCAAACGTAGAAGTAACTCCCAAAGGTTTGATAATAAAACAGGTAATATGTACTACCTCATCTACTTTCCCCAAACCCACAATTTAATTAAATCCTAATCATGCAATGTTTGAGGATTGATCTAATGCATAAAAACTGGGTATGAAAGGGATATGATCAAAGTGTTACTTGCCTTGCTGATGATCCGTGAAACCTAGCGATTCGAAGTAGCAAGCGGCGCACTCCGGGTACTCTAATGCAAACAAACAAACATACAATAAGTACTCATCTAATGCACAGGGAAAACTCAAACAAAAGATCTAACCAGAAAGTTCAACTTAAGAACTCCGGTTTGTAAAAAGAATCGAAACAACCGAAGCAACGAAAAACAAACGGCGAAAGAAAAAAGCTTCGTTTACTAATATGGACCTAATTCAAATTCTACAGAAGCAAAAACTTGTTTGAGTTGGTTAAACAGAAGGAGGGTTTCGAGACGAAACTCTAGGTGCTTGAATAGCCTGATTCCGATAAATGAGCGAAAAGATAAACTAAAACGAAAATCGGATCAGAAATCACGATCAGAAATAATCGCGGAAAAATCCGAGAAAAGAAAACCGACGAACAGATTAACGAACGAACGTTCGATAACTGAAACTAAACAGTGAATTCGTCCGTTAAAACGAACGAACGAGCAAACGCTCTGTAGCGACCCGACCTCAGACGGTCAAGCCTCTGTGTTGCCGTGCCATCCCTGGATCAGTATGCTGGCACACACAGTACATCAATGTATATATCAAAGTGCAATCACATGTATAATTAACGTAAAACTGATATATACCTCATAAGTCACAATGAAACAAATAGTCGGTGTGGAGTCCCATCAACGCCATCGGTAGGTTGAGTGTAGACCGTAACCCTGTATCGTAACTCTTACTGTCGAGGAAATATCTGCAACATGATACGTTGCAGCCGTGTAGGTCAAGACATTGAATGTACCGCAAGATCACAATAAGAGAAAACAGATGATAACTATACTATATGCAGTATGGCTTTGTGGCTCTGTATCTGAGTTTTGTTTGCGTAAAAGCTGATTTTATTTTCCCTACATCAAGGGAATAAATGAAGTCTGTACTATGGAGTTTTCTATCATGACATGGTTCCGCCAACCGATGTCTCATAGCCCAAATCATCATAAGTTGCCCACAATTAAGTTATCAGTCCTGTGTTGAGAGTTCCGAGATAGATCCAAGTCCAGAGGCTCAAATTGTCCGTAACCGGGGACACGGCTAATCGATTAGGTTTAAACCCTCTGCAGAGGTTTGTACACTTTACCCGCAAGATTCGATCCTCTTTTATGTTCTCGCACTTCGTGGTGTTTGAGAACAAGACGATCAAACATGGTCTTCCAAGAGTTCCTCGACCACCGTCGGTGCTCATCCAATCCTACCGTAGTTCTACATCTGCTAGCACCGCCCCAGCCAGATTCACCACTAAGGTCAACCAAGCCAGAGCACATAGTGACTTGCGGTTGCACAGTAAGCTTCCGGCATGAAGTATTCTTCCGTCTCTTTGAGTCTGGGTGAAGCTTTCCGCAAGATGTCATGGCACTTCTCCATGCATCCCGCCAACCACTGGTTTCTCCAGGTGCCCACAACCGTCCTTCACCCAAAGAGTGTGTATTGAATTCTTGTCTCGAGTCTTGAAGTCTTGAGGCCTTGAAGATGCAGTCCTTGCAGATTCCATCATGGAGTTGTCGCCATTGACGTGGATCCTCCATTCTCACACCACTCCCGAGCACTCATACCAACCCCGTCTACTATAGCGTAGCATTAAAATAAATAACGCCCCGGCTTGGTAACAGGTGATGGGTTCCTACCTCATGCATACTACTCAACTACAAGGATTCAATATCACTACTGGAGGGATTGTTGCGAAGATGACACTAGATGCAATAAAACACATAGGTATGAAAAACATGGTCAAAGTGAACTTGCCTGGTATTACTTGATGAAGATAATAATGCTCTCAGAATAAAGACTTGGTAGAACTATTCGTTACTCAGTGGAAAATCTATATTAAACGGACAATCATATAAGCAATCATCCTAGCAATCCATTCTATCAATCATAACAATAGTCAATCAAAATAAAAGCAACAAAGAAAACCAAGTCGAAAACCAAAGGAAAAACTTCGAAAGAAAAATTCAAGGAAAAACTAGTGGTGACCAACTCACACAAATCTTAACATAACATCACTAAATTACTCTAATATTTTTTTTTACAGCAAAGAAAATATAAATCTAATAAAATAACAGAAAATAAATTACTAATTTAATAACTAACAAAAGAACTAATATAAAACTACTATAACCATCTAGTTAATACTAGAACAAATATAGCAACTAGCAAAACACTAAGACAACTATAACAGCAAATCATTTATTAAAACATTAATAAACTATACTAAATAAATATAACAACTAATGTGTTCACAAATAACAGAAACAAAAACAATATAACTTGAAGTGGAAAAAGAATTACTTTTAAAACTAATAAAACTATTTTTATCCACTATCACTATGACCTAAACAAGCAATTACAAAAACAGTAGCTAAACACTAATAAATAACTACAAAAATTTATCTACTGTAGCTAAACATAAACATATAACAACAAGTGAAAATCTACAAAAGTAATGAACTAAAATAATTAAAACAATAATTACATAACTAAAACAACTATATAAGCAAAACAGTACTGTTTTTACTAAAATCTAATTTAAAATACTCCAAAATTACCAAACTAAATCCTACAGCTAAAAAATATCACAAGTGACTAGGAGAAAAAGAATTAATTAAAACCTATTTTTAAACTCAAGTTATGGCCAAAATACTAATCTGAACAAAATTTATCAAATTCAAATTTAAACTACTCAAATTTGAAATCCAGAGACACTAACAGAAACTTCAGCAAATTTGTGACCCATAGCAATTGGAATCACTCAAAATACTAAAACTCTAAAAGATATGAATTTTCTAAGATTGCTATTTTCTGAAAAAATGAATTACGGGATTTCGTGGATCTCACGGAGTAGTCGTCGGAGTTGGGGAAGAAGATCGGATCCGATGTTGCGTTGCTCCTAGAGGAAAGGAGATCACGGGACGGTGGAGAGGAGATCATAGAAACCTCAGGAGAGGTCGAGGCGGCAGCACTTGGCGGCAGCACTTGGCGGGTGGTGGCAAGCGGTGGTGGGAAGGCTGCTGCTGCTGCATGGAGGGGAGAGGAGAGGTGTTGGTTTGATGTGTTGGAGGAGGGGGTGCTTGGGTATTTATATTGGGGAAGGAGGGCTTTGTTTGGGGTAGGGAAAAGAAATAGACTAGGATTAGGAAACAAAAGGAAAAGATCTAGAAACAAATCGGAATAAACGGAAGTAGGACAAAAGTCCTACTAGGAAAAGGAAAAAGAAAAGGAGCGGTTCCCTCCTGGCTCCCTGTGCGCGCGTGGGCGTTGGCCTTGGCCCTTGGCCCGGCGAAGCGCAGCGATTTTTTTTTTGACAGAGACAACAAAACAAAAATAAATAAAATTTTTATATAGGCATATAATATATCAAAATTTTCAGAAAAAGATTTTCTACAACATGAACACTATTTTAGCTTCAAATAAAATACACACAAATTTTAATAATTCACACAGTGCTACCGGTCCAATAAAATCCAATAAAAATCATTTTTAAAATACCAAAATGACTTCAAATTAATTTCTCTCCAATTTTCTGATATAGGGAATCATGTTACCCTATTTTCCATATATTTTGTTTTTGGAGAAAATAATTTGAATAAAACTCAAATAACTCCAATTGGAAATAAATTCAAAAGAACTTTGAATTTAATTCTTTTAAAACTCCCAACTCATATTTCATTTAATTTGAAGAAGTCATTTTATCTTCTCTCGTGAAAATCATTGATTTGCATAAAGTTTCAGAATTGGAAATATTTTCCAAATGAAATTCAAATATTTTCAACACCCTTGTCATTTAAATAAATGGAAGAAGTCATGTCATCTTCTCTCCGGGTTTTGTGATGAAAAGAATTTGAATTCTCAAGATCATAAAAGCAAAATGAAAGTTTGGGAAAGTCCTTTTTATTCCCTCTCATTTAACTTTCAAAAAGTTTCAAATTCACTCACTTTCAGTCAATCAATCAAACAATCAACCAAAACTATCTATGTGTTTATTACATTCCAAAATTTAGAATTGTGGGATGTTACAAACTACCACCCTTAAAATGAATCTCGTCCTCGAGATTCGGAGAGGCTAGCAAGAAATAGGTTAGGTTTTGGGGGTCTTCTCAAAAATCCATCGATCGTCTCCGAGTCTCGGGTGCTACCACCCTTAGAAGCATTGTTACGGTTCCAATAAACTCAGATACTTCCTATGGAGTGCCGACAATATATGTCTCTTCACATATCTTACAATAGCTCCTTCATTAACACTCTTCTATCCGAAGCATAGCGTTTTCCTCAAAATCTTGGGTCGGTTCGTCAAAGTTGAAGTTTGTCCGAGACTAGATCTTCTAAGCTGATAGGTCTTTGTCCATTCTAGACAACTATCGAAATACTCATGGTGGTCTACCATGAATGGTTTCTGCAGAAAAGGGCCTTGGCTTCATTCTCATCAGATAATCTACGATTGGCAACAACTCGCCATGTACATGGGTTTATCATCTTACCATTCTAAGGCTTAAGCAAGGCTTCAACGAGCGTCGTCACTTTAGTATGGGTAAGTCTCTCAGATTTACCATTCCAAATAACAAGAGCGAATGATACGAGTAAGTCGGTATGGTGATCAATCCATCCCGCACCCAAATCATTACCTTGTACATGGTTTAGCGAATCTCGCATTCTAACACTCGGTCATCCTCACAAGCATTGCAGAATTTCCCTTGTCGACGAACTGAGTTCGAATAAATCCATGGTTTTTGAAAGCTGAACAATACATCTAACGTTTCTTCACAACCCTCGGGTTTTCGTATCCTCCTAAAAATGTCGGATGATTAAACTCAGAGTTTTTCTTCCGAAATATGTTCCTACAGCAAGAGTGTGCTTGCTTCTTATTAACTCCTGGGCCTGTGGGTTATGGCCCACTTCAACTCTTGTACAAGTTTAACTCATCCTTCCGAGGATTATCATTCCATATTCCAACATTACATCTCCTGTAAATCCAATAGTACTTCTTCCTTCATACCCTTGTGGTGACGATCATACAAAACTCCAACTTATTTTGTCCAGCTTCCTTCTATGGACCGTCATGAATAACACATTTCTTTCTTCATTGTTCCTGTGGCTTTACGGAGTACTACGACACCAAAAAAAATGCACTAGTTTATCCACAAATCCCATTATTTTCATATCAATCTTTTATTACATCCTTAACCTTTTTCAGAATCCAAATTCCAAAAGTTTATTACAAATGCTGCCACCCACATGGTTCGGTATGGTGGACATTACTTCCAACTTTATTCATTTTTCCTCCTTGAGGATTCTTCATCCCATCGAATTGTGCGACATGCGCCTTGAAATCTTCAATCTTCTATTTCATCGTGGTGGCCTTGAGCTTCATCTCCATCATCTCTGCATGCACTTCTCTTAGGTATTCCTGAGTATAACGAAGTCTTGCTTCAAGTATTTCTCGATATGGCGATGGCTTCCATGGCTGCTTCACTAACAGCGTCGAAGAAAGTTGATTGTGGTACACGTGAGATGAAAAGTACTGCCCCATCGCCTTTGGGCAAACTCCTTTCATACGGTGGAGGTGTACCTCCACATACCAAAGTTCCACTCCTTTTGCATGAAGGGTAGCCTTTGTAGACTGCATCTCCTTCAAGGTGAATATGCTTCATATGTCCTTCAGATCTTCGGTAATCATGATCACTTGTCGTGGTCATGATCGCTTCAGGCCCTTAAGGAAAGACTCATAAAGGGTTGTCATCTGCATGTGTAGGATAAGAGGGTGCTCGTAACAAGGAATGTATCCCCATGGGGAAATTGCAATTGTCTCCGTAAAAGTTTGGTGTTCAGTTGTCCATGGGTTCAAGATTTCGGGGTCTGGTTGAGATAGAAAGAGAAAGTAAATACCCACCCATCAACAAAAGAATCCTAGCTCAAAAGTACCGTTTGTAATGGGCCTTTCTACTATGGTTTCGTTTCTAAGTCCTCATTTCTTCAGGTCTTCAATGCTCGGGAGTTTCCAATTCCTGATGCTTTTCCCATATGAAGGCCTTCTCCATCAGGGTCTTCAACACATTCCTTCATCACAGTTTCTTTCATAACTTCTCGGAGGGCTTCTTTCATTCCTTCTTCCTGCTCCTGAATAGTTTGTTGCACCATGGGGTAAATGTGACACTGGGCCGGGTAGTGGGTGGTTCCTTCACACAAGAAACAAGTCACCTGACTAGTTGGGCATTCCTCAGCTGGGTGTTTCTCCTCACAATGAAGGCATCCATCCTTGTGTTCCTCCCGGTGTGTCCTATTTCTCGCAAATCTTGCAGCACAAGGTTTATTTCTTGGTGTATCATGGTGCTTCCGGTAAGACGAGATCTTGTCGAGTCTTCTTGAATTCTTCCCAAGTCTTTGCTCCATTCCATCCTCAGATAGCTTGATGCATCTGCCACCATGTTGCAGCACTTCCTTCAAAGCATCAAGAGCGACGATACTTCATTCTTCCTTGAAACCAAATTGATCCCAAGTGAATCTCCATGTTCAATCCATAGCTCGCCTCCTACTGAGCCTTCGTCCAGAGAATATCAGTCCAACTTCATTCATCATCTATGGGGTCCAAAAGTTTTGGGATGAGATATGAGAGAGGTGGGGAGGGATATACACACAATACAAACAATAGTTTTTGAAGAAACAAGTTTTACTTTGTGGCTGTCGGAAAACATCAAACAAATGACAGCTCACAAATCGTCGCATCTAACGTAACTATGTAACAGGGGTTTGGTCTTCTAAAGGTCAAATAATTCTTCAGATTCTTCAAATTCTTCAAGTTTTCAGAGTCTTCAATTGTTGCAGCTGCAATTTCTTCCAACGCATGGTGAAATCCTGGTTACTTTGAAGGGGTCATCAGCTGTCCGATATCTTTCTTGGAGCGGCTTCAGTTGATCCTTCATGTGGTCAAAAGGAAAGGTGTATATTCTAACTATTTGAGGTCAGAGGGACTACTTGATAAAATCAGAAAAGACGAGAAGTAAAGGATCCTTTTGAAAATAAAGTTTTTTTGAGACATCCTGTCCTAGGGGCTTTCCGATTTCTAGGGTCATGTCCTACAGTCAACATGTGCTCTGATACCATATTCAGAGCGACCCGACCTCAGACGGTCAAGCCTCGTGTTGCTGTGCCATCCTCGGATCAGTATGTCTGGCACACACAAGACATCAATGTATATATCAAAGTGCAATCACATGTATAATTAACGTAAAACTGATATATACCTCATAAGTCACAAATGAAACAAATAGTCGGTGTGGAGTCCCATCAACGCCATCGACAAAGTTGAGTGTAGACCGTAACCCTGTATCGTAACTCTTACTCGTCGAGGAAATATCTCGCAACATGATACGTTGCAGTTGTGTAGGTCAAGACATTGAATGTACCGACAAGATCACAATAAGAGAAAACAGATGATAACTATACTATATGCAGATGGCTTTGTGGCTCAGATCTAAGTTTTGTTTGCGTAAAAGCTGATTTTATTTTCCCTACATCAAGGGAATAAATGAAGTCTGTACTATGGAGTTTTCTATCATGACATGGTTCCGCCAACCGATGTCTCATAGCCCAAATCATCATAAGTTGCCCACAATTAAGTTATCATCCGTGTTGAGAGTTCCGAGATAGATCCAAGTCCGAGGCTCAAATTGTCCGTAATCGGGACACGGCTAATCGATTAGGTTTAAACCTCCGCAGAGGTTTGTACACTTTACCCGCAAGATTCGATCCTCTTTTACGCTCTCGCACTTCGTGGTGTTTGAGAACAAGACGATCAAACATGGTCTTCCAAGAGTTCCTCCGACCACCGCCCGGTGCTCATCCAATCCTACCGTAGTTCTACATCTGCTAGCACCGCCCCAGCCAGATTCACCACTAAGGTCAACCAAGCCAGAGCCCATAGTGACTTGCGGTTGCATGTAAGCTTCCGGCATGAAGTATTCTTCCGTCTCTTTGAGTCTGGGTGAAGCTTTCCGCAAGATGTCATGGCACTTCTCCATGCATCCCGCCAACCACCGGTTTCTCCAGGTGCCCACAACCGCCCTTCACCCAAAGAGTGTGTATTGAATTCTTGTCTCGAGTCTTGAAGTCTTGAGGCCTTGAAGATGCAGTCCTTGCAGATTCCATGTTGGAGTTGTCGTCATTGACGTGGATCCTCCATTCTCACACCACTCCCGAGCACTCATACCAACCCCGTCTACTATAGCGTAGCATTAAAATAAATAACTTCCCGGGCTTGGTAACAGGGCGATGGGTTCCTACCTCATGCATACTACTCAACTACAAGGATTCAATATCACTACTGGAGGGATTGTTGCGAAGATGACACTAGATGCAATAAAACACATAGGTATGAAAAACATGGTCAAAGTGAACTTGCTTGGTATTACTTGATGAAGATAATAACGCTCTCAGAATAAAGACTTGGTAGAACTATTCGTCACTCAGTTGAAAATCTATATTAAACGGACAATCATATAAGCAACCATCCTAGCAAACCATTCTATCAATCATAACAATACTCAATCAAAATAAAAGCAACAAAGAAAACCAAGTCGAAAACCAAAGGAAAAACTTCGAAAGAAAAATTCAAGGAAAAACTAGTGGTGACCAACTCACACAAATCTTAACATAACATCACTAAATTACTCTAATATTTTTTTACAGCAAAGAAAGTATAAATCTAATAAAATAACAGAAAATAAATTACTAATTTAATAACTAACAAAAAGAACTAATATAAAACTACTATAACCATCTAGTTAATACTAGAACAAATATAGCAACTAGCAAAACACTAAGACAACTATAACCGCAAATCATTTATTAAAACATTAATAAACTATACTAAATAAATATAACAACTAATGTGTTCACAAATAATGAAACAAAAACAATATAACTTGAAGTGGAAAAGAATTACTTTTAAAACTAATAAAACTATTTTTATCCACTATCACTATGACCTAAACAAGCAATTACAAAAACAGTAGCTAAACACTAATAAATAACTACAAAAATTTATCTACTGTAGCTAAACATAAACATATAACAACAAGTGAAAATCTACAAAAGGAATGAACTAAAAATAATTAAAATTTTATATAGGCATATAATATATCAAAATTTTTAAAAAGATTTTCTACAACATGAACACTATTTTAGCTTCAAATAAAATACACACAAATTTTAATAATTCACACAGTGCTACCGTCCAATAAAATCCAATAAAAATCATTTTAAAATACCAAAATGACTTCAAATTAATTTCTCTCCAATTTTCTCGATATAGGGAATCATGTTACCCTATTTTCCATATATTTTGTTTTTCGAGAAAATAATTTGAATAAAACTCAAATAACTCCAATTGGAAATAAATTCAAAAGAACTTTGAATTTAATTCTTTTAAAACTCCCAACTCATATTTCATCTAATTTGAAGAAGTCATTTTATCTTCTCTCGTGAAAATCATTGAGTTGCATAAAGTTTCAGAATTGGAAATATTTTCCAAATGAAATACAAATATTTTCAACACCCTTGTCATTTAAATAAATGGAAGAAGTCATGTCATCTTCTCTCCGTGGTTTTGTGATGAAAAGAATTTGAATTTCAAGATCATAAAAGCAAAAATGAAAGTTTGGGAAAGTCCTTTTATTCCCTCTCATTTAACTTTCAAAAAGTTTCAAATTCACTCACTTTCAGTCAATCAATCAAAAAATCAACCAAAACTATCTATGTGTTTATAACATTCCAAAATTTAGAATTGTGGGATGTTACACGCTCGCTAAAAAACCCGAAATAAACCGATCTACAAAATAAAAAAACCTAGGGTTTTCTAAAAAAATCCGAATCGGTTTTCTTCAGAAAACCGGGTGGCGGGCGGCTACCTCACTGGGCTCATGAAGTCCGGCGGCTCGGCGGAACTCCGTGGGCGGCGGGGTCCGTGGTGCAAGGCGACGGCGGGCGGGCGGCTTATGGCTGGGCGAACGGGACTCCGGTCCCGATCCGAGAGGGAGACGGCGGAGCGGCGGGGCCGGTTCTGGCTAGGCTCTTCGCCCAGCCAAGGCGTTTTTTAAATTTCACCAAACTAAGAAAATCCTAGAAAATAAAATAAAATTCTATAAATGCCAAAATAAAATTTCCCCGTCTAAATAAAATATTTAGAACGAGAAGAACATTTTCTTGGCCCTAAAATGCAATTTTGAAAAACGTGCAATTTTCCTAAATTCAAATAAAATAGCCAAAAACTCCGAAATAAAATCTTGTTTGATTTTTTATTAAATCCTCAATATTTCTTCATTTCGGGAAAGTCATTTTATTCCCTCTCTCATATTTCTATAATAGAAATAACTGAAGATAAAATAAATAAAATCAAATGATCCTATTTTCAAAATTTGAGAAAACTCAAATATGAAAATAACGAAATTCCCAACTCTCTCCGTGGGTCCTTGAGTTGCGTAAAATTTCTAGGATCGAGCCAAAAGCAAGAAAATATGATATGCATTGATGATCTAGTGTATAACATTCCAAATTGAAAATTTGGGATGTTACTCGCCCTCGAGATTCGGGTTCGCTAGGAAATAGGTGAGGGTGGTCCTTCAGCAGATCTTCCTCTCGCTCCCAGGTGGCTTCATCCTCAGTGTGGTGGCTCCACTGAACTTTGCAAAACTTGATAACCTTGCTGCGGGTGACTCGGCTGGCATATTCGAGAATCTTGACTGGCTTCTCCTCGTAGGTCAAATCACTATCCAATCAATCGCCTTCAATGCATCAGTATCTCTTAGCGGTATATCAGCCATCTCTGCGTGGCACTTCTTCAACTGGGAAACGTGGAACACGTCGTGAACTCCTGACAATCCTTCGGGCAACTCCAACTTCTAAGCAACTTCTCCCATACGCTCCAAAACTTTGTATGGTCCCACAAAACATGGCGCTGATTTCCCCTTAACTCCAAAGCGCTTAACTCCTTGAGGTGGAGATACACGAAGATAGACTTTATCTCCGACTTCGTACACTGTCTCCTTGCGTTTAGAATCTGCATAGCTCTTCTGCCTGGACTGGGCTACCTTGAGCCTACCGCGAATCAACTTCACCTTCTGTTCAGACTCCTTAATCAAATCTGGTCCAAACAACTGGTGGTCTCCAACTTCATCCCACGATAATGGTGTTATGCACCTCCTTCCGTACAAGGCTTCAAAAGGGGCCATCTTCAAACTAGATTGATAACTGTTGTTGTAAGAGAACTCCGCATATGGCAAGTTGTTATCCCAACTAGATCCATAATCTAGTGCACAAGCTCTCAGCATATCCTCCAAAATCTGATTGACTCTCTCGGTCTGTCCATCTGTCTGCGGTGAAAGGCTGTACTGAACTCTAGCCTGGTACCCAAAGTTTCGTGCAACTGATTCCAGAACTTTGAGGTAAACTGGGTTCCTCTATCTGATACAATGCTCCTCGGAACTCCATGCAGACATACGATCCTGGTCATGTATATCTTTGCTAACTTAGCACTGCTGTAAGTAGTCTTCACTGGGATGAAATGAGCTACCTTCATCAAGCGATCAACTATGACCCATATCGAGTCATAGCCTGAACAGGTCCTGGGCAATCCCATGATAAAATCCATGCCTAGTTTATCCCACTTCCATTCGGGTATCGGCAATGGCTGTAACAATCCCGCTAGCTTCTGATGCTCTTCCTTCACTCTCTGACATACATCACAAACTGCTATGTACTCCGCAATATCCTTCTTCATTCCGGTCCACCAGAAAATGTCCTTCAAATCCAAATACATCTTCGTATTTCCTAGGTGAATCGAGTACGGCGAATCATGGCCTCTTGCAAAATCAACTTTCTGATCTCCAGATCATTAGGCACGTAAACGCGATCCTCAAACCATAAGGTATCGTGTTCATCCTCACGAAATCCTTTAGCTTTTCCCTTGCTCATTTTCTCCTTAATAGAGGCAACCTCCTTGTCGGTCTTCTGAGCTTCTCTGATCTTATCCATTAGAGTAGACTGAATCTCCAATGCGGCTACATAGCCTCTCGGAACTATCTCCAAACATAGCTCTCGAAGATCCTCAGCTAACTCCTTTGGTAACCCTTCGGTCATTAGTGTGTTGACATGGCTCTTACGGCTCAATGCTTCTGCTACTACGTTGGCCTTTCCGGGGTGATAATGCAATCTCATATCATAATCCTTGATGAGCTCCAACCATCTCCTTTGCCTGAGATTCAACTCCTTATGCGTGAAGATGTACTTCAAACTCTTGTGATCCGTGTACACCTCACAATGGTTTCCAATGAGAAAATGTCTCCAAGTCTTCAAGGCATGCACTACTGCTGCTAATTCCAAATCATGTGTGGCATAATTCATCTCATGGGGCTTAAGCTGTCGTGAAGCATATGAAACAACTCTTCCCTCCTGCATAAGTACTGCTCCAAGTCCTCGACGTGAAGCGTCACAATATACCTCGTAATCTTTGCTCTGATCTGGCAGAATCAACACTGGTGATGTAACCAAATGTTTCTTTAACTCCTGGAAACTTGCCTCACATTCTTCAGTCCATTTGAACATGGTATCCTTCTTCAACAACTCCGTCATGGGTTTTGCAATCTTCGAGAAATTCTCAATGAATCTTCGGCAGTATCCTGCCAGTCCAAGGAAACTCCGGATCTCTCCAACAGTCGTTGGGGCTTCCCAGTTTGTCACCGTGACAACTTTGGTGGGATCTACTGCTATACCTTCTCCGGATATAACGTGTCCGAGGAATCCAACTTCCTTCAACCAAAACTCACATTTGCTGAACTTGGCATATAACTGATGTTCTCTGAGCTTCTCAAGTACCAAACGCAAATGTTCCTTATGCTCCTCTTCATTCTTCGAGTAGACCAAAATATCATCAATGAACACCACGACGAACTTACCCAAAAACTCCATAAACACCTTGTTCATCATGTTCATGAAATAGGCAGGTGCGTTAGTTAGACCAAATGACATAACGGTATACTCGTACAACCCGTACCTGGTGGTAAAAGCCGTCTTAGGTATATCCTGCTCTCTAATCTTCAACTGATGGTATCCTGATCGCAAATCAATCTTGGAAAATACCTTAGCTCCTTGAAATTGGTCAAACAAATCGTTGATCATCGGCAACGGGTACTTATTCTTGATAGTTACTTCATTCAATCCTCGATAATCAACAACCATTCTCAATGATCCATCCTTCTTCTCCACTAGAAGCACTGGTGATCCCCAAGGTGAAGAACTTGGGCGAATAAAACCTTTATCCAGTAACTCCTTAATCTCCTTCTTAATTTCCTCCAAATCTTGTGCGGGCATCCGGTACGGTCTCTTAGATATCGGCCATGTGCCTCGCAAAAGCTCAATCAAAAACTCAATGTCTCTATCCGGTGGCATGCCTGGCAACTCCTCTAGAAATACGTCAGGGTAATCCTTCACCACTGGTACTTCCTCCTGCACAACTCCTGATAAGGAATTTACTTGAGTCCTCTTCGGCCCATGCCGTGACACATACTTGATTCTTCTTCCTTCCGGGGTGGTAAGCAAAATTGACTTACTGGCGCAATCGATGTTTCCTCCATGCATCGATAGCCAATCCATACCTAGAATCACGTCCAAACCTTGCGATTCCAGAATGATTAAATCCGTGGGGAAAACATGCCTACCTATGCTCAATGGCACTTGAAAACATCCTCGACTAGCCATATACTCCGCTCCTGGTGAGCTTACTAACATAGGTGTTCTAACAACCTTGGTGGGAAGTTTATACTTATCCACAAATCCCCTTGATATGTATGAATGCGATGCACCAGTATCAAAAGAACGATTACGAAGAAATGACTTAACCAAAACTTACCTATTATCGTGATCCGGCTGGCTTCAACCTCCTCCACGTTAACGTGGTTCACCTGTCCCCGGTTGAAAGGGTTCGGCTTCTTCCCAGAGCTTCCATTGCCATTTCCATTTTGGGCTTCAGGACATTCATTGGCATAATGTCCAGTCTTCTGACACTTCAAGCAAGTGACTTGGCTCAGGTCTCTCTTGGCTGGGGTTGACGGGTTGGTACGGTTCTGTCCGTTGCTTCCTCCATTCCCATTACCATTCTTGGAGCCATTATGATTATGCGAATTCCCTCCTCCATGGGTATGCTGAAAATGTCCTCCCGGTTTTGGGGTAAAGCGTAGCTTCTGCTGAGCTCCAGAATTGTACTTCCATTGTCCATACTTCCTCTTGCGGTTTTCAATCTGCTGCTGCTTCCCTTCAATCATAAGAGCACGATCTACCAACTCCTGGTAGTTGTTGAAGGTTGCTACCATCAACTGCATGCTCAGCTCATCATTCAGTCCTTCTAGAAATTTCTCTCGCTTAGTCTGCATCCAGTAGTAACGCTATCCGGGCATAACGTGCTAACTTACTAAAGTCCTCCACATACTGGCCTACAGTGCGTCATCCTTGGCGCAAGTTGCGAAACTCACGCTTCTTTATGGCCATAGCTTCTGCTGAGACATGGGCAGTACGGAAAGCTTGCTGAAACTGGTCCCATGTGACAGTGTCAATAGGGTGTGTGGCTGTGTAATTCTCCCACCATGATGCTGCGGGTCCATCAAGATGATGTGCGTCAAAACACACTCTCTCCGCATCTGTGCATCCTGTAGTGGTCAGCTTCCTTCCAACCTTGCGGAGCCAATCATCTGCAACAATTGGCTCGGTGCTACTGGAAAACACCGGCGGATTCAGCCTCAAGAAATGGGTCAAATGGTCAACAGGTGGTGGTGGGTTGTTGTTGTTGTTGTTGTTGTTGTTGTTGCCTTGGTTCTGTACCAGTGCTTGCATCAAGGCATTCTGCTGCTGAATTAACTGAGTGATCTCCGGTGGGAAAACAAATCCTGTGTCGCGTCTCGGAGGCATCTGAGGGTTTTAGAGAAGATGAGAATATAGAATAGAATGAGGTCTAGAGAGAAAATACTACCCATATGCACATGAGACAAATGCAAACAAAAATCACTTCATTCAATTCAAACAAGGGCACACAACGGTCTACCTATCGTTACAAAAGTGCTCGGACTAAACTAGATACATGGGGGAAATACTACTACTGTTATGGTGGTCAACTAGAAAAACTGCTTCGATGAAGACTCCATGATATCCCCTCCAGCTTCATCAACATAGTCATCGTCGCTGTCGTCTGGGTCCGAGCCGATATCGTCGATGATGATATATTTATTCGGGCAAGTGGAATCGTCGTCTTCTCCTCTTGGCGCGGGATCTCCCATGAAAACTCCTAGCTTCCTGGTTAGGTCGTCATTCTTCTCCACTAACACTTCGATTTCCTCCATATAATCTTCACGTGTAGCTTTGAGTTCCTCTTCCAGCTCCGTGATCTTGGTCAAGGCCTTCTGCAGATCCATCATACCCACGCACATCTGGTTCTCCTGGCGTCGAATGTGCTGGTTTAACTCCTGGATAAAAGCTGCGATTGATCTATGCTTCCTGGTGCTGATCATCTCCCATTGCTCATCTTGGCGCCCACAAATCTGGTATATAGTAACCTTGAGATCATTGCGGTAAACTTCTCCAATACGTCCCATGGTGATGTGGGCTACCATGCTCTTTCCTAGACTCCAGGTTGGTGCATCAAATGAAAACTCTATGGGTTCCGTGACTGGCGCGAACGTCCTTCCTGGAACTTGAACTTGAATCATCCAGCGCTCCTCTTCAGGTAAAGTGGCGTTGTAGGTTCCGATGAAGCTTGGTACTCCGATGTTTAGATATCTAGTGACTTCCTTCAGGTGACGTCCAAAGGGTGTATCATCCTCCGGTTGCGTGAACTTGTTCCTTGCATCCGCCATCCTAAAAGAGTAGAAAAGATGAGGAGTCAGAAATGAGAAGAAAGAGAAGTGATCTAGGGCTTTAGCTTAGTGGTCGTGTCCTACAGTCAGTGTGTCCTCTGATACCATCTTGTAGCGACCAGACCTCAAACAGTCTGATCTCTGTGCTTCGGTCCCTGGATCAGTAATGCTGACACGCACAATACTTGAAGGATTTATAACAGAGTAGCAATCACACACTTATTACATCGAATGTCTCAAAAGAGAACTTATTACAATAAATATGGCTTAAGGCCATCTAATAACGATAACAACGGAAGGCTTGGAAGATAAGCGAGTCCATCAACTTCAACGGCATCACTGAGTATAGAACCACGACCTAAAGGCACCTTACTGTCGTTCTGCGAAAAGTCTGCAACATGAACGTTGCAGCCCAAAAACGGGTCAGCACATGGAATATGCTGGCAATGTAACACATAGAGAATAATATGAAAGAGTAATGCTATACTACATGCATATATGGCTGGTGGAAAGCTCTATGGTTACAGTTTTTGCGTAAAGCCAATTTTTCCCTACTGCAAAGGAATAAATTTTACTTAACTATCATGGTGGTTGTTAAACATTGAGAATTGTTGACAGCATTCTCAATCCCAATTAAGCATCAACATTAAAAACCCAAAAATATTAATTAAAGTAATATGATGAGATTCACATGATAATCCAAGTACTAGATACTCAAGATGTCCATAACCGGGGACATGGCTAACCATGATTAGTTTATACACTCTGCAGAGGTTGTGCACTTTTCCCCACAAGACTCGATCTCCTCCGTCGGGATTCTCGCACTACATGGTGTTTGAGAAACGGATGACCGAGACATTGTCTTTCAGAAGCGCTAGCACCTTACGATGGGTAGAACGGTACACCTACATCCCCTACATCTGCTAGTCTACCACTGTAAGAGTTCGCACGACTTAATCAACTATGCTAGAGCCCATAGTAGCTTGTGGCTGCACACGGAAGTTTCTAGCATGAATAATCTCATGATCCTTTTGAGCCTGGGTGGCGGTCCATAAAGAAAAACAGGCAATCCTGGAATACCCAGGTACCTCAATCCACCCAGATGTGTATTAAAATTTCCACCTTAAATAAACCATTAATTAACAATCTCACATCTGTCATGGATACACTCACCCAATCCACGTCTACTAGCATAGCATGGCAATATAAGCAAACGTAGAAGTAACTCCCAAAGGTTTGATAATAAAACAGGTAATAGGTACTACCTCATCTACTTTCCCAAAACCCACAATTTAATTAGATCCTAATCATGCAATGTTTGAGGATTGATCTAATGCATCAAAACTAGGTATGAAAAGGATATGATCAAAGTGTTACTTGCCTTGCTGATGATCCGTGAAACCTAGCGATTCGAAGTAGCAAGCGGCGCACTACGGGTACTCTAATGCAAACAAACAAGCATACAATAAGTACTCATCTAATGCACAGGGAGAACTCAAACAAAAGATCTAACCAGAAAGTTCAACTTAAGAACTCAGGTTTGCAAAAAGAATCGAAACAACCGAAGCAACGAAAAACAAACGGCCAAAGAAACAAGCTTCATTTACTAATATGGACCTAAGTCAAATTTTACAGAAGGAAAAACTTGTTTGAGTTGGCTAAACGGAAAGAGGGTTTCGAGACGAAACTCTGGGCGCTTGAATGGCCTGATTCTGATAAATGAGCGAAAAGATAAACTAAAACGAAAATCGGATCAGAAATCGCGATAAGAAATAATCACGGAAAAATCCGAGAAAAGAAAACTGACGAACAGATTAACGAACGAACGTTGTTAACTGAAACTAAATGGTGAATTCGTCCGTTAAAATGAACGAATGAGCGAACGCTCGCTAAAAAAACCTGAAATAAACCGATCTACAAAAAACCTAGGGTTTTCTAAAAAAACTGAATCGGTTTTCTTCCGAAAACCGGGCGGCGGGCGGCTACCTCGGCTCGAGGCTCCGGCGGCTCCGGCGGAACTCCGGTGGCGGCGGGTCTGGTTAAGGGCGACGGCGGCGCGGCGGCTTATGCGTTGCGGCGAACGGCGGCGGCGGCGGCTCGGCGGCGGCGATGATGGCGCAAGGCGGCAGGCGGTTTATGGCGGCGGCGGCGGCTTGGGGGCTCTAGGGGGCCCGGTCGGCTTTAAGGGGGGAGAGGCGCGGTGGCTTGGGAGGGGGCGGGGAGGCGTGGTCCTCCCGGACTCGGCGGCGGCGGTTATCGGGACTCCGGTCCCGATCCGGAGAGGGAGACGGCGGCGCGAGCGGGCCGGCCTGGCTGGGCCTTCGGCCCAATCGGGTGTGGGGCGTTTTTTTTTTAATTCCGCAGAAAGTAAGAAAATCCTAGAAAATAAAATAAAATTCTAAAAATGCCAAAATAAATTTTCCCCGTCTAAATAAAATATTTAGAACGAGAAGAACATTTTGTTGGCCCTAAAATGCAATTTTGAAAAACGTGCAATTTTCCTAAATTCAATTAAAATAGCCAAAAACTCTGAAATAAAATCTTATTTGATTTTTTATTAAATCCTCAATATTTCTTCATTTTGGGAAAGTCATCTTATTCTGTCTCTCATATTTCTATAATAGAAATAATTGAAGATATAATAAATAAAATCAAATGATCCTATTTTCAAAATTTGAGTAAACTCAAATATGAAAATAATGAAATTCCCAACTCTCTCCGTGGGTCCTTGAGTTGCGTAAAATTTCTAGGATCGAGCCAAAAACAAGAAAACATGATATGCATTGATGATCTAGTGTATAACATTCCAAATTGAAAATTTGGGATGTTACATCCCCAAAGGTGGCACGTTCCCTACCGAAAACCATCATGCTTGTTGTGAGAAGCTCCGGTTTGTGAGAAGCATATACCCAAACCTGCCCCAAATGGGACAAAATTTGTACCACGGCATGTTGATGCCTCTCCATGATAGCATGCCAAGTTTCATGAATTTCAGACGAGTTTTGGATTTACTGGAATTTAAAAACCAGGACTCTCAATGTTTTGCCGGCAATCAATGGTGCCCTGGTGTTTGAAATTCATTCCCATTTCTTGCATGGGACCTAAGCATGCACCCAAGGACAAAATTTGATTTTTCGACCAATTTATATGCACTGGAGGCTCTGCTCAAAGACAAAGCCGACTAGTCAAGAGTCGACCATCGCGAGCTCGACAAAAAAAGAAGAAGGAAGTAAGGAAAACTCACCACAGGCGGGGGATCAGCCCGAGAATACGGCGCCTTGCCATACTGCCACTCTTCAGTGAGTTTGCAGTTGGAGATGCAATTCACCATGTAAGATACCCGCCACGGGCATCTCTCGTGCTCAAGACGGTCTAAACGGCCGCTCATCTGGCAGATCATGTGCGGCCGGCTTTGGAGCGGGAGCACCCGGCGCTCCACGAAGGCGGCCACCAGGTCGGCCCCCACCAAACCCTCCGATTGGACCATCACCCGAGCCGGTGAAGGTGGCGCTCCCGCCAAGGAGAGCGACCGGCTCGAAGGACCAAGACAGCTGCCTCCCAGCGGCGAGCCGCCACGTAGTTTACAGATTCAAGTAGTCGCTTTGCGAGGCGACGCTTCATGTAGAAGTACGATTGCTTCCGAGCTTCATCGATCGGATCAGCGGATAGGCGGAAAGGGGTTGTTGTCGGTCGCCCTCCGCTTACGGCGAAAGCGCCGCAGGGGCGGCACACCCGCCAAGACGGTGCCGAAGCTTGACCGAAGAACTCCCCAAAGAGCTCCGTGGTGGGAGGACTCGAGAAAGCCCTCGCATGTGGTGACGAAGGACGATAGCAGCATCACCGTGTTGGGGGTGAAGTGATGCGGCCGAGATTGTAGAAGTCGAGGAAGGAGCGGAAGAACCCGCTCGCCGGCAGGCCGAGCCCGCGCAGGCAGTGTGAGCGGAAGATGACCCGCTCGCCCTCCTCCGGCACCGGCAAAATCTCAGCCTCCGGCGCGAGGCGGGTCTTCATGAGGTCCTCGCCCGACAACCGTCGCGTCCGGCGAAGCCAATCGATGTGGTCTTCATGGACGTTAGAGCCATCCCACGATCTAGACACCGCCATGGGAGCAAGAGTAAGGAGAAAGGCGCGGCAGCGGAGAGCACAGCCCCGCGGTGAAGGAACCGCGGCGAGACAAGATAGTTCGTGGTCGAACGGCACGATGGTGAGTGCGCTGCGGCGGCAGAAGAGCGAGGAAGGAAGTAGAGGAAGGAGAGGAGCGAGGGCGAGCGTGCGAGCCTCTGCCGCTCCCTCTCCTCCCCCTACTTATAGGCTCGGGCGGCGGAGCCGAGGAGACGAGGCGTGGGAGAACGTGGGATTAACTGCGTCCACTCCCCCCACGTCCCGCAATTATTGCGCCCTAAAGGCGTGCTGAAACCGCCGCGGGAAGGCGAGTGGTCCATTCGGGCTGCAGAGGATCCGCGCGTGGGCCGAGGCATAGGTTTGGTGGGGCCCGGCCTGCGGCGATGTCCCGTCGCGCGCGTGGGTTGGCAGGCCTTTCTGGCCACATGGCGCACAGGGTGACGCGCGATCAACGCGCAAGTCGGCCCGCGTCCTTTCCTTCTAGCTGCGGAGCTTCCCGAAGACGGCGCACCCAATCGAAGCCGGCTCCTAGCTGCCGGCTCCTCAGGATAGGAAGCTGATCGAGCTTCTCGTCCCCCTTTCGACCTCGAAGCCCAATCAGCTTCGGGGACTACTGTCGGAGTAAATGACCACGGGTAGCCCAGCCGGCTCCCCCTGGGACTTCTGAAAAATTGCAAGCCAATCAAGCCATCCAACATCCAAGACGCTGGGCGCTTTCCCCGCCGGTCTGTCACCAGCCGCTATCGAGGCGGCCCGCCCCAAGACCCTGAGCGTAGGTCAGAAGAGGGCCGGCTTCCAAGGAGCCGGCTACAGAGGGCCGACCCAAGAAGCCGCCACTTCCGCAGCGTGCCAAGGCCGCACCTCGAATCTGCACCCACATAATGGTGATGAGACGGGCGTGGCTACAGTGAAGCTCGCCACCCCGAGATCCCGGAGCGCGGCGTGGCTAAAGACGCTGCACGGGTAGCCATCACCCGTCCGGCACGACACTGTTGCCATGTTGCCCATGACATCACCCACGATAGGCTGTCGGTACGACCCGCAGGCGGCGGGCCCCTCCGGTCAGAGAGATGCCCGAAGGTGGCTCGGCCTCCCCTAGTCGGCCTGAAGCATGGCTGGCCTCCTGCTGCCGGCTTGCTCCCTCCCTCGAGGGAAGCGCCTCATTAAGGAGACAAGACGAGGTGAGGCTACAGTGATCGCCGCCAAGGCGGCGGCACTGTAGCCATGCTTACCTCGACAAAGCCCTCGCCATCAATATTAAGGCAACAAGAATTCAGCCCCGACAAGGCCCTCAATGGTGGGGCCACCACAAACAAGAGCCGGAATGGGCGGGACCCACCAACGGCGGGCCCAATGTCATGGAGAAGCCATGAAGCGCAGACATCGACGGCTATTGCCGCTACCACCGGATTACCATTGTACCCCGGGGTAGGCCTATATAAACCCCCCAAGGCACCCATGCAAAGTGTTGATCTCTTAGAGTTTTAGACACCACATAGAGGGAAGAGGAGAGCTAGCCGTGCCCTTCTTCTTCCTCTCACCGAACAGCTCAAGGAGCCTCTTGTAGCAACTTGTTCATCTAGTGATCATGCGGAGACCCCGCAAAGCAGCAGTAGGGGTGTTATCTCCACGGAGAGCCCCGAAGCTGGGTAAGATTCGCCAGCGTGCATGTCTTCACCTCATCCCATTTCCAGGCACCGACGACGTCTTATTGGCTCCCACTATGATTAGCCACCCGTTGGCATATGTCGCACCTACCACCCGACAATATGCGGATCATAACTCGTAATAGGTGCATATAACATGCAAGATATGATCAAGAAATCAAATATATTCATGAAAACATAATAGGTTCAGATCTGAAATCATGGCACTTGGACTCTAGTTGCAAGCATTAAGCATAGCAAAGTCATAGCAACATCAATCTCAGAACATAGTGGATACTAGGCATCAAGCCCTAACAAAACTTACTCGATTACATGATAGATCTCATCCAACCCATCACCGTCCAGCAAGCCTACGCAGAAATTACTCACTCCCAGCAGTGATCATCATGAAATTGGTGATGGAGGAAGGTTGATGATTACGGCGGCATCGAATTTCACCCTCCGGGGCCCCAAACCTCCAGATCGACCCTCCCGATGAAGAACATGAGGTGGCGGTGGCTCTGTATTGTTGCTACTTCTTGATCTTGCACTGTTTTCTCCTTGAAGAGGAAAGGGTGATGCAGCAAAGTAGAGTAAGTATTTCCCTCAGTTTGAGAACCAAGGTATCAATCCAGTAGGAGATAACGAACAAGTCACCGAATACCTGCACAAACAATCAACAACTTGCACCCAACGCGATAAAGGGGTTGTCAATCGCTTCACGGTTACTTGCAAAAGTGAGATCTAAAAGAGATAGATAAACGGTAAAGTAAAGATTTTTGGTATTTTTGGTTTATAGATCGGAATGTAAAAGATTGCAAAGGAAGTAAATTGGAAACTAAAATGTAGATTGGAAACTTATATGATGGAAAATAGAAACTTATATGATGGAAAATAGACCCGGGGGCCATAGGTTTAACTAGAGGCTTCTCTCAAGATAGAAGATATTACGGTCGGTGAACAAACTACTGCTCAGCAATTGATAGAGACGTGCAAAGTTATGACGATATCTAAGGCAATGATCATGAATATAGGCATCACGCCCGTGTCAAGTAGACCAAAACGATTCTGCATCTACTATTGTTACTCCACACATCGACCACTATCCATCATGCATATCGAGTATTAAGTTCATAAAGAACGGAGTAACACATTAAGCAAGATGACATGATGTAGAGGAATTAACTCAAGCAATATGATGAAAACCCCATATTTTTATCCTCGATGACAACAATACAATAAGTGCCTTGCTGCCCCTACTGTCACTGGGAAAGGACACCGCAAGATTGAACCCAAAGCTAAGCACTTCTCCCATTGGAAGAAAAACCAATCTTGTTGGCCAAACCAAATCGATAGTTCGAAGAGACTTGCAAAGATATATAATCATGCATATAAGAATTCAGAGAAGATTCAAATAATATTCATAGATAAGCTGAGCATAAATTCACAATTCATCGGATCTTGGCAAACACACCGCAAAAAAGTATTACATCGAATAGATCTCCAAGAACATCGAGGAGAACATGGTATTGAGAATCAAAAGAGAGAAGAATCCATCTAGCTACTAGCTTGTGGCTCCTGGGTGGCCTCCCTCTGGTATTTTTTTCCACCGTTTTTTTATATATTCCACAAAAATTATCCGTAAATTTGTAGGTCAATTTGAGAACTTTGATTTCTGCACAAAAATGACACGATGACAATTCTATTGAAAACATCATCAGTCCAGGTTAGTTCCATTCAAATCAATGCAAATTAGAGTCCAAAACAAGAGCACAAGTGTTTGGAAAAGTAGATACGATGAAGACATATCAGGTTGACGAAGGCCAACATCGTAGCATCCTCATCGGCGTTGTAGATGCCTTGTACACGGCTTCCTCATACACATGGATGTGTAAATTGACAAATTCTTGCAGGGCGAGGCGCCTTGCAGCAAGCGCGACCTCTAGGTGGACATTCTTTGTTGCAGCAGCGGGCAGTCGCAAGGCCACCAGTGCTTGAAAGAGGTTCTCGCCATGGAGGCTGATTAGGGTGGCAGGTAATGAGGAGCCTAGGCGCACGAACTGGAGGAGTACGACAATGTCGTCCGTGAGCTTCTTGACGACGGTGAACTTGTTGATGGTGGCAACGGTCACCTTGTCCAACTGAGAGTCGTAGCTGGCGTCGACGATGGCCATGAACCAACCAGTCGTCAACACCCTCTGGAAACGATCCTCAGTGCCATGCCGCAGGCCGGCATCGTGGACCATCTAGCACAGCGCTGGCCACTCGCGCGCATCGTCGCCATGGGTCTGGAGTGAGCATTTTTGCGCTTAATGTAGGTGTGTAGGTGCGTACGATGTGGTATATGCATTGGAAAGGAGGGGCCCCTTTATATGAGTACAAACTGCGTTGCATTCACATCATGTTGCCTCTTTTCCCCGTCCTCCTCCCATTACTTCCCTCGGCATGCTAATTGAAGGAGGATGCATTATTGGCCGTTCAACATTTTGGGAACCGCTACCCTGTCCCTCGTATGCATTCAAGCCGTATCGGGAACTGTCCTGGTTTACTAGTTTACCGTCCATTTCTCAAAAAAAATACCGTCCTGGTTTTGCTAGCTGTCAAATCAAATACTCCCTCCTTTTCGATTCATTGGGCTCATCTCATTTTCTTGGTTTTACCATATTATAAGTCTTTTTTTACTTCTTTCCACCACACACTACAAAAAAAATACACTTCTGTGATGATCATGTTTGTCACAGTAGGTCATGTTTTCTGTCATGCATGTACATCCATGACAATTTGATGACAGAATCAAGATAGTCACACCTGTGCTGTCGTAGAAGTGTTCCATGAAATTACCAAAATTATTATCACGGAAGTGTCCACTTCCATGATGATAAATGGCGCGTCACGGAAGTGCTTTCGTCAAGGGTAACCGACACGTGGCATCCACTTTAACGAGTCACCATTAAGCTGTCGGGTCCGGTTTCAGATCCGATAACCCGTTAACAGCCTGGACCAATGGGGATTTTGCACATGTAAAATTCTCATTGGCCGGAGGAAACACTTGTTGGCTCACCGTTGGGACAGATGTCATCCACTCATTGGACATGAGGCGCCTATGATAAGTCGACACGTGGAACGACCCAACAGTGGCCCATTTCGGTGAAAAAGGCCGACCCAGTAAAAATTAGCAGGCCGACCCATATAAGGCCTACTTGTGTCATGTCAATTTAAGCCCACGGCCCATACGAGATGTGCCAATTCGGCCCGTCAACGGCCCATTAACAATTTGACACCATTTCAGCCCATCATCAGTTCAAGCCCATTAATAGCCCGCTATATATTTGGGCTCAATATCGGCCCGATGTGGTTTCGGCCTGTTAACGGCCCATTCAAGGGATGGGCCAATTTTCAGGATGTACATCTTTCGGCCTTTTAGCGACCCATTTAAGTGTTGGGCCAATCTCCGGCCAGGTGTGTCTTCAGCCTGTTGACGGCCCATAAATGAGTTGGGCCATTTGCAGTCGGACCTGAGTTTTGTACTTTTAACGGCCCATGCTCTTCATGGTCCAATACCAGCCCGGTTTCTCTTTCAGCCTGCTAAAGGCCTACAACACAGTTGGGCCATATACAGTACGACCTGACTTTCGGCCTCTTAGCGGCCCATGCTCTTCATGGTCTAGTACGAGCCAGCTGTCTCTTTCGTCCTGCTAAAGGCCCACAGTATAGTTGGACCATATGTAGCCCAACCTTAGTATCAGCCTGTTAACGTCCCGTGAAATCAAATGGGCCCACCTGTTGCCCGCTTTGATGTTGGCCTGTTAATGACCCGGGAGGACACAGGGCCGACCATTAACTTTTGGCCTGGTAACGACCCATTAACTTAATGGGCCCACTAAAGTTCGAGCATTTCTGTAGGCCCAATTAGATAATTTGAGCCCATTACGATGAGCAATTATGCAAATGACCAAAATCGATCAATCGAAGGCCTATGAGAATTTTTGTCCCTGCGAGCCCATTAGGGAAGCTCATTAAGGCCAGTGGGCTGCTTCCTTCATATATGGCCCATGACTGTTCATGCTAACTAATAATTTCACTACTTTTTTAGCTTCCTAGCGACCATTTAGCTGGAATGCGAGGCGCGCTAAGCAAAGGTATGACATACAGGGAAAAACGTTGCACATCCAGCATATATTACATAAAATTACATCCACTGGGCAATCAAAGATTGATGCCAGTGCAAATAAATGAACAGAACCTAATGATCTACAATGTCACAATCTGCAACCTCAGCGCGGATGACGCCCATAAGCATGTGGCAAGTTCTTCCTGCTTTGCTACACTGTCTCTGAAAACATTAATCAGCTGTTGCTGCGCACGAATGTGTACCTCTGATTCCTCCACCATTTCCATCATTGCTTCAGCCAGTAATTGGTTCACAAACATACATTTTTTTTGTTGCATTCGAGACAGAGGAAACTGAACATATTTAGATGGCGATTTTGGCAGGCTTGTATTATTGATAGTGGAGAGTGTCTCAACTACTTCATCATAACATAAATTAGGAGGGGAACCGAACAAATTAATCAAGAGTTCTTGCCATATATGACCTGGCCTAGATTTATTGGAAAGAAACAATGGGGTTGCCTTGCTGTTTTCAGAGTTTGTCTTCTTATCTTCAGCAACCTGCACCAAATTAACACGCTAGCATTGCTATCCTTGGCCAGGTCAGATAATAGGAAAGCAACATTGACACAACGAACGTTTGGGCAACCAGACCACACCAGCCTACACCAAATTAACACAATATGGCACAGCTATCATCAGCCAGGTAAGGTAATACGAAAGCAACATTGACACAATGAATGAATGGGCAACTAGAGTAACACTACAATTCAGTAATGTGCATGATTTGAGATAGTTCACTCATGCAGCTCAGTATGCAAAACTACTAGGCAGTTTTCCTTACAAAAATCAACATTTTCGCCTTTAGGGTCTGTTTGGTTGGAGACTAGTGTGGCTGAGAAATTGGATGCCAAACTTTGGCAAAAGTTGGGAAAAAATTATCTCTATGACAAGTAGGCCATAGGGGCAATAAAGTGTGGCTAGCCAAAGTGTGGCAAAAACCAAACACATGCCAACTAAACTATGGCTGCCAAATTTTGGCTTGGCAAACTGTGGCTGGGAACCAAACAGCCCCATACATTTTGCTACAACTAAATTTCGATCAGATAAAGGTTGGATTCACGGCAATTAACAAAATACATGCTAATGTAAAAATATAGTGATATACAACATGTACTTACATCAGCATTGGAGCACAGAGAATTCCCGCAAGATACTTTCCTCGAATATGATCCCAGTGCAGAAAACCTTCTATCATTTAACCTTATTTTCTAAAAGAGAGATGGGTAAGAAACATGTAGAAAATATGATCAGAATGCTATAAAATTTCATGATGCGAGGATACGCACACGCTTCTTAGAATGGAGTTGACATATTTTTGCTGGACTGGAGCGGACTAGTTCTTTGGTCATTGGAATCTGCTTATTATCAGTAGGAGTTGGGTTTCTCTGTGCTGGAGCAGTATCTATGAAAATCGGAGTTAGTTTACTATCTCCTGGCATTTGGATCTTTTGCGAAGACCTGGTTTGTAACCCTTCAGATTCTAACATAGCCGTCTTCCAGTTGCATGCCTTATATAGAAGAATTGTGCTTCAATTATAAAACATGCTATAGCAGAGATGGAATAGATACTGAAGAATAGAAAGGCATGACATATTGGGATGTATTCCCTCCATCCAGAAATAAATGGATGGGTCTAGGCGTATTTCAGTTCTAGATACATCCATTTTTATCCATTTCTGTGACATGTAATCCGGACGGAGGGAGTATGATGTAAGAGATAGGGATACGACAGGACAATAGTGTAAAACAAACACTACTTGAATGTAAAACTGTATGCTAGCGGAACACATACAGAAAAACACTAAGGCAATATATGCTTGCATGATTGGGAAACTAAGATGGCATTGCAACAGACCACTAGAACAACACTTCAATGTAAAAAAAGAACATGGTATGGTAGACAGATGAAGTACATACTGATGAATAACAATGCATAAGATATTCAGAAGCATGATGTCCAAACTAAGTAGATGTCATTGTGATATAGTAGAATGACAGTACTTGAATTTGAAAACATGTTATCATGAATGGAATAGGTACTAAAAACAGGAAGGCGTGACATATTTATATGCATGATCAGCAGGCTAAGCACAAGGCATTGCAACAGAGTAGATGCACACCAGGACATTATATGCATGTTGTACCCATATCACGGGCCAAGTTAGAGCAAGGACCTTGTGGGGTGAATAGGATTCATCATCTTTCTGCAAGTCTTCTAAAGAACTGCCTTTACATGTTCCATCATATTGGGTATCATTGACGTCAAGTTTGTTGGCCGTTACATTGCTCCATGAGGTTCTTGTGGATAAATCAGTGTGTGCAATTATATCTGACATGCATGGAAGAAAAATAGTAGTTAGATTCATGTAATGAGTGCCTGTAGGAGACGACGTAAATAGTAGGACTGGGGTTAACTAGCAGCAACAAGTCTCAAAAACTAAAGGGAGAACACAGATGAAAGCTACAGAATATGTATCGTTTGTACTCGATATTAACTAGATGGCACACAAAAGTATTAAAGAACAACATATGTAATACTAGAAGTGGTATAACACTATAATCACCAGCTTGTGGGATAGCATTGGCTGATGGATGATAACTATGGAACAACTTTACCTAAAGAACAAGTCTCTTAGCTGAACTAGGGAACATCCTTAACTCCTGAACAAGACCCGTAAGAGATCAACATGAATATACAGTGAAATGTGATAATCTATTTTCCATGCTTAGATGAATAACAAAGCCATAAATGTTGCACACAAGTAAGATGAGGGTACAACCTATCTGGCCACCATCCATAGGAGTGAGCATCATGTGCTGACTTGTCGATGGCCTTGCAACTGTTGTGGCTGTCCATGTCAGGCATGCGCATTCGATTCCAGGAACTATTTAGTGGGGACTATAGCTCCCTTCTGGTTTATGCTTCCCTTGTTGGAGCAGCTGCGGTGAGTTGGAAGATGGTGTGGCTGAAGATGCAGAAAACACATAGTGTTAAGAATGACACATATCTCTGATCTGAAGAATACCCTAAGAGATCAACAGAAAGGTACGAGAGTGGTCACACGTCTGTTGACAGAAGACTAAATTGGGGTCACATGATTTTATTTATTTTTGGTACTGTCTGATCTACGCCGGATGGCGTGATGACCGTCTTGTGCCTCCCGGCTGACACTGTTCGGAATCTTCCCTGAAGAGCCAGCGACCACCGGCAGAGCAGCCTGCCTCCGCCGTCCATGGCCGCGAGAGCTCCGACCAAAACCCCGCTCCCTACCCCACCGCACTGCCGTGGTTAAGCCGCCCCGGCCAATTCACAAAGACTTGCCGTCATCCAGATCCAGCGGTGGCAGTACCTTCAACCCATGCAACTCTAAGATAGCCATCTAAGCGCTACTTCCGCGGCAAACTTGCGCCCTCGCACCCTTAAGTTAGACACCAGCCAACCGACAGCCTAGGAGCTCCGCCGCCTTGAGGGGTGCTGCTTCCCGTTGGGAATCGATTGGCCCAGAATAAAAATTCAGACAACTGACGCCTAAATAAAGTGATTTGAGATGAGGGTACGACCTATCTTGCGGCTCGGTGAAGTAGGTAGCTCCAGCTGCAGAGTCGATGAGGCCGGCGCGGTTGCGGTGGCTATCGATGGCAGGGAAGCAGAGATGTCGTGATGGTCGACGGCTACGGGGAAGCAGTGCAGGGCCCTGGACGGATCCGAAGTTGGAGCCGCTCCGGCACCGTGCACAACGGTGGGGGTGAATTGGCTCCGGTACGGTTCACGTGGACATCATCGAGGCAGCTCTGGCAGCACGGAGTAAGAGGCACACGGCCTAGTGCACGATGGCAAATGGACAGCCTCTCCGGCTCTGGGGAGGAGGGCGGCGGTGAATTTGGTGCGTGGGGGGCGCCATGGAGGTGGGGCTAAGGTTTCGTGGCTGGGGAGAAGGGAGCTTCCGGGGAGAAGGTGATTTGGCGCCCACGAGGTATGAATGAAGAATTGGGAGGGGGAACCATTTCTTACGGACGCATTTGTCTGAAATGTGGGGGGAGTTATAGTTCTACCCCTGCCTTTAGACTTCTCGGCTTGGGTCTGTGTACTGAGGGTCGGGGATAGTAGAGTAACATTGCTTCTCCCAAATAGTGGGCCCGAGCGATTTCGGGCGAGGAGGGCGTGTTTTGAAATAGTGGGTGCGGGCGATTTCGGCGAGGAGAGCTGTTTTGAAATAGTGGGCACGAGCTATTTCGGGCGAGGAGGGCATGTTTTGAAATAGTCGACGCGAGCGATTTCGGGCTAGGAGAGGGTGTTTTGCCGCCCATGGTTTATGAATTATTCGGCACATGTCATTTCGGCCGAGGAGAAGGCACACTTGGATGAAGTTACGAACCTACCCTCGATGTACAACGTGCCAATTGATGCATGTCCCACATAGGCCAGTAATTTCGTGTCTCCCATTTATTTGCTCGGGCAAATTCACCGAGCAGAGGGTGTTTAACGGTTCGTTGAAATTTTGGGAGAACGAGCATCCACCTCTACCTTACGAAGTCGATTCGAATCAAATTTTGAAATATTAGCTTGCCACTTCCTTTTTAGATGGATAGATGATGCTCGGGAGTAATGTGTTTTTACATGCTCGTTGCCAATGATTTACTATATGACAAATAGTTGACCCACTCAAAAACGGGAATCAAACCCAAAATGAAATATCTCGATTCAATGAAATAGCTCGTTCACCAGGTCAAAATAGTGAACTAAATCCAAAATTGAACACCTCAATCGAGTAGCATGTTGTATAGTATTATAGTACTCCATGAATATGTTGAAAGTCAAATTAATGAACTTGTTTAATATGCATATCTCTGTTCATGTGTGGATTGCAGACAACATGTTCTCCAATCTAAATATTTGAATGCAAGTTTATATCGAAAAATGGTTTATATCAGTCTTTGATGCATAAAAGGCGACCTCCCCATCTCCCGGACTCCTGCTCTCTCTCTCTCTCCAACAATCTTCAATTCTATCGCACGTATCCAACACACAAACCTTGTTGGTCCCTCTCCCCCTCCCTCTATCTCTCTCTCTCTTTGTGCGTGTGTGGGGGGGGGGGTGTAACATCCCAAATTTTCAATTTGGAATGTTATACATAGGTCATTCATGCATATCATATTTTGTTTTGCGACCCTCGAAATTCTAAGAAACTCAAGGACCCACGGAGAGAGATGTGGATTTCACGATTTTCATATTTGAATTGTCTCAAATATCGAAACAAGGATCATTTTGGTTTTATTATTTTTCTCTCCGAAAAATATTTCATATTAAAATATATGAGAGGAGATAATATGACTTATCCAAAATAAAAGAAATATTTGAGGACAAATATTAAAAATCAAATAAATAATTTTATTTGGATTTTATTGCTATTTTATTTGAATTAAAAAAATATGCATTTTTCGAAATTGCATTTTAGGCCAAGAAAATGTTCACTTTGTTCTAAATATTCTATTTAGACGGCGAAAATTGTTTTTGGCATTTTTAGATTTTTATTTTTATTTATTTAGGATTTTTCTTGGCGGAATCTATTTAAAAAAAACTTCCGCAGCCGAAGTGGGCCGGCCCAGCTAAGCTAGGCCAGGCCCAGCTGCCCGCCGCCGCCTTCCCTGAGTCCAGCCAGGACACGAGAGGAGCCGCCGCCGCCCGGGACTCCGCCCCCGAGGCCGAGCCCCTTCCCCACGCCACCTCGCGCCGGTTTATTTTTTTAGTTAGTTCGGTTCGGTTCGGTTTTTCGCCGGTTTATTTATTTAGCGGACGTTCGTCTGTTCGTTTGTTTTAACGAACGTTGTTCGCCGGTTAGGTTTAGACAGCGAACGTTTGTTTGTTAGTCTTTTCTTTTTTATTTTATTTTCGCCCAGGGACCTATCCGCGATTACTTTTATCGCGGATTAGCCCCTGATCTTCAAACCCTCGCTGTTTCTTAACCGCATGTCCAAATCCAGTGAAACTAACGCCAAAATATTCGTCTCGAAGCCCTCTTTCTGTTTAAACAACTTGAACAAGGTTTTCATAGTTTGAAATTTCGTTTCAAGCAGATTTTAATTCGAAGTTCTTTTGACCGTAGTTTCAGTTTCGTAGCTCCGAGTCGAGTGCTTCTTTTTGCAGATCGAATCTCTTCAGTTGTGTTTTCAAATTCGATCTTCTTATTTGAATTTTACCCATGTATCTTTGCTTGATTGCTTATGTATGCTATTGTTTGTTTGCGATAGAATTCCCGGAGTGCGAAGCGTGCTACTACGAGCCTCTAGGGTTTGCGAATCGTCAGCAAGGCAAGTAACACATTGATCATATCACTTCCACACCCAGTTTTTATGCATTAGCTACAATCCTCAAACATTGCATGATTAGGATGTGATTAATATGTGGGTGTTGGGAAGTAGATGTTGAGGTAGAACCTATTACCTGTTTTATTATCAAACCCTTGGGAGTTACTTCTACGTTATGCTTATATTGCCATGCTATGCTCGTAGACGTGGATTGGGTTTGAGTGTATCCATGACAGATGTGAGATTGTTAATTACCGGTTCAACTTAAGGTGGCAACTTTAATACACATCTGGGTGGATTGTTGGTTTGGGCACTGGGTTATACCGCTTGTCATGTTCGGGAACAGGGTACCCAGACTTGCACTGCTCGCCTACTGGCGTGGCTCAAGGGGTGGCCCAACACGGCCCATCTTCATCAAGACAAGCTCAAGACCTCGCGAGGGGCTGAGCCTCATGGGCGGACGACGTGAAGCTTCCTCGAGCACGGCCTCGTCAGTCGGGCTCGCGAGGAGGCGGAGAGATCAAGGCGGGCTACCTCACGAGGTGCCCATGACGCAAGCCATGACGACCAAGGGCGCCAGGCGGGCGCCTGATCGCAGAAGGTCCTCATTTCCTCTTTGGTGCAAAGGGCAAGCGCAGCGAGAGCATCAAGCAAAGGCACCTGCTTTGCAACAAGACCAAGACCGTCGTGAACGGCCGGAAGGAAGTCATCGTGGAGCCCATGCCGGCACCACGAGAGCCTTTGACAAAGCGAGGACCAACTTTAGTCGATAAGTGTACTAGATGTTCCCTTCAAAATGGCCAATTGTTGGCGCCCTTCCCGCTCAATATTTGGGAAGAGGCCCAGGGCCTCTGCCTATAAATAGGACTAGCCACCCACAGAGCTAGGGCATCTTGAATCGAGAGATCAATCGGGGGGACAGATCCAGACATCTTGCCTCATCTTAGCTTGATCCAATCCGATCAAGAGCCTAGCCACAAGAACACCTCACCCTCGCGAGGCTGTTCTTCCTTGTATTGTTCATCATCAGCCCAAGAGGCAATCCACCAAACCACACATTGGAGTAGGGTGTTACACCACAATGGTGGCCCGAACCAGTATAAACCTTGTGTCTCTTGTGTTGTTCCTTTGGTAGTTTTAGATCCTAGCGAGGCGACGAGGTGCAGGTAGGTAGGGGGTGAGATCTCCGCGTGCACCCCTGTAGTTCGAACCTAGAGGGTCTCGCTGAACCCGAAACCGACATTTGGCGCGCGGTGTAGGGTGCACGGAATCCGTCTTCCGCCGCCCTGTTCTTCGCCGCCCATCATCCATGTCAGACGCTCGTCGGGCTCGCGCCGAGCGCCGAGCCGCTCTCGCCACCCACGTCGCCCAGACGGCCCCCGCCGTTCTCCGTCGCCGCCGTCAACGCTGCCACCGCCCGGCGGGAACGAGCAGCAAGCATCGCCCCAAAGATCCGTCTGTGAGGCGAGACGGCGCATCGCTACTCCTTCACTCGCCCAGCTTGATCTTTCGCGCGTGCTCCAGCGCTACCATGGAGGCTCGACCACGCCATCACGGCAAACGAGCTCCTGCGCTACCGCCTGCTGACGACGTCACGAAGAGTGGCTCGACCGCGTCGCCGAAGCTCGTCCGCGCCGCAGGGGCTCCCTGCGCCGCCCTTCTCGCTGCATCGCGCCTGCCCCACGCGGGCGATGAAGCTCAGGGCGCCACCGCCCTCAAGAAGGCGCCTTGGCCCCAAGGCGCGTGGCCCCGGGCGGAACCCACTCCATCCGGCGCCAAAGACAAGAAGAGCAGAGCTGTCAAGAGGTCCGTCGCCCCAAGAAGCTGCTCGAGTGCTCCTCGCACGGCTCGCCTCGACCAAGGCCTCGCTTCCAAAGATGCTAAGACCCTGCTGCTGCTCCCAATGGCAGCGCATGGGGACCCGCAAGACCAGGCTCTTCGTCATCACCAAAGGCCTTCCATGGCCACAAGAAGCTGCCATGCCTTCACCACCGAAGGCGCAGCATCGCGGGGCCCGACAAGTTCAAGCAGACCTGCCTCGCCATAACGGCACGGCCGACCTGCGGAGTGCCTCCAGCTTCACGAGCTGGGCATTGAAGCCGCCAACGGGACGAGAAGGTCATGGCGAACTGGTTTCCCATGGCACTCAGGGACGGGCCCGCACTGCTCTCGAACTCGCTCGCACGATCTCCTCTCGACGAGATGCGCACCCGCTTCATCGCCAACTTCCAAGGTACTCGGACCGGCCTCCTGCCGGAGCGACATGCGCCGATCAAGCAGAGCCGGGGAGACTCGCAAGTACATCCAGCGGTTCAACAACCCACGCCTCAAGATTCCTAAGGTGACCGAGGAGGCCATCATCTCAGCCTTCTCCGACGGTGTGCGTGACGCCAAGATGAAGGAGGAGCTGGCGATGCATGAAGATCCCGTACATCCTTGAGTTGTTCAACTTGGCGACCAAGTGCGCCGAGGATGAGGAAGGACGCCTTTCCTCCTCGAGCTGCCACCGCAGACCTGTAAGAGAAGAAGCCCAAGGCCAAGGACATGAAGCGCAAAGGCTGCTGCGTGCTCATGGTAGAACCAGACACCAAGCGAGGAAGAGATCAGCCGAGTCTTCCAAGGGCAACTGCATCTGTGTACCACGACCTCCACACCCACAACACCAACGAATGTCAAGAGCTCCGAGCCAGGCGAGAAGGGAGAATCGGTCGACGCCTCGACCAAGAACGACCGAGGCTACGGCCGAGGAGGAGGAAGAACCGCAGACCTGGAAGACTGTGGCCTCGCCAAGGGTGGCGTGACCGACCTCGCGAGATCGATCGCAGGATCAGCCTCGCGAGGGAGGCCGGAGGGATAAACCTCGGGAGGATCGCCCGCAAGGAAACACAGGCCTCCTCCTCTGCCGCCGCAGCCAAGGAGAAACGAGGACCATCATCGGGACGAGGGGTTGGGGCTTCTGTGAGCCGCGACGATCACTTGCATCCCGGGCGGAGCTCAAGCCCCACCTCTCAACGCATCTTCAAGCAGTTCGCCCCAAGTGAATGCAGTCCTCCCAAGCTCGGCCACGCGCCTCTCAGTGGTCAGCATGCGCCATCATGTTCAGCTCAGCGGATCAGCTCAAGTGCGCTGCCACGGCCGAGTCCTCCCGATGCTTTGTTCCCCAATCATCAAGAACGTGCAAGTCAGCAGGACCCTCATCGATGGCGGAGCAGGGCTCAATGTCCTGTCCGTAGAGACATTCAACAATCTCCAAGTGCCTTACAATCAGCTTCAGCCAACCAAGCCTTTCTCCGAAGTCACTGATGGCTCCACTGTCCCGATTGGACAGGTCCGCCTCCCTGTCACCTTTGGGGCGCGCGACAACTACCGCACCGAACTCATCGACTTTGATGTCGCCCACATTCGCCTGCCATACAATGCCATCCTCGGGTACCCAGCTCTGGCCAAGTTCATGGCCGTGACTCATCACGGCTACAACGTCCTCAAGATGCCAGGAAGCGGCGGAGTCATCACGGTGCCTTGTGAAGAAAGAGACGCAGTGTGCTCCCTGGAGCGAGCTTTTCAAGCTGCGTCACTTGAAGACCCAGATCGCAGGAGCGGGAGGCTCCCCGAGACTGCTCCCAAGAAGAAAAAGACATCGCCAGGCCCGACCCCTCGGGAGGCAGGCCCCTCAGGGTCCGCGCCTGTTCAGGGGGCACCTCCTTCTGTCGCATAGGAAGGCGCGCCCGACGCCCTCCTCAAGCAAGGCTCGGGGGCTCTCTCCTGGAGGGCTACCGACCTTGCTAAGGTCACGAGGGAGGCGCTTGGGCACCACTTGGAGGCGTGTTTTGAAGGACATTTCCCTCAGGAAGGAGCGAGGCAAGGAGGGCAAAACCCTCAGGAGTTCGTCAGCCAGATCATGCAGGAGCTGCAGGAGTCGAGAGTCATGAGTGGCAGCCGCCGCTTACCCGCCGTAGCTCCCCATCCAGGCGAGGATGGTGGGCTGCGCGTCTGCATCGACATACCAGGCTCAACCGAGCCGCCTCAGAGCGCTCGCCCTCACGCGTGGGGCGCTGCGAAGGTCCACCCCACAGCTACGTTCGCATGCCCTACGGCATGCCGAAGGCGGCCGCCATGCGCCAGCGCCTCATGGGAAGCATCCTGGAAGCTCAAGAGGCCAGGCGTTCCGCAGTCCTGGCGGAGATGGAGATGGTCCGCGAGGAGCCACCGGCGCCTCTGGAGCCTCCCGAGTCTCCTGGGCCTGGGGGCTCGTGAAGATCGGCTTCCGCAGCCTACGATGTCTGCTACTTAAGCATCCCTTCGTCTTCAACGTTATCAGGTGACATCCTTCAAGTTTCATTTCTAGCTGGGAGCGCCTCCAGGGCTGCATCATTCCCAGGCCGCGTGGGTCTGTCGCTGCGGTGTGTATCCCTTTTACTTCATGTTCCTAGCTTACTTTGTTGGGGGCGCCCGTCGGGCTGCATCATCCCCAAGTCGCTCGGGCCAGACCGAGCGGCATGTACCCCACTCGCGTTTATTTCGGGTCATGCGTTCGACCCATCATGATTGTTATTTGATGCCTGTCCACGGCACCCCTTCTTCCTCCATGTCGGCCGCTTGCACGTTAAGGGGGGGGGGGGTACCTGAGCATCGCTACTCACGGGCTCCTACTGGCTCTCCAGCCCACACCCACTGGCTTTGACCACGGCATCGCGACCTGGCTTACCAGCGACGGCTGAGACCCGCTCGAGGGCCGGGACCGAGGACGTAGAGCGTCGGCATCTAACCAAATTTGCAGGAACACGTCACAAGTTAAGGCCTAGTGCCAGGCGCAACCCGCCTTGAGGTAGGGCCCGTGAGTCCCAGCTGGCTCACGGGTGCCCAGATACACCTCGTCAGCCCTACCATGCCAGCCACGTGTCGTATGGGCTGTACACGCCTGGGCTCCTCCCGAGGGGAGCCCCTCCCACGCACACTGGAAGCACCATGCTCGCGCTGGCTGACGACACTACCGAGGAGCGGCTATGCCCGTACACACCCGTTTCGGTGCAACAAGACCAAGACCATCGCAACGGCAGGAAGGAAGTCATCGTGGAGCCCAAGCCAGTGTCACCACCAGAGCCTTTGACAGGAGAGGACCAACTTTAGTCAGGATAAGTGTACTAGATGTTCCCCTTCAAAATGGCCAATTGTTGCCGCCCTTCCCGCTCAATATTTGGGAAGAGGCCCGGGGCCTCTGCCTATAAATAGGACTAGCCACCCATAGAGCTAGGGCATCTTGAATCGAGAGATCAATCGGGGGAGAGATCCAGACATCTCGCCTCATCTTAGCTTGATCCAATCCGATCGAGAGCCTAGCCACAAGAACACCTCACCCTCGCGAGGCTGTCCTTCCTTGTATTGTTCATCATCAGCCTAAGAGGCAATCCACCACACCACACTTTGGAGTAGGGTGTTACACCACAATGGTGGCCCAACCAAGATAAACCTTGTGTCTCTTGTGTTGTTCCTTTGGTAGTTCTAGATCCTAGCGAGGCGACGAGGTGCAGGTAGGTAGGGGGTGAGATCTCCGCGTGCACCCCAGAGTTCGAACCTAGAGGGTCTGCCGGAACCCGAAATCCGACACCAATGTTTTCCTAGGAGATCCCGGGGTTATACCGTGTGATCCTCCTATGGTCCGCCACCCAGGCTCAAAGGGATCATAAGATTATTCATGCTAGAAACTTCCATGTGCAGCCACAAGCTATTATGGGCTCTAGCATAGTTGAGTAGGTTGGATGACCTCTTTCAGTGGTGGGCTAGTAGATGTAGGGGAAAGTAGGTGTAACTGTCTACCAGGAGTAAAGAGTTAGTGTTTCTGAAAGACTGTGTCTCGGTCATCCGTTTCTCAAACACCATGAAGTGCGAGAAATCCAACGGAGGAGATCGAGTCTTGTGGGGAAAAGTGCACAAACCTCTGCAGAGACTATAAACTAATCATGATTAGCCGTGTCCCCGATTATGGACATCTTGAGTATCTGGTACTTGAATTATTGATTTGATCTCATCACTCTAAATTAATTTGCTGGGTTGCTAATGATTACTTTAATTGGGATTGAGATGGGGGTACCACTCTCAATGTTTCAACCACCATGATAGTTATATAAAAATATATTCCTTTGTTGTAGGAAATAATTGGCTTTTCGCAAAACAGTATAACCATAGAGCCTCCACCAGCCTTATATGCATGTAGTGATAGCATTTATCTGTTTGTTGCTCTATTGTGTTATATTGCCAGCATAATCCATGTGCTGACCCGTTTCGGGCTGCAACATATCATGTTGCAGACTTTTCAGACAAAGAGTAAGGTGCACTAGGTCGTTTTTCCTGCACTCAGATATGCCATTGGAGTTGATGGACTCACTCTATCTTCCAACCCTTCCGCTGTTATCTTATTTAGATGGCCTTAAGCCATATTTATTGTAATAAGTTCTCTCTTGAGACGTTCGATGTAATAAGTGTGTGATTGCTACTCTGTTATAAATCCTTCGAGTACTGTGTGTGTCAGCATTACCGATCCAGGGATGACACTGAACACAGAGATTTGACCGTCTGAGGTCGGATCGCTACAAGATGGTATCAGAGCACACGCTGATTGTAGGACACGACCACTAAGATGAGCCATAGGTCACTCTTATCTACTCATTTCTGACTCCTCTCCATTTTCTACTCTTTAGGATGGCGGACTCAAGGAACAAGTTTTCACAACCGGATGAAGACACACCATTTGGACGACACTTGAAGGAAGTCACTAGGTACCTGAACATTGGAATACCAAGCTTCACCGGGACCTACACCACCACTTTACCAGAAGAAGAGTGATGGATGATTCGAGTTCAAGTTCCAGGAAGGACATTCACACCAGTCACTAAGCCCATAGAGTTTTCCTTTGATGTACCAACCTGGAGTTTAGGCAAGAGCATGGCAACCCAAATTGCTATGGGACGCATCGGAGAAGTCTACAAACAGGATCTTAAGGACACTATCTACCAGATATGTGGGCGCCGAGATGAGCAATGGGAGATGATCAGCACAGGAGAGACATGTCCATTGCAGCTTTCATCCAGGAGTTAAAACTAGCACATTTGTCAACAGGAGAACCAGATGTGCGCAGGCATAATAGATTTGAAGAAGGCGATGACCAGGAACACGGAGCTAGAAGAGGAACTCAAGTCTACACGCGACAGATATGAGGAGGAAATCACAATACTCGTGGAGAAGAATGACGACCTGACAAGGAAGTTAGGACTATTCATGGGAGACCCCGCGCCAGGAGGAGAAGACGACGAACCCAAGGAGATTCGTTCTGAAGACTACATCATCATCGACGACACCGACTCTACCCCCGACGATAGTGACGATGATTATAAAGACGAAGCTGGAGCGGATATCATGGAGTCTTCCACCGATCAAAATTTCTAGATGACCACCATATGATTAGTAGTATTCCCCCATGTATATAGTAGTAGTCCAAGCACTTTTGTAACGATAGTTCTAGACCATTTGTATGCCCTTGCTTGATTTGATTTGGTGTGATATGATTTTGTTTGTCCCATGTGCATATGGGTAGTGTTTTCCCACTAGACCTCATTCTATTCTAATCTCTCCCCTCTAAACCCATTAGATGCCTCCGAGACGTGACACCGGATTTGTCTTCCCACCTGACATCACTCAGTTGATCCAGCAGCAGAATGCCTTGATGCAGATATTAGTCCAGAACCAAGGCAACAACAACAACAACAACAACAACAACAACAACAACAACAACAACAACAACCCTCCTCCACCACCTCCAGTTGACAACTTAGCCCGTTTTCTGAGGTTGCAGTCGCCGGTGTTTTCCAGTAGCACCGAGCCAATAGTTGTTGATGACTAGCTACACAGGATTGGAAGGGAGTTGACCACCGCAGGTTGCGCAGATGCTGAGAAGGTGCATTTCTGTAACATCCAGGATGTAACTTTCCATATTTGTAACTCCAACTCTTGCCATTTTCGGCATTGTGATATGATATTCCCTCCGTGGTTGGGTTTTTGTCTTTCTTTTTGCATTTTGTTCATGTCATGCATTTCATATCATGTCATCATGTGCATCTCATTTGCATAGTGTTCGTCTCAAGATTCCGAGCATTTTCCCCGTTGTCCGTTTTGCAATCCGGCACTCCTATGTTCCCCGGCGTCCCCTTTTACGTTTTTCCTTGAGCGGGTACTAAACTTTCTCGAATGGACCGAGGTTTGTCAAGTGGCCTTGGTACACCACCGTAGACCACTGTCAAGTTTCGGGTCATTTGGAGCTCGTTTGGTACTCCAACGGTTAACCGACTCTCGCAAAGGCCTCTTTTAAGTTGCAGCCCAACACCCTTCAAAATAGCCCAATAACCCATCTAAGTCACTTCCATGCTCTCCGTCGTCGGATCACGATCGCGTGGTAAAATCAGACTCCATTTGGAGCTTCCTAGCTCCTTCTACCTATATATATGCCTCCCTCCCAAATTCTCAGGCAAACCCTAGCCCGCCTCTCTGCGCCACGGACACGTCCGGACGCCGACGCGGACGCTCGCCGCGCGCCCGGCGAACGCAGAAGCGCCATGTGGCGGGCTCGCGCCCGCCGCCGCCCGGCCGCCCAGCCCGCTGAGCCTGTCTCGCCCCTGCCCCCCAGCGCCAGGCCCGGCGCCCGTCCGCCGCCGCCTCGGGCCTCCGCCGCCTCGGCCGCCGCCGTCGCCTGTGCCGGGAGCCGCCGCTCTCCGCCGCCGCCGCCTCGGCCCATTGCGTCGCTGCCACCGCCGCCGCCTTGGCCTCCGCCCGCCGCGCCGGCCGCCTCCGGCCAAGGCTGCCTCTCCTCCTCCGGCGCCCATCCCCGCCGCCGCTACTCCCGCTCCGGCGAACCTCGAGCCAGATCCGATCTAGATCCGAGTCGGTTGACTTTCCCCTCCCCCCGATTTTCGTCTAAGTCTTTTACCTGTGATTATTTTGTTGCAATTTCATCATGCCATAACTTTTCACTCGTGGCTCCGTTTGGGGCGTGTAGCACACCGAAATGTTCGTATCGATGAGTAGATCATTTCATCTCATTGCGTCATTTTCATTTGAGCTCATCGTGATGCCCGAAATGCTGTTAGAAGAGGGCTATGTGATGTTAGTTTCAGATTATTATCAGAACATGCACTTTTGTCATTTTTGCCATGATTGATGTGTGCACCCTATGATCTTGAGTCCTACATGTGTTTTGTAATATGCCATGCCATCTTCACTGGGGTGTATGCCATGTATTTTTGTGATCTCTGTGGTGACTAGAACAAGCATGCAAACTAGGCTTCATGATGTTGCTGATTTCAGCCCCTGTTTTGCTGATATTTTTATGCCATGTTAACTTGATGCCACAGAGAGATCCATGCTTATTTTGAGATACTTCAGTAAGGATGTTTTGAACATATGGTTATGCTTTATCCATCCATGCCCTTGTTTGCAATTATGGAGTGCCATAGCTTGAGTCAATCGAGCTCTACTTTTGCTATAAAATGTTTCCTGGCAGATTGTTTACATGTTATTCAATTTTGCCAAGGTTGTTGTAGTTGATCCGTGTATGCCATGATGTTGTTCTTGCCATGTATAGCTTCTATGCCATGTCTTCTTGATGGATGTATGCTTAGTTTATCATGAAATACTCTGTAGTGAGTGCATCGAGCTCTTAAACATGCCTACTTGTTATCTGTTTTTGTCATGCCCACGTTCTTTGAATCATAACTAAACTTGCTATATTGACATGGGTGCTATTGTATTTTATGATCATTTTTTGCTTATGGTCAGTAACGGACTTTTGTTCTATGCTTTGAGTAGATTCATGCCATGCCTTGTTTTGCTATTATAAGTTCCTTTAGCATGTTGTTTGCTTGCTCTGAACATTGCTTCCTGATGCTTATTTTGCCATGTTCAGTATTTTCACCTAGTCTGTGCAGTTGATATATTTTGCACTTTTGCCATGCTTGTTTGGACCTGTTATGGTGTGAATTAGCCGTAGCTCAGTGTTCATCTTTTGTCAAGCATCTTGAGTAGATCACTGCCATATGCTTTGTTGACACGTTTGGGTGCAGTAGCTTAATTTCTTGTTGCTGGCTAAGTGGTATCATGCTGTTAATGGCAGATTTATGCCATTCTTGTTTTGCTTGTCATTTGCAAACCGTGCATCCGATTCCGGTGATCGTTATATCGATTTCAACCGAAATCATCTCACCTTTCCAGTGGCATACTTGGTTTGCCAAGTTGATGCCTGGTTCATCATTTTCCTTCCGGAGCACGCATACGCGTTGCATATCACATCTCGCATATCATGCCATATATTGCATCATGTTGCTTGTGCATTGCACCGTGATTTATTGTGGTTCCATTGTTTGTGTTTCTTGCTTTGGGTAGAGCCGGGAGACGAGTACGTGAACGAGGAACCTGTTGAGAACGCTTACGAGGATCAAGCTTTCGACAACTCTGAGAACTTTGCAGGCAAGATGACCATACCCTCAAAATCACTTCTATCTTTGCTTGCTAGATGCTCGCTCTTTTGCTATGCCTATGCTACGATGCCTATCACTTGCTTATCATGCCTCCCATATTGCCATGTCAAGCCCTAACCATCCTTTCCTAGCAAACCGCTGATTGGCTATGTTACCGCTTTGCTCAGCCCTCTTATAGCGTTGCTAGTTGCGGTGAAGATGAAGTTTGTTCCTTGTTGAACATGGAGATGTTGTTCCTTGTTGGAACATGTTTACTTGTTGGGATATCACAATATATCTGCTATAATTAATGCATCTATATACTTGGTAAAGGGTGGAAGGCTCGGCCTTATTCCCGGTGTTTTGTTCCCTCTTGCCGCCCTAGTTTCCGTCATACCGTGTTATGTTCCTTGATTTCGCGTTACTTACGGTTGGGTGATTTATGGGACCCCTTGACAGTTCGCTTTGAATAAGACTCCTCCAAAGAAGGCCCAACATTGGTTTTACCATTTGCCACCTAAGCCTTCTCCCCGGTTTTCGCGAGCCCGAGGGTCATCTTTATTTACCCCCCGGGCCGGTGCTCCTTCGAAAGTGTTGGTCCAAACTAGAGCACCGTATGGGACCATTCCTTGGCAACTTGGATTACGCGGTACTCTGACGCTTAGCTTATCCGGTGTGCCACGAGAACGAGATATGTGCAGCTCCTATCGGGATTTGTCGGCACGCAGTCGGGTGGTCTTGCTGGTCTTGTTTTACCATTGTCGAGATGTCTTGTAGTCCGGGATTCCGAGATCGATCGGGTCTTCCGGTAGAAGGAATATCCTTTGTTGACCGTGAGAGCTTATAATGGGCTGTTGGGACACCCTGCAGGTATTATCTTTCAAAGCCGTGCCCGCGATTATGAGGCAGATGGGAATTTGTTAATGTCGGTTGTAGAAAACCGAAGTTGACCTTAATTAAAATACACATCAACGCGTGTGTAACCGTGATGGTCTCTTCTCGGTGGAGTCCGGGAAGTGAACCGGTGTTGGAGTTATGTTTGACGAAGTAGTTCAGATCACTTCTTGATCGCTACTAGCTTCACGACCGTGCCTCGCTTCTCTTCTCGCTCTCCTTTGCGAATGTAGCCACCATATATGCTAGTCGCTTGCTGCAGCTCCACCTCACAACTCTGTCCTTCCTATAAGCTTAAATAGTCTTGATCTCGCTGGTGTGAGATTGCTGAGTTCCGTGACTCACCGATTCTACCAAAACAGTTGCAGGTGCCGACGATGCGGTCAGGTGACGAACCGAGCTCAAGTGGGAGTTCGATGAAGAACGTGGTCGTTATTATGTGTCTTTTCACGATGATCGTAGTGGAGCCCACTTGGGACGATCGGGATCTGTGTAGCATTTGGGGTAGTCTTCTTTTATTTTGGTTCCGTAGTCGGACCTTGAGTGTAACTGGATGATGGATGTTTATTTATGTATTGTGTGAAGTGGCATCGTAAGCCAACTATGTATCTCTTTCCTTATGTATTACATGGGTTGTGTGAAGATTACCTCACTTGCGACATTGCTTTCAATGCGGTTATGCCTCTAAGTCGTGCTTCAACACGTGGGAGATATAGCCGCATCGGAAGATATAAGTTGGTAATCGAGCCATCCCGACTTAGGAGCCCCTCGCTGATTGTTTGTTTGGCGTTGTTGAGTCTAGGACAAAATGTTTTGAGTCTTAGGATTATATATATCGGAGAGTAGGATTCTTTTACTCCCGGTCCTTCGTCGCTCTGGTGAGGTCTCCGACGAGAAGTTTTGACTCTCCTCTCCTCAAATTTCACTAAAAAATTTTAGGATCAAGCGGGTATCTTGGAATCGTTCCGATGGTTTTGTGACGAGAACATTGTTCTTGGTGCCTCCTGACATTTAGGGGTTGTGGCAGTGTCCCGGGGAGTTGAGCTCTGAGGTGTTGTCGTCACAATTTTATCGTTGCAGTTGTGGAATACGTGAGTTTTACCGACATCAAAATCTCTTTTGTACAGTTGTTGGTGAGATAACCTCGATAACCCAGTACTGGGGCGAGCTCGGGAGTATTGCCATGACTCGTATAACGGATGCTTTTCGAAGGTCGAGGTACACGATTTCTGAAGGTTTCTTGGTTATGTGTTGACGGATGGATACAGCTGGATCTAGGTATTGTTAGTTTGGGTGATATATTTTGTGTCCCCTGTATCCCCAACACAGATTGCATAACCGAAAGTTTGGGAGTTTATAGGTGGGATTCAAGTAGCTCTTAGCATTTCTTCCCGCAGATATTTGGTTTGTGATTGGGTAATCCTTACCACTTATTTGTTCCAATCGTACCTTGTTATTTTTTCATCAACCCTTAATCAAGTGGCTTCTCACCTTAATGGACGGTGATGTTAACTTTGGAATTCATTCGCTCATCCTTGTTGAATGTTTATTGTGAAGACTATATGTTGCAATTTCTATCCGTTGATTCAACTTGTCTATTTGTCTATCAAAGTGCTAACGGATGTCACCTCTTCAGATGGCTCCGCCAACGCGTCTGAATCCGAACGCAATGATGGGAGTCATCGAAACCTCCACCTCCACCTCCGCCTCCGGAGGCATGGCAAGCTATCATGGCAGCCACCAATGCCAATGCTCAGATGATTTTGCAACTCTTGCAAGAGCGTACCCAAGGGCAAGGCAATCAAGGAAATCAAGGCCAAGGCAACAACCAGCTGCACTTTGCTACCCTCAATCAGTTCCTCACTAATCAGCTGAAGTCTTTCAGTTTCTGTGTCGAGGCCACAGACGCCGACGATTGGCTTGTGGACATCTGCAAACATTTTGAATGTAGCAATGTCAGACCTGAGGACTTTGTCAAGTTTGCTTCGTTTCAACTCAAGGATCAAGCTGCTGAGTGGTACCACCAATACAAAGATTCCAGAGGAGGTCGTGTCATTACCTGGGATGAGTTCCGCCGAGACTTCAAAGCTCACCACATTCCGAAAAGTGTTGTTGAGAGCAAGCGTGAGGAGTTCCGCAATCTCAAGCAAGGCAACATGTCTGTGTATCAATACAATATCCAGTTCCAGAAACTCACTCGCTTTGCTAAGCAAGATGTCCCTGATGAAAAGAGTATGATCTATCAATTCAGAGGTGGTCTCAGAGAAGATCTACAATTAGCTCTCGTGCTTTTTGAACCAGAAAAGTATGATGAATTCTACAACATGGCACTGAAGCAAGAAGCTACCCAGCTCAAATGTGAGGCTTCTAAGAAGAGAATCAGGGATGCAGTTCAGTCTTCTTCTTCCTCTCAAGTGGCAGCTAAGCAGCAGAAGTTCTACCTTCCTCCTCCTCCGTTCCGTCAGCCTTATCAGCAGAAGAACTCAGGTGGTCGTGGATCTTCCCACCCACCCAACCCAGGCTATCAGAAAAAGTCAAATTCTCAAGCTCCAAGGTCAAATGCTCCTTACCACCGTCCGCTCTCAGAGGTGACTTGTAACAAATGTCAGCAGATATGCGAACAAGTGCTTCAACCAAAGGCGCCTTCCGCCTCCTCCTCCTGTGAAATCTTCCAGCAATGCAGTGGTCAAGCATAATCCCAAGTCTGCAAAGGTGAACATGATGAATGCAACGCAAGCAGAGGATTCTTCTGATGTGATTATGGGTAATCTTCCAGTTAATGATATTCCTGCAAAAGTTTTATTTGATACCGGTGCATCGCATTGTTTCATGTCTAGATCATTTGTTGCAAAGCATGATTTCATTTCGGAAATGTTGGAAAAACCCTTGGGAGTTGTTTCTCCAGCCTCTTCTATGAGGGCTACCACAATGATTCTAGATGTTTCTATCAAGATGGGCGACTATAGATTTCTATCTAAACCATTTGTCCTTGGTGACTCGAATATTGATCTTATTCTTGGGATGGACTAGCTTTCTCTGCACAAAGCTCAGCTTGATTGTGCTGCAAGGGAAATTCAATTGACACACTCTTCTAATGATGTGATCAACTATGCCGCTCGTGATGAAACCATTCGGTTGTTTTCTCTCAATGAGAAGGGCGAATTGATGCTATCTCTCGATTCCAATCGCTTGTGAGTACCAAGATGTCTTTCCGAAGAGCTTCCAGAATGCCTCCTCACCGCCGCTTGAATTCGTTATCGATCTTGAGCCCGCACGAACCCGCTTGCAAGCGCCCATACAAGCTTGGACCTAATGAGCTGAAGGAATTGAAGAAGCAGCTCGATGAACAAGAGCGTCTGGGTTTGACCAGACCGAGTTCATCTCCTTGGGGTTGTGGTGTTCTTTTTGTCCAAAAGAAGGATGGCACAGACCGACTTTGTGTCGATTACCGTCCATTGAATAAGAAGACAATCAAGACCAAGTATCCACTTCCCAACATCAATGAGCATTTCGAGCAACTCAAAGGTGCTAAAGTGTTCTCCAAGCTTGACCTTCGTATGGGTTATCATCAGATTCACATTCGTGAACAAGATATTCCCAAGACAAAGATTCGAACAAGGTTTGGTTCTTATGAATATCTTGTCATGTCTTTCGCCTTGTCAATGCTCCTCCAACATTCTCTCGAATGATGAACTTCATCTTCAACCCCTACACCAATGAATTCGTCTTGGTCTATCTTGATGATATTTTGGTCTTCTCCAAGAATAAGAAGGATCATGCCAAACATTTGCGATTGGTGCTAGACAAGCTCAGAGAGTATCAATTCTATGCGAAGTTTTCAAATGTGAATTTTGGCTTGATGAAGTTCTTTACCTTGGTCATATCATCTCCGCCAAGGGCATCGCTGTTAATCCCGAGAAGGTGTCTGCAGTTGTGAATTGGGAACCTCCTCAGAATGTCAAGCAGCTTCGCAGTTTTCTTGGTCTTGCAAGCTATTGCCGAAGATTCGTTGAGAATTTCTCCAAGATTGCAAAGCCTCTTTCCAACCTCCTCCAGAAGCATGTGAAGTATGTCTGGTCTCCTGAGTGTGAAGTTGCTTTCAATACCCTCAAAGAGAAACTCGTCACAGCTCCTGTCTTGACTCCTCCTGATGAATCCAAGCCATTCGAAGTTTTCTGTGATGCTTCTCTTCAAGGTCTCGGTGCTGTGTTAATGCAAGAGAAGAGAGTTGTGGCCTATACCTCTCGTCAACTGAAGCCCAACGAAAAGAACTACCCCACTCATGATCTTGAGTTGGCGGCAGTTGTCCATGCATTGATAACATGGAGACATCTCTTGTTGGGAAGGAAAGTGGACATATTCACCGATCAAAAGAGTCTCAAGTATATCTTCACTCAACCCAACCTCAACCTCAGGCAAACTCGATGGGTCGAAATGATTCAAGAGTACAACCCAAGTATTGAATATACTCCGGGAAAGGCCAATGTCATTGCAGATGCTTTGAGCAGGAAGGCTTATTGCAACAGTTTAATCCTCAAGCCCTTCCAACCGGATCTCTATGAAGCCTTCCGCAAGCTGAATCTTCAAGTTGTTCCTCAAGGCTTTCTTGCCAACCTCATAGTCTCTCCTACTTTGGAAGATCAGATGCGTGAGGCTCAACTCCTGGATACCATGGTGAAAAAGGTGAAACGTGGTATCGACAAGGGCATTTCCAAGTACAAGTGCTTCCACATTGATGACAAAGATACTCTTTTCTTCGAGGACCGGATTGTGGTTCCAAAGGGTGATCTACGTAAAGTCATTATGAACGAGGCACACAATTCCTTCTATCCATTCATCCCGAAGTACGAAGATGTACCATGACCTCAAGCAGTCATATTGGTGGACTCGAATGAAGCGAGAAATTGCTCAATTCGTGAATGAGTGTGATGTCTGCAGAAGAGTGAAAGCAGAACACCAAAGACCAGCTGGTCTCCTCCAACCTCTTGCTATTCCAGAATGGAAGTTTGATCATATCGAAATGGAATTCGTGACTGGATTTCCAAAGTCCAAGCGTGGAAATGATGCTATCTTCGTTGTCATTGACAAGCTTACTAAAGTGGCTCATTTTCTTCCTATCAAAGAATCCATCACAGCAGCTCAGTTGGCAGAACTATACACCTCCAGGATTGTCTCCTTGCACGGCATTCCACAAATGATCTCTTCAGACCGTGGTAGCATCTTCACCTCAAAGTTTTGGGATTCTTTTTAGAAGGCCATGGGAACCAACATTCGTTTCAGCACAGCTTTCCATCCTCAAACAAGTGGCCAAGTTGAGCGAGTCAATCAAATCCTTGAAGATATGCTCAGGGCTTGTGTCATTTCCTTCAGTATGAAGTGGGAAGATTGTCTTCCATATGCCGAGTTCTCCTACAACAACAGCTTCCAAGTGAGTTGGGCAAGGCCCCATTCGAAATTCTCTATGGCGAAAAAGTCGTACTTCTCTCAATTGGTCCGAGATGTGAACGCCAACTTCTTGGCAACGACTTGATCACGAAGTCAAGAAATGTGCAAAGTCATTCGTGAGAATCTCAAAGCCGTGCAATCGTGCGGTAAGAGCTATTATGATGACAAGCACCGTGATGTGGCTTTTGAAATCGGAGACCATGTCTACCTCGCGTCTCTCCAATGAAAGGCACTCGCCGCCCGGTATCAAAGGAAGCTTGCCCCTAGATACGTGGGTCCTTTCAAGATCATTGGCAAAAGAGGCGATCTCGCCTATCAACTTGAGCTTCCGTCCAACTTCGCAAATGTGCACGATGTGTTTCACGTGTCACAGCTTCGCAAGTGCTTCAAGACTCTGAACGCACTATCAACTTCAAGAAATTGACCTCCAAGAAGATCTCTTATCATGAGCACCCGCTGCTATTCTTGAAGAAACCGAGCGCAAGACTCGCAACAAGTCAATCAAATTCTTGAAAGTGAAGTGGTCACACCATTCCGACCGAGAAGCCACCGGGAGCGCGAGGATCACCTCCGTTCGAATATCCGGAGTTCTTTCAGTCCTAGATCTCGGACGAGATCCTCTTGTAGTGGTGGAGTGTTGTAACACCCGGATGTAACTTTCCATATTTGTAACTCCAACTCTTGCCATTTTCGGCATTGTGATATGATATTCCCTCCGTGGTTGGGTTTTTGTCTTTCATTTTGCATTTTGTTCATGTCATGCATTTCATATCATGTCATCATGTGCATCTCATTTGCATACGTGTTCGCCTCATGATTCCGAGCATTTTCCCGTTGTCCGCTTTTGCAATCCGGCACTCCTATGTTCCCGGCGCCCCTTTTACGCTTTTTCCGTGAGCGGTACTAAACTTTCTCGGAATGGAACGAGGTTTGTCAAGTGGCCTTGGTACACCACCGTAGACCACTGTCAAGTTTCGGTCATTTGGAGCTCGTTTGGTACTCCAAGGGTTAACCGCACTCTCGCAAAGGCCTCTTTTAAGTTGCAGCCCAACACCCTTCAAAATAGCCCAATAACCCATCTAAGTCACTTCCATGCTCTCCGTCGTCCGATCACGATCGCGTGGTAAAACAGACTCCATTTGGAGCTTCCTAGCTCCTTCTACCTATATATATGCCTCCCCTCCAAATTCTCAGTAAAACCTAGCCCCGCCTCTCTCTCCGCCCGGACACGCTCGGACGGGCGGACGCGTCGCCGCCAAGGCTTCGCGAACCGCAGAAGGCACACGTGGGCTCAAGGCTTCACCGCCGCCGGCGCGCCAGCCCGCCGAGCCTGTCCCGGCCCCGCGGCCAGCCTGCGCCGCGGCCGCGCCCGTCCGCCGCCGCCTCGGGCCTCCGCCGTCTCGGCCGCCCGCCGTCGCCTCGCCCGGCCGCCGCCCGCTCGCCACCGCCGCCTCGGCCGCCGTCGCCCGCCCGCCGCCGCCGCCTTAGCCTCGGCCCGCCCGCGCCCGGCCGCCTCCGGCCAGGCTGGCCTCTCCCTCCTCCGGCGCCCGTCCCCGGCCGCCGCTACTCCCGCTCCGGCGAACCTCGAGCCAGATCCGATCTAGATCCGAGTCGGTTGACTTTCCCCTCCCCCCGATTTTCGTCGAAGTCTTTTACCTATGATTATTTTGTTGCATTTTCATCATGCCATAACTTTGCACTCGTGGCTCCATTTGGGGCGTGTAGCATACCGAAATGTTCGTCTCGATGAGTAGATCATTTCATCTCATTGCATCATTTTCATTTGAACTCATATTAATGCCCGAAATGCTGTTAGAAGAGGGCTATGTGATGTTAGTTTCAGATTATTATCAGAACATGCACTTTTGTCATTTTTGCCATGATTGATGTGTGCACCCTATGATCTTGAGTCCTACATGTGTTTTGTAATATGCCATGCCATATTTACAGGGGTGTATGCTATGTATTTTTGTGATCTCTGTGGTGACTAGCACAAGCATGCAAACTAGGCTTCATGATGTTGCTGATTTCAGCCCCTGTTTTGCTGATATTTTTATGCCATGTTAACTTGATGCTACAGAGAGATCCATGCTTATTTTGAGAAACTTCAGTAAGGATGTTTTGAACATATGGTTATGCTTTATCCATCCATGCCCTTGTTTGCAATTATGGAGTGCCATAGCTTGAGTCAATCGAGCTCTACTTTTGCTATAAAATGTTTCCTGGCAGATTGTTTACATGTTATTCAATTTTGCCAAGGTTGTTGTAGTTGATCCGTGTATGCTATGATGTTGTTCTTGCCATTTATAGCTTCTATGCCATGTCTTCTTGATGGATGTATGCTTAGTTTATCATGAAATGCTCTGTAGTGAGTGCATCGAGCTCTTAAACATGCCTACCTGTTATCTGTTTTTGTCATGCCCTGTTGCTGAATCTGTTAACGAAACTTGCTATATTGACATGGGTGCTATTGTATTTTCTGATCATTTTTTGCTGATGGTCAGTAATGGACTTTTGTTCTATGCTTTGAGTAGATTCATGCCATGCCTTGTTTTGCTATTATAAGTTCCTTTAGCATGTTGTTTGCTTGCTCTGAACATTGCTTCCTGATGCTGATTTTGCCATGTTCAGTATTTTCACCAAGTCTGTGCAGTTGATATATTTTGCACTTTTGCCATGCTTGTTTGGACCTGTTATGGTGTGAATTAGCCGTAGCTCAGTGTTCATCTTTTGTCAAGCATCTTGAGTAGATCACTGCCATATGCTTTGTTGACACGTTTGAGTGCAGTAGCTTAATTTCTTGTTGCTGGCTAAGTGGTATCATGCTGTTAATGGCAGATTTATGCCATTCTCGTTTTGCTTGTCATTTGCAAACTGTGCATCCGATTCCGGTGATCGTTATATCGATTTCAACCGAAATAATCTCACCTTTCCAGCGGTATACTTGGTTTGCCAAGTTGATGCCTAGTTCATCATTTTCCTTCCGGAGCACGCATACGCATTGCATATCACATCTCGCATATCATGCCATATATTGCATCATGTTGCTTGTGCATTGCACCATGATTTATTGTGGTTCCATTGTTTGTGTTTCTTGCTTTGGGTAAAGCCGGGAGACGAGTACGTGAACGAGGAACCTGTTGAGAACGCTTACGAGGATCAAGCTTTCGACAACTCTGAGAACTTTGCAGGCAAGATGGCCATACCCTCAAAATCACTTCTATCTTTGCTTGCTAGATGCTCTCTCTTTTGCTATGCCTATGCTACGATGCCTATCACTTGCTTATCATGCCTCCCATATTGCCATGTCAAGCCCCTAACCATCCTTTCCTAGCAAACCGTTGATTGGCTATGTTACCGCTTTGCTCGGCCCTCTTATATCGTTGCTAGTTGCGGTGAAGATGAAGTTTGTTCCTTGTTGAACATGGAGATGTTGTTCCTTGTTGGAACATGTTTACTTGTTGGGATATCACAATATATCTGCTATAATTAATGCATCTATATACTTGGTAAAGGGTGGAAGGCTCGGCCTTATGCCCGTGTTTTGTTCCACTCTTGCCGCCTAGTTTCGTCATACCGGTGTTATGTTCCTTGATTTCGCGTTCCTTACGGTTGGGTGATTTATGGGACCCCTTGACAGTTCGCTTTGAATAAGACTCCTCCATCAAGGCCCAACATTGGTTTTACCATTTGCCACCTAAGCCTTTTCCCCGGTTTTCGCGAGCCCGAGGGTCATCTTTATTTACCCCGGGCGGTGCTCCTTCGAGTGTTGGTCCAAACTAGAGCACCGTCTTGGGACCATTCCTTGGCAACTTGGATTATGGCGGTACTGACGCTTAGCTTATCCGGTGTGCCACGAGAACGAGATATGTGCAGCTCCTATCGGGATTTGTCGGCGGTCGGGTGGTCTTGCTGGTCTTGTTTTACCATTGTCGAGATGTCTTGTAGTCCGGATTCCGAGATCGATCGGGTCTTCGGTAGAAGGAATATCCTTCGTTGACCGTGAGAGCTTATAATGGGCTAAGTTGGGACACCCTGCAGGTATTATCTTTCAAAGCCGTGCCCGCGATTATGAGGCAGATGGGAATTTGTTAATGTCGGTTGTAGAAAACCGAAGTTGACCTTAATTAAAATACACATCAACCGCGTGTGTAACCGTGATGGTCTCTTCTCGGAGTCCGGAAGTGAACCCGTGTTGGAGTTATGTTTGACATAAGTAGTTCAGATCACTTCTTGATCGCTACTAGCTTCACGACCGTGCCTCGCTTCTCTTCTCGCTCTCCTTTGCGAATGTAGCCACCATATATGCTAGTAAACTGCTGCAGCTCCACCTCACAACTTTGTCCTTCCTATAAGCTTAAATAGTCTTGATCTCGCGGGTGTGAGATTGCTGAGTCCCGTGACTCACAGATTCTACCAAAACAGTTGCAGGTGCCGACGATGCGGTCAGGTGACGAACCGAGCTCAAGTGGGAGTTCGATGAAGAACGTGGTCGTTACTATGTGTCTTTTCCCGATGATCGATAGTGGAGCCCAGTTGGGACGATTGGGGATCTGTGTAGCATTTGGGGTAGTCTTCTTTTATTTTGGTTCCGTAGTCGGACCTTGAGTGTAACTGGATGATGGATGTTTATTTATGTATTGTGTGAAGTGGCATCGTAAGCCAACTATGTATCTCTTTCCTTATGTATTACATGGGTTGTGTGAAGATTACCTCACTTGCGACATTGCTTTCAATGCGGTTATGCCTCTAAGTCGTGCTTCGACACGTGGGAGATATAGCCGCATCGGGGGCGTTACAATTTTGCCACACATCAATTGGATGGACCAGCAGCTTCATGGTGGGAGAATTACACACCCACTTTCCTTATAGCCAATATCACTTGGGATCAGTTCCAGCAAGCATTCCGCACTCCACATGTCTGAACTAGAGCAGTGAACATGAAGAAGCGTGAGTTTCACAACTTACGTCAGGGAAACTGTACTGCGAGGCAGTATGTGTATGAGTTCAGTAAGTTAGCTCGCTATGCCCCAGATGATGTGGCCACCGATGCCGCGAGCAGGAGAAGTTTATCGAAGGGTTGAATGATGAGATGAGCATGTAGTTGGTGGTAGCAACATTTGCAAACTACCAGGGGCTGGTAGACAGGGCTCTTATGATTGAAGGGAAGCATCAGCAGATTGAGAGCCGCAAGAGGAAGTATGGACAAGGGAAGTAGAATTCAGGAGCATAGCAGAAGCCTCGCTTTACCCCGAACTCGGGAGGATATACCCATAACCATGGAGGCCATAACCACCATGGAGGAAGTTCAAATAACTATAGTGGCCCCAAGAATGGAAACAGAATGGAGCAGGCAGCAATCAGAACCGCTCTAACCCAGCCACTCCCACCAAGAAGGATCAAAGTCACATTACTTGTTTCAAGTGCAGGAAGACTGGACACTACTCCAATGATTGTCCTGAGATGATGAATGGAAATGGCAACGGAAGCTCTGGGAAGAAGCCCAACCCTTTCAACAGGGGACAAGTGAACCACGTGAACGTGGAGGAGGTTGAAGAGCAGCCAGATGCAGTTATCGGTAAGTTTTTGGTTAAGTCATTTACTGCAGTCGTTCTTTTTGATACTGGTGCATCACATTCATACATTTCAAGGGGATTCGTGGATAAGTATAAATTGCCCACCAAAGTTCTTAGGACACCTATGTTAGTAAGCTCGCCAGGAGCGGAGTATATGGCAAGCCAATGATGTTTTTAGATGCCATTGACCATAGGTAGACATGTTTTCCCCTAAGACTTGATAATTTTGGAGTCACAAGGATTGGACGTGATACTAGGAATGGATTGGTTATCGATGTATGGGGGAAACATCGATTGCGCCAGTAAGACAATTCTGCTCACCACACCGGAGGAAAAAAGATCAAGTATGTATCTAGGCATGCGCCAAGGAGAACCCAAGTAAATTCCCTCTCAGGAGTTGTTCAGGAGGAAGTGCCCGCATAGAAGCCGAAGCTTCGGTGGACCACACCAGCATGGAAAGGGCCAACGCGCGCAAGCAACTGCCCCTATCGCACCTCCGGCAAGTCCGAGGCGACGCGGAGGACATGGTGCCAGCATTTAGCGTGTACCACTGATGGCGGCTGACATCGTCTAGTTAGCTAGGAGTAAGTCAGTACTTGTACACTAGAGTATTAGTGGTAGTAGATAGTTAACTTGGCTATGGTGGTTGTCAACATGGAAGTTCAGTACTCTATATCTGGTCAGACGTGTTACTTTGCTCTGTATGTTGAACTTTCCGTGTGAACGTATGAAATGGGCTATTATTTTTTTTAAATGGGTGTATTTTTCCGCCACGGGTTTAGAGCCTGACTTATGGGCCTACTAGGTTGACGCATACACAATCAAGAGATGATTGTACGTGGAGAGGATGACAGCAGGGACCCACCAGGGTCATGGCAGTACGCAAGAAAGTGCCTCCTTATTTCAAGCCAGAAAAATGGTTCCTCCTAATGGATTTCTGACATCTGGGTCCCATGCCATTGTCAACGTAGTCAATAAACTAGAGAATTGCACAACGAGCCCAAGGAAGTGCCTCCTTATTACGCACAAGAAAATGAATACTCCCCCTGCTAGCTGGGACCCACTATAGTTGGAGGCTGACTTGTGGGCCTACTGACGCGGACGGAGGGCTTTGTCAACTTAGTCAATATGAACAATTCTAGCTCCAGTGACCGTACGATGTCCATCCAACGGTCGTAGTGCTTCTTCAACCTCTGCTCCAGCCGCCCAAACCAGCACCGGTTGTGCCGCCTGCTCCTGCCTCCCGTGGCTGGCTGTGCTGCCGCGGAGGCCTCACCGCCCCCTACAACTCCCACTGCTGGCCAGGCCATCCCTCTACTCACCCACACCCCCTGTTATTCTGCGGCAACGGCAGCCTCACACCACAACCGAACCAGTGAACCCTCATACTCCTCTCCGCATGGGCATCCAGTGCAGCGTCTTTCCCGGCTCCGCATCGTCCCCTTCCTAGGCCTCACCATCGTCCACCGCCTTGGTGCTCTCGGCGTGGCGTATTCAATGTGGTCAAGGAACGACTTCCATCGGAAGATTACTGTACGTGGAGAGGCTGATAGCCGGGTCCATGGCCATAGGAAGGAAGTGCCTCCTTATTACGCGCAAAATAATGATTCCTCCACCTAACAGCAGGGACCCACCGGACGGGCCATCGTATTTCACGAAAAAACGTTTCCCCCTGACTGCTGGGACCCACTAGCTACATCTTCGCATGCAAGGAAGTGCCGCCTTATCCTCCCTGACAGTCGGGACGCACCTTGTCGAAGCGTACGTAGCTTTGTCATTCTGGTCGCGAATGTGTATTTATATACTGGTCGATCGGTCTGTCTGCAGGCTGCAGCGATGAAATGTGGCCGAGTAAGGAAGCGCAGGTGTCGTAGTAGAGGCGCGCATGTAGCATGTGCATGCACATACAGCCAGGGTGCAAGATAGTAAATACGGCCACATACGTACATATGGGCGGGGTCTCGAATGCCTACTCGCGCATACATACGGCCAGGGCTCGTGTACATGGCTGGGTCGGAATGGAGAAACTGTGTGGTCGTGTTCATCGGGAGGCAATGGAATGCGTCGTGTTCATCGGGAGCCAACCGGCTTGGACGGAACAGCCGATTGAAACGAGGCCCGGCGTACCACAGAATGGAGGAAACGGCCTTGTGTTCGACAGCCTACGGTAGAAACGGGATCCTGTTCACTGGGAGGGGTCTGGCGTACCACAAAACGGAGGAAACAGACTTCTCTTCGACCTCCTACGGTCGAAATGGGGTCTTGTTGATCGGGAGGGGTGTGGCATACCGCAAAATGGAGGAAACAAACTTGTGTTGGAGCGCTAAGGTCGAAACGAGGGTCCTATCATCGGGAGGGGTGTGGCGTACCGCAAAACGGGACACTACGGGCTACTGTTTATCTCCACTGTCGACCACCTCCAGCCTCCACAGGGTACTGTTCATCCACCGTCGACCTCCTCCAGCCTCCACCTGCGACTGTTCATCCATGGGCTCCTATTCATCCAGCCTCCACCGCTCCTCCACCAGCTACTGTTCAACCAGCCCTCTCCACGGGGTCCTATTCAACCACCCCTCCATGGGCTACTGTTCATCCATCCCTCCACTGGCTACTGTTCAACCAGCCCTCCACGGGGTTGTCCTGTTCATCTAGCCCTCCACAGGGTCCTGTTCATCCACCCCCAACTGGCTCGATCGATCGGGGTCCTGTTCATCCAGCGGCAACAGCCTCTACTACCACGGGGTCCTGTTCATCCAACCCCCATCGGGAACTATTCATCCAACCCCCCCCCCCCCCCCAACAACGCTCATTGTTCATCTAGAGGCAGAAGGTTCGATCGGCTTCAGTTAGGAGCAATAGCGAAGGAATCGCTCGATCGGGTTCAGCTAATAGCCAGTGATTGATCGTCGCTCGGGTTCAGTAACGCGTAGCCTGCAATGCAATTGTTCGGGTTCAGTAGGAGAACGCCTCGCTTGGGTTCAGTTAGAGCCCAACGCCTCACACCCACGTGCATACGTGTACGAGAGAAACACACATCACTCAGCCCCTGACCACCCACCCTAACCGGGATCTCCCCGATATTTTCCTCGCCCTCGCTTCTACCATGGTTTTTTCCCGTCATGTACGGCCCAAAGAATGTCACGGATGTCATGATATTTTCCTCGTATCTCCGGCCCGCCCAGGACGAAAAGCCAATTTTCTATCATGATTTTTTCCCATAGAAGTAGGAGCCCACCACATCCATGATGATACCGGGTTTTGTCACAATTATCGTCATAGAAGTGTCATAAGCATGACAGGAAAAAAATTCGTTCGGCCCAAAATGTCACGGATGTCTCTTTTTTTGGTGACATGTTCACATTCCAAGGTGCATTAAATTGATGCATGCAAGGATTAAAAGAAACCAACCAATGCATGTAACCATTCCTACTCATTTAGTCACTACTAGGGAAAAGGCTAGCAGTAGCGCGGGTTCTAGGTATATCAGTAGCGCGGGGACCGGCGCTACTAATAAGGGGCTATAGCTAACCCGTAGCGAAGAGCATCGTGCACACCAGCGCTCATGCTATACAAGTGTAGCAGCAGCGTGCTTCTTGGAAGCTCGCCATCGCTAATAGCTCTAGCGGCGCTTTGCCGTGACGCCGCTACTACTACCTGTATGCTGCTGTTTTCTCCACTGCCATCGCTAATTTTAGTAGTTTTTTTTCTGCATATTTGTTTTGTATTTGAACAAGCTTTATACAAGAATCTTTAGCAGATACAAATGTCATTATGATACACATACAAATGGCTGCGAGACCACAAATGTAATCATAGCATATACATACAAATAATCTCATCATAATCATCATCCAATACAAAGTGGTATCTCGTCATCATCTCGAAAATAGCGATACATGCAAGTCTCGAATACTTGCAACTACAACGTCATCCATCTAAACAATGGTATACGCGAGAAGAGCTATCACTATGAGTGAGAGTGAAACTATGCAGTACATGAGGCGGCGGTTGCGAGTCCTCTCTCACGCTAGCGTGAACCTCAAGTAACTAGCTTCTCCTTCTTGTCGGCTTTTGAAGCCTTTATGGCTGGCGCCCGAGACCCCATTCACATGCGCCTGACACTCAGGCCACTCGTTGTACACCCCCAGAACCTTCCCTTTGTACACGACATAGCACCGCCATCTCGCCATCAAGAAACTAGGTACTTGTTAGAGATGCATGTTCATCAAGAGGATGTACAATCATATGCAACAAAATATATTAGAGCAACACGAAAAAGAAAGGGTTAATTAGCAACTAGATGCAACATACAATATGCAAACTAATTAATTAGATGTACACAGGTCATTGTACCCAAACAAACAAAGTAGCAGTACGCAAGTTCGGCAGGGACCGTGGACATCACAAAGTTTCAACCGACACATATCATCATCATCGGCATCGTAAATCACTAGAAATTCCATCCTTCCATATCATCGAGGTTGGACCCTAGCTTCTTGAACGGCATGAGGTCTTGACGTTGCATGCATATGCGAGTTTGAACGTAATCTCGCGATATAGGGCCGTGGTGGAACTTCCCCTTCTCATCGACAACTTCTTTCATGATGATCGTCGCAATGTCCCTTTGGATGCGAAAGAAGTCATCTCTAAGTTTATAATCCGATTCTCCATGAGATTCTAGCCACTTGTGGATATGATCATCATTTCTGCTTGTCATGCGAAGCTTTTTGTGATCCGTGTTGAACTCAATCATGAGATGGAGGATGTAGAATCCATCCTTCTTTCTTGGTTTTGGGACATGGATGCAGCAGAAGTTAGTTTTATGTGCGAAACCCATCTTATTGTTCCTTTGTTTCCTGATCTGCATGTGGCCACCTCTAATACTGAAGCCTTGGAGAGCATCATCTAGACTATTCATTATGTGGGTGTAGTCCTTCTTCTCGTAGTCTCTGGAAGGGTCGAAATACATGGCGTGGGAGACTCGCGGGTAAAGAACGATTAGGATGGCGCAACCGTTGCTGCGGGGAAAGACACCTCAAATTATTCTCCATATGAGCGAGAAGGAATGATTGAAATGTGCAAAAGGCCGGGTTGTCCGGAACTGACTTACTTTGGATGATAAGGCAGGAGGACAATTTCCTGGTCCTTATTCTGTACCATGAAGTTTTGGAGGTAGTCCCTAGCAGTTTCACGCTCAAAGTCGCTGAGACTCAAGAAAGACTCGTGCTTGTAGTACGGATCCGCCACGCAGATTTGCGAGACTTCTTCTCTCTTCATGACGGAGCTCATATGTAGCGCAAATAGGCGAACGATTGTAAAATCGAGCCGCCTTGTCAGAAACATCTCAAAGATATGGTAAAACAGCTGGAAGAACACCTCCGCGGGCCGTGTGTCGACGTAGCACTTCCCCTCAGGCACACGAGCCGCGTATGTTGGATATCCTGGATCCTTCAAGGCTAGTAGGCTTTTCTTAGTCGACAACACATGGTCATGCAGTCTCCTGAGATCCCCTGATAATGCCTCCAGCGGTTTCGACGGTAGCATCGGCTCGCCCGTGAGATGGAACATGGCCGCACCTTTCACGGGTACACGCTCTTCAGAATCCATCATCTAGCTGCTATGTGCTCTGGCTTGTTTGGAGGCAGCTATCTTCCCCGATCTCTTCCTCTTTTTTTTTCTTGGGCACACCTTCCAGACCCTTCCTTAACCCCTGCCCCAGTGTTCCCGGGCTAAGCATTGTACGACCCTCGGCTAGTTGAGCCTTTGTTGAGGCGGCATCTTCAGGCGTGTCCTGTGAGGATTTCATGAAGAGAGACTTTTTGCAACCCCTTCTACGACCTTCCTACCCGGGCAGATCATCCATATCCTCATTAGCATGTTGATAGCCCGATTCGTCATATGGTTGACTCATCATATCTATGTCACAGTCATACGTGTTTGTATTGAGGAAACCCATTGGGTCGACCTCCGTCTCATCATCCATTCTATGTTCTACAGGACCGATTACATCAGCCATTTCTATTGCACCCCCTTCATCACGTCGTCCGCCACTCTCACCCGGCACTACAGGAGCTGGTAATTACGTAGGCAGGGTGGTGGTCTCCGCACATGGTTGTTGATGTGTGGTTATTGGTGTGCTCTCGGCCAGCTCCAGATGAATAAGATTCTTCGGCCATAGCAGCACCCGACCCTTGCAGCTTCCAATCTGCGGTGGGGTCTCATCGTCCTCTCCCACAGGCTGTATTGGAGGAGGCAAATGCTCGTGCCCCGATTTCACGCTGGACAAGTTAACTCTGAAGTGCCCAGCAGGGATCGGATGGTTGGGGAACGTGGGTTGCAAGGGGTTCATTATCATCCCCTTTCCCACGTCTACCTTCTGGCCTTCGATCAAGTAGAGTATGAAATATTCTATATCTTTTGGTGCGACATGTAATTACCGTGAGGGCGTCGAGCTCAGCCAAAGACGAAGGCCCACCTAGCGCGCCAGAGACTGAGGACGGGCTGCTATGAGCGGGAGCGACTGCGAGAGGAGGCCCAGTTGCGTGAGCAAGTGATGGTGCGGTGTTGTTGTTGTTCATGGAGTTGCTCCCGACGAAACTGGAAAATCATGTACCGTCTTGTCTGGATTTTCCTTTGTCCAGTTGATGATAGCTGGAACCAAGTTAGTAGCGAACTCATTTCTGCAGGTAGTTACAGCTGCATTGACTGCCTGCTGTAGCAACTCATTTTTCTCCTCGGCTGTCTTTTTCGCGTCCTCAGCTGTTTGTTTCTCGACTGCAAGCTTCACCTTCTCGTTGATGTCCGCCTCACTAAACTTCTTTTTCTACTTCTTGGCCTCCGGGCCCTCGTTGTAAAACACCTTCCACGTGGCGCCATCTCCAGCGCCGTGCACACGACCATATTGCGATCGCTGGCCCAAAGGGAGTCCCTTAAGTTCGTTCAAGGCCCAGTTGAGAGGGGTGTCCCACTTGGGCCTCATCGGAGAAGTAGAGCTTTCGGCTGCAAGCTGGTGTTGCTTCTCATGCAAAAGGAGCGTGAACCGTTTAGGAATGTGTAGTCGACTAGATCTGGAGCTAAATGTAAGGTGGTAAAAGAATAATTACCAGTAGTCTAATCAATTTCCTCGTGATCTGGTCCATGTAAAAAACTTTCTTTTGCTTGTCCCACTTGTAGAGGGCCCTGATGAAGTCACGCTCCAAGGGGTTGGTGAACTTCGCGAAGGGGTCTGGGATACCCGCGGCTTCACGTTCCGCGTCCTCCTTATCCCATATGGGGCTTTTACCGAGGTAGCCACGGCTTCCGAGGCGATGCTTCCCCGTGTTCCTTTGCTGAAGGCTCTTGAATCTCGCAGCCTTAGACTTGGCTGCCTCGATAGCACAAGTGTCCTTAAAGTTTTCGAACTCCTCTTTCGTAAGTGTCGGATTTTCCTCCAGAATCTTGGACAGGGGTTCCTCAGCCTCAATAGCTCGTTTCACCCTCCCTTTCCAAGAGGCCAAATCATTGCTGAACATGCCCATGGCGTGATTGTTAGTCTTTTTCATCTTCAGATCATCCCATGGTTCTTCTATGTTATCATCCCGGTCGGGGAACTTGAATCTCTCGTGCAACTTCGTCAGGAGCAACTGCTTCAAATGTTCTTTACTCCTTAAGTCATCATCGTTGATGCTCACGCATTCCCGTAGGATGCATCCTACTTGGTTCCCATAGCACTTGTGTAGTGACCCTACCCGAATGGATCAAGTCTCTGTGCTTTCGTGTCATGCCTGGATCGGTATGCTGACACACACAGTACTCGAAGGATTTATAACAGAGGTAAATCACATGTATAAATAACGTAAATACTATTACCTCAATCCAGAATATAGCGGAAGCAACAAGGTTGTGGATTCCCATCAACACCAACGCAAAGTTGAGTATAGGAAATCGTAACCCTAACGTATCACTTACTGTCGTTCGAAAAGTCGCAACATGAAAAGTTGCAGCCCGAAACGGTCAACACATGGAATATGCTGGCAATGTAACACATAGAGAGTAATGAAAGAATAAGCCTATACTACATGCATATATGGCTGGTGGAAAGCTCTACATTTACATTTTTTCATAAAGCCAATTTTTCCCTACTGCAAAGGAATAAATTTAATTAACTATCATGGTGGTTGTTAAACATTGAGAATGGTTGACAGCATCCTCAATCCCAATTAAAAGTACTCATTAAACCCAAACAAATTATTTAGAGTAACGTGATGAGATCAACAGGATAATCCAAGAACTAGATACTCAAGATGTCCATAACCGGGGACACGGCTAATCATGATTAGTTTGTACACTCTGCAGAGGTTTGCGCACTTTTCCCCACAAGACTCGATCGCCTCCGTTTGGTTTCTCGCACTACATGGTGTTTGAGACACGGATGACCGAGACATAGTCTTTTAGCAGCGCTAGCACCTTACGATGGGTGGACCGGTACACCTACATCCCCTACATCTGCTAGTCCACCACTATAAGAGTTCGCACGACTTAGTCAACTATGCTAGAGCCCATAATGGCTTGTGGCTGCACACGTAAGTTACTAGTATGAATTATCTTATGATCCCTTTGAGCCTGGGTGGCGGTCCGAAGAAATCTGAGCAAGTCCTGAAACCTGTGTGCCTAGACAGCAAGTCTCGAGTAACCAGTGCCTCAATCCACCCAGATGTGTGTTTAAGTTGCCACCTTAGATAAACCATTAATTATCAATCTCACATCCTTCATGGATATGCACTCAAACCCAATCCACGTCTACGAGCATAGCATGGCATAATAAGCAAACGTAGAAGTAACTCCCAAGGGTTTGATAATAAAACAGGTAATAGGTACTACCTCAAACTACTTCCCATCCCACAATTTAATTAGATCCTAATCATGCAAGTGTTTGAGGAATAGATCTAATGCATAAAAACTGGGTATGAGAAGGGTATGATCAAAGTGTTACTTGCCTGCAATGTTGATGAAGATGATTCACACCCAAAACTCTTGATAGTTCTACTCGTCACACTCCGGTCAATCTATCGTAAGCAATCAATAGTAACCACACATAAGCAATCACTCAAAAGATCGGACAGATCAAAGAAAACAATTTGGAAAACAACAAAACCAAGCAAATAACTCTTGCAACATAAAACAATTTCTAACAGTACCAAAATTATGTGAATTTGGCCTTATCAGAAAGTTTAGGACAAGAGCTTCGATTTGCAAAAATATTCAATTAAATCGGAGTTACGAAACTCAAGTTATGATCAAACGAAGTTCAAATTCAAATCTGATCTAATTCAAATTTTAAATTTTCAAAAACATGTTTGAGTTGGATTACTGGATAGAGGAGATCGTAACGAAGAAGTGGGCGTTGGTTTCATCTAATTTGGATAAACGAGTAAAAAGTTATAGCTGTTTGAAAATCAGGGACTAACCGGTGAAGAAAAACCGATCTAGGGTTTCAGAAACAAAACCGAAACGAAAAACCGATCTAGAAAAATCCGGAACGGAAATCGGCACGGCAAAGAAAAGGTGACGCGCTTGAGGCTAGTACTCAAGAGGCGAGGGGCTCGGCGGGCGGCGTGGTGGCGGCGGAGGTGAGGCGGCGGTCTTTGGGGGGGGGCGGCGGCGAGGGGCAAGGGCGAGGGGGCGAGGGCGGCGGTGGTGGTGGAGGAGAGGAGAGGAGAGGAGAGGTGTTGATTTGATGTGTTAGAGGGGGGGGGGGGTGCTTGGGTATTTATATTGGGGAGGGGAGGGTTTTGCTTGGGGTAGGGGACAAGAAATAGACTAGGATTAGGAAACAAGAGGGAAAAGATCTAGAAACAGATACGGAATAAACGGAAGTAGGAAAAGAGTCCTACTAGTATTAGGAAAAGGAAAAGGAGCGGCTCCCTGGCTCCCTTGGTGCGGCGCGCGTGATGGCCTTGGCCTTGGCCGGTGGCTTGCGGCTTGGGCCTTTGGCCCAAGGCCCTGCGGATTTTTTTAACAAAATTTTCACAGAACTAAAATAAAAAAACAAAATGACTAAAACTTTTATATAGGCATATAATATACCAAAATTTACAGAAAAAGATTTTCTACAACATGGACATTATTATAGCATTAAATAAAATTCACACAAATTTAAATAATTCAAATAGTGCTCCTGCTCTAATAAAATCCAATAAAATCATTTTAAAAATACCAAAATGAATTCAAATTTATTCCTCTCCAATTTTAGGTTGTAGGAATCATGTTACCCTATTTTCCATGTATTTTATTTTTGGAGAAAATAATTTGAATAAAACCCAAATAACTCCAATTGAAAATAAATTCAAAAGAACTTTGAATTTAATTCTTTTAAAACTCCCAACTCATATTTCATATAATTTGAAGAAGTCATTTTATCTTCGCTCGTGAAAATCATTGAGTTGCATAAAGTTTCAGAATTGGAAATATTCTCAAATGAAATTCAAATATTTTCAACACCCCTTGTCATTTAAATAAATGGAAGAAGTCATGTCATCTTCTCTCTAGGGTTTTGTGATGAAAAGAATTTGAATTCCCGATGATCATAAAAGCAAAATGAAAGTTTGGGAAAGTCCTTTTATTCCCTCTCATTTAACTTTCAAAAAGTTTCAAATTCACTCACTTTCAGTCAATCAATCAAAGCTATCTATTTGTTTATAACATTCCAAAATTTAGAATTTTGGGCTGTTACAAACCTACCACCTTTAAAATGAATCTCGTCCTCGAGATTCGGAGAGGCTAGAAAGAAATAGGTTAGGGTTTGGGGTCTTCTCAAAAGTCCATCGATCGTCTCCGGGGTCTCGGGTGCTACCACCCTTAAAAGCATTGTTAAGGTTCCATCAAAACTCATATACTCCATCCTTATTCTTAACAATGTTGGTCTCCTCAGATCTCGAGAAAATTCCTTCACTGACCCTTCCGGTAGCAGCATAACCTTTTCCTCAATTCCTTTGTCCTTTCATCTTGATAAGGTTATCCCAAAATTGGGTCTTCATAGCTGACGGGTCTGGCGCCAATACTAAACAACTATCGATATCTCATGGTGGTCATCAATTTATGGTTTGTCCTGCAGGAAATGGGTCTGGGTTGAACTTCACCGTATAACCTACGGTTGGCAACAACTGCCGTGTACAAGGGAAAATACTTTTACCATTCTAAGGTTCAAACAAGGTTTTGATCGTCGTCTCTCTACTATAGGTAAGTCACTCAGATTTACCATCCCATATAGCAAAGCGAATAATAAGAGTAAGTCGGTATGGTGATCAATCCATCCCGCACCCAAATCATTACCTTGTACATGGTTTAGCGAATCTCGCATTCTAACACTCGGTCATCCTCACAAGCATTGCAGAATTCCTCTTGTCGACGAACCAAGTTCGAAAATCCATTGATTCTGCAAGCCAAACAAACATCTATCGTTCCTTAACAACTCTCGTGTTTTATGTAAACTCCTATAGAATCGTCTATCGATAAAATCGTAACTTCTTCCGTGGTTTTTCCTTGAAAGAAGAGTGTGCTTGCTTCTTGGCAAGTCCTGGGGCCTGTGGGTTATGGCCCATCTCATCACTTGTAAACCTTGAACTCATCCTCGGGGCAGCTGATCGTTATCCCAACATCCAACTTCCAGGCATACTTAAATCCATCCAATTTTACTGTCTTACTTCCTTCTATTGGCACCAAACTAGGACATGATTACTCAGACTCTTCATGGAATTTCCATTGATCCATACTTCCAACATCATACCTCCTTTATATCCAATAGTAAATTCATCTCTTCATCCTCATGGGATATCCCACATGCCGAGATAAAACTTATACTTATGAAGTCCATACTCCACTTCGGGGAACATCATTATCCTTTCCAGGGTCAAGCATCCTCCTTACAAGGGAATATTGGTCATCTCTGCATGGCACTTCTTCAACTGGGAAACATGAAACACATCATGAACTCCTGACAGTCCTTCGGGTGACTCCAACTTGTTGGTAACTTCTCCCATACGCTCCAATCTCAGTATGGTCCTACAAATATCGGGGCTAACTTTTTCTTTAACTCCAAATCGTTTGACTCCTTGCAGAGGTGGCACACGAAGATATTCTCTGTCTCCGATTTTATCGACTACCTTCTTGCATTTTTGAGTATGCACAACTATTCTGCCTGGACTGAGCTACCTTCAGTCTATCTCGAATCAACTTAACATTCTCTTCCAAATCCTTGATCACATTTGGTCCAAACAACTGACGGTCTCCAACGTCATCCCACACTCTCTTGGGGTATCAAACATATCAAGACAAAACTCCTATTCCTTTTGTCAGAAATCCATTCATGGGTATCCTTATCTTTTCCAGGGTCAACGGTTCTTACAGGTACTACCACCCTTAAAATGTTCCAATATTCCATAGACCATATTTCTCATATCCTCGAAATCGGTCAACATCTTTCCTCATAGGGTAACTCATAAAATCCAAAGCAGTACCAACACTGCTAACTTTATTGATTCTTAAATTATTATAATCATCTCGCTTTTCCATTACATGTCTCAACTTAACACCTCAAATATAAAAGAAAAAGCTCTCACTTCTACTACTCCATTTATTCTATTACAAATTCAACTATATATCACCAGTCTCCTTCTCCTTCGGACAATCTCTGGCAAAGTGCCCTGCTACATTACAACGGAAACATATTACTTCTGACAGGTTTCGAGGTTTCCTTGTGATTATATAGCCTCCTTGGGTCCTTGGCTTCCTTTTTGAGCAATTGCTGAGGTAGTGCCCTGACTCCTTGCACCTATAACAGGTGACATGACTCAGATCCTTCCTGGAATCCAATCTACTTCTCTTTCTGGACTTTTCCATTACAATCAGGGCTTCTATTTCCTGTGGGTCATACTCTACTTCCTCTGTCGGGAATTCTACTAGATCTCCATTCAGACAATCTTGGGAGATGTGTCCTTCTCCGCATGAATAGCATGACTTGGTGCGGGCTTTAATTTTGTTTCCTTTGTGTGTGTCCTCAACCTCTCCCTTCGTCATAGGTTCTTCTAACATCTCCATGAGGGCTCCTTTCATTTCTTCTTTCTTCTGCTGGATGGTTCTCTGTACCATAGTGTAAATGTGACACTGAGCAGGGTAGTGGGTAGTGCCTTCAAACAAGAAACAAGTGATCTGCCTAGTTGGGCATTCTTCAGCTGGATAACTTCCTTCACAATTTGGGCATTCATCCTTGTGTTCGTTATGGGTGTGTCCTATTTCTCCACAGAGCTTGCATGCGCAAGGTTTCTTCATAATATTTTCATAAGGCTCCAATTTCTGGGACACAAACCGAGACTTTCGCAAAGTCAACTTAAATTCCTTCCAAGTGGTTACTCCTTGCCATCCATTGATGGTTTGGTACATCCTCCACCAAGTAGCGGCACCTCTTTCAAAGCATTGAAGAGCATGCTGGGCCATATCCTTTCTGGGTATAGGGTTATTCTCCATGTGATCCTCCATGTTCTGAATCCATCGGTCCGTCTTCAATTGACTCATCGGTCCAGAAAATATAAGCTCTTCTCCATTCATCATCTATTTGGTCCAAGGGTTTTGGGGTGAGATAAGAGGGATCGAGAGGGATACACACAATGCAAACAATTGTTTTGAAAAGACAGATTTTATTGTGGCTGTCGGAAAAACATCAAACAAATGATAGCTCACAATCGTCGCATCTAACGTAGGTATAAACAGGGTTTTGGTCTTCTAAAGGTCAATAAACCTTCAAAGTCATCAAACTCTTCAAGTCTTGTTCCTGTATCCGATGGCTCCTTCTGATCATGCTTGTCCCTCTCAAGTTCTTTTGCCAGATCATCTCTGTTGACGCGAAATCTCTCGCGACATCCTTTAATATTTCTGGAGTTGCATTCCAAACTTCTGGTTTCATCAACCTTGATATGAACGATGATCCTACTGTGCTTCAGTTCTGACGAATCTCCGGTATCTCGAGGTTTAGTTCCTCCAGTTTGTCTACTTCCAGCTTCTGGGTCCTGAGTTCTTCACGAACTGTTTCATTGCCAAATACGACTTCCTGCAGATCCATTTTAAACTCCTTGATGTAATACTCCGGTTACCGGTGATACACCAGCTAAGATTTAAAACTTCATCTTGCTGATAGGTGATTCATCAGCCTTCTACCATCCATCCTTCCATGTATCTGCATACTTAACTCCGCACGGTGACAATAGCATAGGCGAATGATAACATCATGGATGGCCATCTTTCTGCTCTTGTCATTTCCATGAGCTATCTCTCCATAGTTGATATCTCCTGCCTTAGGGTTTTCCTGTCAAAATTTTTCAGTTCTAATGCTCCATGTTCCGGTCTTACTCCAATACACCTTGATCTCGGGTATTGATAACTTCCATGGTCCGTCAAATTCCATAAGCGTAACCTTCCTAGGTCATACAAATCCGAAAATTCTTCAAAGCCTTCAAATTCTCCTAGTCTTCGGAGTCTTCACCGTTGTAGTTTCCGTTTACACGGTAAAATCCTCTTCATTCCAAATGGTCTTAGTTGTCTGATATCTTGTCTCCTTGGACTGGTCTCATCAGTCGAATCTTCAAGTGGTCAAAAGGGAAAAAGGGTATGGTCTCACTAAAAGGGAATATTTGAATAAGCTCAAAAGAGAAGAGAGGTAAGAGATCCTTTTGAAAAGAAAGTTGTAGAGGAAAAATCTTTCCTATGGGCTTGTCAGTTTCTAGGGTCACGTCCTACAGTCAACATGTGCTCTGATACCATCTTGTAGCGACCCGACCTGAATGGATCAAGTCTCTGTGCTTTCGTGTCATCCCTGGATCGGTATGCTGATACACACAGTACTCGAAGGATTTATAACAGAGGTAAATCACATGTATAAATAACGTAAATACTATTACCTCAATCCAGAATATAGCGGAAGCAACAAGGTTGTGGATTCCCATCAACACCAACGGCAAAGTTGAGTATAGGAAATCGTAACCCTAACGTATCACTTACTCGTCGTCTGAAAAGTCTGCAACATGAAAAGTTGCAGCCCGAAAATGGGTCAGCACATGGAATATGCTGGCAATGCAACACATAGAGAGTAATGAAAGAATAAGCCTATACTACATGCATATATGGCTGGTGGAAAGCTCTACATTTACAGTTTTGCATAAATCCAATTTTTCCCTACTGCAAAGGAATAAATTTAATTAACTATCATGGTGGTTGTTAAACATTGAGAATGGTTGACAGCATCCTCAATCCCAATTAAAAGTACTCATTAAACCCAAACAAATTATTTAGAGTAACGTGATGAGATCAACAGGATAATCCAAGAACTAGATACTCAAGATGTCCATAACCGGGGACACGGCTAATCATGATTAGTTTGTACACTCTGCAGAGGTTTGCGCACTTTTCCCCACAAGACTCGATCACCTCCGTTTGGTTTCTCGCACTACATGGTGTTTGAGACACGGATGACCGAGACATAGTCTTTTAGCAGCGCTAGCACCTTACGATGGGTGGACCGGTACACCTACATCCCCTACATCTGCTAGTCCACCACTATAAGAGTTCGCACGACTTAGTCAACTATGCCAGAGCCCATAATGGCTTGTGGCTGCACACGTAAGTTACTAGTATGAATTATCTTATGATCCCTTTGAGCACGGGTGGCGGTCCAAGAAATACAGCAAGTCACGGAAACCAGGTGCCTAGACATGCAAGTATTGGAGTAACCAGGTGCCTCAATCCACCCAGATGTGTGTTTAAGTTGCCACCTTAGATAAACCATTAATTATCAATCTCACATCTTTCATGGATATGCACTCAAACCCAATCCACGTCTACGAGCATAGCATGGCATAATAAGCAAACGTAGAAGTAACTCCCAAGGGTTTGATAATAAAATAGGTAATAGGTACTACCTCAAACTACTTCCCATCCCACAATTTAATTAGATCCTAATCATGCAAGTGTTTGAGGAATAGATCTAATGCATAAAAACTGGGTATGAGAAGGGTATGATCAAAGTGTTACTTGCCTGCAATGTTGATGAAGATGATTCGCACTCAAAACTCTTGATAGTTCTACTCGTCACACTCCGGTCAATCTATCGTAAGCAATCAATAGTAACCACACATAAGCAATCACTCAAAAGATCGGACAGATCAAAGAAAACAATTTGGAAAACAACAAAACCAAGCAAATAACTCTTGCAACATAAATTTTTTTTCTAACAGTACCAAAATTATGTGAATTTGGCCTTATCAGAAAGTTCAGGTCAAGAGCTTCGATTTGCAAAAATATTCAATTAAATCGGAGTTACGAAACTCAAGTTATGATCAAACGAAGTTCAAATTCAAATCTGATCTAATTCAAATTTTAAATTTTCAAAAACATGTTTGAGTTGGATTACTGGATAGAGGAGATCGTAACGAAGAAGTGGGCGTTGGTTTCATCTAATTTGGATAAACGAGTAAAAAGTTATAGCTGTTTGAAAATCAGGGACTAACCGGTGAAGAAAAACCGATCTAGGGTTTCGTAAAGAAAACGAAACGAAAAACCGATCTAGAAAAATCCGAACGGAAATCGAACGGCAAAGAAAAGGTGACACGGCTGGGCTAGTACCTCAAGAGGCGAGGGGCTCATGGGTGGCGTTAGGTGGCGGCGGAGGTGAGGGGCGGCGGTCTTTGGGTGGGGCGGCGGAGGGCGTGGGGCGGGGCTGGTGGTGGTGAGGAGAGGAGAGGAGAGGAGAGGTGTTGATTTGATGTGTTAGAGGGGGGGTGCTTGGGTATTTATATTGGGGAGGGAGGGTTTTGCTTGGGGTAGGGGACAAGAAATAGATTAGGATAAGGAAACAAGAGGAAAAGATCTAGAAACAGACTGGAATAAACGGAAGTAGGAAAAGAGTCCTACTAGTATTAGGAAAAAGGAAAAGGAGCGGCTCCTGGCTCCTTGGTGCGGCGCAGCGTGATGGCCTTGGCCTTGGCCGACGGTGGCTTGTGGCTTGGGCCTTTGGCCCAAGCGCCATGGATTTTTTTAACAAAATTTTCAGAGAACTAAAATAAAAAAAAACAAAATGACTAAAACTTTTATATAGGCATATAATATACCAAAATTTGCAGAAAAAGATTTTTACAACATGGACATTATTATAGCATTAAATAAAATTCACACAAATTTCAATAATTCAAATAGTGCTCGCGCCTAGTAAAATCCAATAAAAATCATTTTAAAAATACCAAAATGAATTCAAATTTATTCCTCTCCAATTTTAGGTTGTAGGAATCATGTTACCCTATTTTCCATGTATTTTATTTTTGGAGAAAAATAATTTGAATAAAACCCAAATAACTCCAATTGAAAATAAATTCAAAAGAACTTTGAATTTAATTCTTTTAAAACTCCCAACTCATATTTCATATAATTTGAAGAAGTCATTTTATCTTCGCTCGTGAAAATCATTGAGTTGCATAAAGTTTCAGAATTGGAAATATTCTCAAATGAAATTCAAATATTTTCAACACCCCTTGTCATTTAAATAAATGGAAGAAGTCATGTCATCTTCTCTCTAGGGTTTTGTGATGAAAAGAATTTGAATTCCCGAAGATCATAAAAGCAAAATGAAAGTTTGGGAAAGTCCTTTTATTCCCTCTCATTTAACTTTCAAAAAGTTTCAAATTCACTCACTTTCAGTCAATCAATCAAAGCTATCTATTTGTTTATAACATTCCAAAATTTAGAATTTTGGGATGTTACAACTTGCAAGGTTCTTCCGGCTCTAATGGCTCAAACTTGCCAGGTGCCATCTGTGTGATCACTAGTCGTCCAATCCCTAGTTTGTTAGGTTTCGTATCCTCTGCTTCTTCTGCTTCTTCTTTTTGGTAGCGGCATCAGCGCCGGTACCTTCCCCGCCGGTATCTTCCTCGCCGGTACCTTCCCCGCCGGTCTTGGCGCCGCCATCGGTGTCGATGTCGGTGTCAGTACCATCATCGAGGCCGACCTGCAAACCTTGACTTTGCATTTTCTTAGCAGTCAAAAAGTCGAGGTACTCTTGTTCACCCTCATAATCCATCTCGTCCGCATCTTGGTCAGAAGGCCCAGTTTCTTCGTTGTTCGACATGTTTCCTATGATTAAGTCTCCTCGTTTAGTTCTAAAACTATGAAAAAAATGAGAAATGACATAAAAAAGAAATCTATGTTTGCTTGAATGTCGTTCGAGCACTCGATATGCCTACTATCTAGAAAAATCATGCCAAAATTCAGGGAAAATTTGGCATGACCTTTGCTAAAAAATGGACATATCGAGCGCCTGAAATTCACCAGAACGGAAATGAATCAACATTCCGGCATAACATAGGCCACTCGGATCATTTACCCTGCACATAATCATGTCCAAATGACATGTCCAAATTTCCAAATATGACATGTCCAAAACATCGCATGTCCACATACACATTTCCACTTCAAATTTGCATATAAAGGAAGAAAAATATAGAATTTGAAGAAAAAACCTAGCTAAATTCATAACTAAATATATAACCTAATTAACCATCTGCCCTAACTAAAACCTAACTAAATTAACCAAAAAACCTAGCTACCAGAGAGAGGAGGAGAGGTGGGGGCTTACAAAGGGTGCAGGCCTGACGACGACCGAGGTTGGGAGGGGTCAAGGTCGGGGTCGAGCGCCGAGGCAGGAGCCGGGTCGGGTCGGGCAGGGGCCGTGGGTGAGCGCTGGGTCGGGTCGGGGCGGAGCCGGGCGCTGGGTCGGTCGGCGTCGGGGTCAGGGAAGAGCGCAGAGGCGCGACGAGGGCTCCGGCGGCGCGACAGGGGAAGAGAGAGTGTGGGGATTTTGGGGAAAAGAGGCGGGATGAAGATAGGAGTGGGGATTTTCGGGGTTAAGTGAGCATAGTAGTAGCGCGTTTAGGCAAAACGCGCTATAGCTACTCCAGGTAGCTATAGCGGTTTCGTGTAGAAACCGCTACTGCTACCTTGACTAGCTGTAGCTCTTTTCTCAAAAAAGCGCTGCTGCTATAAACCAATACCTATATAACAGTTTTCCCGTTTGTTTCCTTCTATTTTCTTTTCCTTTATTTTCTCTCCCTTTTTTTCCGAGAGCAGTTAACGAAGGGAATTGAAGGTGATATATATTGCATCATTTGACAGTTAAATATGTATACAAAATAGGAACATATATATTACATCATTGGACCCATGCATAATAATGGCTAAGTGTGCATACAAAATAGGAAATATATATATATATATATATATATATATATATATATATATATATATATATATATATATATATTACATCATTTGAGCAACAACATACGGGACATGTTACGAACGAATCCTGTGATGATCCCATTCATCCTCTCAAACGACATCATGTTGTGTAGAAATGACGGCCCCAAGTCTATTATGTCGTCCACAATATGGACACACAGATGCACCATCACGTCAAAGAACGCGGGCGGGAAGTACATCTCAAGCTCATTCAATATCACAACGATCTCTTCCTATAGCCTTCGGAGCTACTTCAGATTGATCGACTTTCAAGAGATGACGTCGAAAAAGTTGCAGAGACCAATAAGCGTGTCACGGACGTGCTTGTCCATTATCCCTCTAAGGGCAACAGGTAGTATCTGCGTCATCATCACATGACAGTCATGGGACTTCATCCCGCTGAACCTTTTCTTGTCCGTATCTAGATATCTGCTTATCCTGCCACAGTAAACGGAACTAACTTTGACTCCGGTAAGGCACTTAAAGAATAGATCGATCTCAGCCTGACTTAAGGTGAAGCAAGAAGGGGGGCAATAATCCTATTTCTTTATTTTCTTGCCCTTCTTCTCCTGCGCCTCTGTCTCCTCTCTGTCTCGTCTAACTGTTTACGGGGCGGCATGTGCAGATCTTCCCTGATATTCAAATCTTGCAAGTCTTTTCTTGCCATCGGCCCATCCTTGGTCTTATCCGGCATGTTCATCAGTGTCGCGAGCAAACTCTCAAGGACATTCTTACATATGTGCATTTGATCAAAGCAATGAGGTGTATCGAGTTTGTGCCAGTACTCCAAGTCCCAGAACACAGACCTCGTCTTCCATACCTTCAGCAGCGGCTCCGGCGCCTTTTTCATCGTCTTTCCCGGTGCGGGGCACTCCTTCCAGTTTTTCAACAGCTCATCAATTTCGGCACCGCTCCGCTTACGTGGAGGTCCTCGATGCTCAGCGTGACCATTGAATAGATCTCCACGGTTTCTCCACGGGTCGTCCTGTTCGATCCATCTTCGATGCCCCATGTACACAATTTTCCCAGACCCGCCATTTTTCCTTGACGTTAGCTGCTGAGACGTCGTATCATCCATGCACCGCGTGCATCCGCAATATCCATGGCACACCTGGCCTGCGACATATCCGTAACCGAGATAGTCATGCACCGTCATGATCAGCGCGGCTCTCATGTAGAAATACTCGCGTTTGCTTGCGTCCCATCCACCATCGTTCCACTGACCATCATGAACTTCTGCACGGTAATAATAAATAAATTGATTATAAAAATGCATGCATGCATCAAAGTCATACAAAAAGTTGGCATGACCTTCCCTAAAAATAGGACATATATAGATCTAGAGTTTGCCCGGAATTCGCCGAAACGGAAATAAATTGACATTTTAGCAAAACATAGGCAACTCAAAAGCACAATTTGGGGTCAACACATGCCACACACACAATTTCCATCATATTGCCCAATTATCATATCACACACACATACACATATTTCCATTTTGCAAAAGCATGAAATTTTAATCACCTCTATCTCGAGATCGAGCACATGGTGGAGATGATGATGTAGGGAGATCAAAAGTGCACAAAGCTCTTCTTGACAAATATAGATATAATTAGGGGGCAAATAGGTCACTTAACTAAATGATACATCTACCTAGCTAGCTAATTTGGGAGGAGACAACTTCAACTAGTGGAGGGGAAGGAAAAAGAGAAAGGAAATGCATTAATGGAGGTGGTGCAGTTAGCTAGGAGTAATGAAGAGAGAGAAAGTTAGGTAGAAGAGGGAGAGGAAATTTGCCGATTGCCGTTGGCGATGCTCCTATGTTGGAAATAATAGTCACATCAAATCCATTTGATGTAATTGCATGTATGATTCTCAAAAATAAGAAGTTAATTGCATCTATAGTAGATGACTTGCATGGTTGGTACAAATTCATGAAAAAAATTCAAAATGAAAAAAATCAATCCTTAATATTGTATTCTAAGTACTCTGTGGGTTCCACTGTCAGTATAGTAGAGAAAGAAGTATATATAAAAAATGTAAAAACTAAAGACTCCGACAGAATTCGAACTCTGGTCATCGTTATGCGAGCATCGGACGCTAACCAATCTACCAAATGTTATTTATCAAGGAATCAAGAGATGTCAGCATTTTTATATAGTTACTTTGATAATTGGTTTAAACTAATATATTTTATGTCTGCCCCGAATGATCTAGAATTCATTAGTAGTAGCAAAGAAAAAGGTTGTCTGGTTAATTAACAGCAAATCGGGCGAAAACCATCACATCCGACGTGTGAAAACAAGGCACACTAGGCATGCTGGCTACACACAAGAACACACACATGTAGTTGAACAAAAAAGTGTGCTCAAGGTTGCAATTTGGCGTCATCGTAACTACACCTGTGCGCGCGCGACTGCGCCCCCACCATGAAGGACCACCGAGAAATCTACATATCAAGGGGGGCTATGGAGAGAAAGTCGTATCGAGGGTGTGTGAGCGAGGCACTGAGACGCAACTACCAAGTGTGTGTGTGTGTGTGTGAGAGAGAGAGAGAGAGAGAGAGAGAGAGAGAGAGAAGCCAATCGATAGATTAAGATCAAGATCAAGTTGTACCCCTACTCCTGTCTTTGCTGGGGGGAGAAAGACATATCGAGTGTGTGTGTGTGAGTGTGTGTGTGTGTGTGTGTGCGCGACATAGATCCACAACTATCGAGTGTGTGTGTGTGGGAGAGAGAGAGAAGCCATTAGATAGATTAATACCAAGATCGAGATGTCACCCTGCTCCTTCAATGTCGGGAAGGGGAGGGTGCCACTGACACTTAGAGAGGGAGATAGATAGAAAAATATATGTAGTTTGTGTGTCACATAACTATACTGGGGGATAGGTAGATAGCATGTGTGCGTGATGTCTACTATGCAACGTTCTTCTTGTAGACTCGTGTTGGACCTCCAAGCGTAGAGCTTTGTAGGACAATAGCAATTTTCCCTCAAGTGGATGACCTAAGGTTTATCAATCCGTGGGAGGCGTAGGATGAATATGGTCTCTCTCGAACAACCATGCAACCAAATAACAAAGAGTCGCTTGTGTCCCCAACACACCCAATGCAATGGTAAATTGTATAGGTGCACTAGTTCGGCGAAGAGATGGTGATACAAGCATAATATGGATAGTAGATATAGGTTTTCGTAATCTGAAAATATAAAAACAACAAGTTAACTAGTAAAGAAAGTGAGCAAAAACGGTATTGCAATGCTTGAAAACAAGGCCTAGGGTTCATACTTTCACTAGTGCAAATTCTCTCAACAATGATAACATAATTACATCATATGGCAATCCCTCAACATGCGACAAAGAGTCACTCCAAAGTTCCTATCGCAGAGAACATATGATGAAATTGCTTGTAGGGTACGAAACCACCTCAAAGTTATTCTTTTTGATCAATCTTTTGAGCTATTCCTGTAAGTGTCACAAACGATGGTAGAGTTCATACTAAAATAACACCAAATGATACACATCAATCAACCCTAATGTCACCTAGATACTCCAATGTCACCACAAGTATATGTGGGTCAATTATACGATATGCATCAAACAACTTCAGATTCATCATATTCAATCCAACACAAAGAACCTCAAAGAGTGCTCCAAGATCTCTACTGGAGAAACAAGGATAAAAACGTGCATCAACCCCTATGCATAAATTACCAGAATGTCACCTCAGGAATCCGTGAGTTGAGTGCCAAAACATACATCAAGTGAATCAATAGAACACCCCATTGTCACCATAGGTATCCCACACAAGACATACATCCAGTGTTCTCAAATCCATAAAAGTATTCAATCCGATAATAGTGAAACCTCAAAGGTAAAACTCAATTCATCACAAGAAGATAGAGAGGGAGAAACACCATATTATCCAACTATAGTAACAAAGCTCGCGGTACATCAAGATAATGCCAAATCAAGATCACGAGAGAGAGAGAGACAAAGATCAAACACATAGCTACTAGTACATACCCTAAGCCCCGAGGGTGAACTACTCCCTCCTCGTCATGGAGACCGCCGGGATGATGAAGATGGCCTCCGGTGATGATTTCCCCCTCTGGCAGGGTACCAGAACAGGCTCCCGATAGGTTTTTCATGGCTACAGAGGCTTACGGCGGTGGAACTTCCGATCTAGGGTTCTTTTCAGGGGTTTCTGTATTTATAAGAATTTTTGGCTTGGAAACAATTCCGGGGGGTGCCCGAGGGGCCCACAAGCTCGGGAGGTGCGCCCTAGGGGGGTGGGAGCGCCCAAAAGGCTTTTGGCCACCTCGGTCACTTCCTGGCCCAGCTCCGGTGCTTCGAGGGTCTCTTTTGGTCCATAAAAAATCACCATAAATTTTCAGCCCATTACGAGAACTTTTATTTCTGCGCAAAAGCGACACCACGGTAGTTCTACTCAAAATAGCATCAATACGGGTTAGTTTTAATCAAATCATACCAAAACCATATAAAATTGTTGTAAACATGGCATGAATACTTCATAAATGATAGATACGTTGGAGATGTATCAGCGTCCCCAAGCTTAATTCCTGCTCGTCCTCAAGTAGGTAAATGATAAAAGAAAGAATTTATGAAGTGTGAATGCTACCTAACATATTTATCAATGTAATCTTCTTTATTGTGGCATGAATGTTCAAATCCATAAGATTCAAAACACAAGTTTAATATTGACATAATAACAATAATACTTCAAGCACTCTAATAAAGCAATCATGTCTTCTCAAAATATCATGACCAAAGAAAGTTATCCCTACAATATCATATAGTCTGGCTATGCTCTATCTTCATCACACAAAATACTTCGTCATGCACAACCCTGATGACAAGCAGGCAATTGTTTCATACTTTTAATGTTCTCATGCTTTTTTTAATTTTCACGCAATACTGAGCATGAGGCAGGATATAGCAATATAGGTGGGATAGAATATGGTGGAGGTTGTGAGGAGAAGACTGTCGAATTCGTGGCTCCGCAGACCCAAGAAAGATTCAAACTCTAAAGTGCGTGCGAAGAACTCAATCTCCCTGGTCTGCCGACTCATCGATCTCACGGCCTAGCTCGATGAACGGGAAGGGAAAGAGACACGACAATTTACTCAGGTTGGGCCCACCTTGCGGTGTAAGACCCTACTCTTTCTTTGTGGTGGATTAGCCTTGAGGTGGGCTGAGGATGAACTAGTATAGAGGTAGAACTACCTCAGGAGGTGTGTTCTTGTGTGTGTGTGTGAGCTGGTTAGGGTTCGGATGGTCCAATCGATCCTTCTGCCCCTTTTCGTCTATCCCCGTCCGTTTTCCCCCTTTCTATGGTGGTGGCTCCGCTATATTTATAGTGGCCTTGGTCCTCTTCCCCCCAAATGAGGGCGGGAAGTGATCCCACAATGGCCAAATTTGAAGGGAGACAAATAGTATATCTTATCCTGTCGAAAGGTGGTCTTCGCCTGCAAAGCTTTTGGTCGTGACGTCATGGTGGGCTCGGTGATGACCTCCGTCCTGCCATCCTGGCGGTCTCGGTCTTGTAGCACGAGAATGGAAACCTTTGGCTAATTCCTCAGGACTCTGCTCCTGTGCTTGCCTCTTTAGAACCAAAGAGGAAACCTGCTGTACTGCGCCCGCCTGGCCTTGGTCGTCATGGCTTGCGTCACATTAACCTCACGAGGTGAGTGCCTGCATAGGAATATCCACTCCTCGGGAGCCGGCCTAGGGAGGCCGCTCCCTCTAGAGGTCTTGGCGTTATCCACCTCGCAAGGCTTTGCCCCTCGCGAGGGTATTGTGTTGCCGATCCTGAAGATGGGCCGTACCAGGCCGTTGATGGAGCCACGCCACGGGCCGCAGGCAGGCAAGTCTGGGTACCCCGATTCCCAGAACACTGACAGTAGCCCCCGGGCCCAAGGCGCGCTCGGACTTGGTTTCGAGGCAAAGCCAAAGTGCAAGTGTGAAGCGCCGCAGGCCCCAATCGCCTGCGGACCAGGTCGACGCGTGTTTCTTGATGGGACGTGGGCGTCTCCGCTTCCCCACGCTGCCTCGGCAACCGTCCTGGACTGACAAAAAGGCTGGCGCTTGCTGCCAAGCCTTCATTGCCTTCCCTTCATCTTGCTCCAGATCCCCTTTTCTCCCTGCTCAGAGCGCCTCCAGATCTGTCGAACCTTTCCCCGAGCTCGCCACCAATGGCAACTGAGAGAAGGCGAAGCCCGCCGCTCCTTCCGCGTGTTCAGCCTCCTCGCCCAAGCCGGCCCCTAGTGTGTCCATCGTCACCGAGGAGAAGCATCTCGCCGCCGTGCTCGCGCTGACGGTGAGCAATGACAATGAGGGGAGGGAGACAATGCTTCGGGTCAGCTCCACCAAGGAGGACACCTTGGGGAGAACCTTCTACCCCTTCTTCTTGCACAATGTCTTCGCGGCCCTTTCCCTCCTTTCTCCAATTTCTTCTTTTCCGACCTCATCCACTACCAGATCCGCGCCCTTCATCTCCATCCCAACTCCATCCTCCTCCTGTTGATCTTCACCTTTTACTGCGAGGCGTTCATGGGGGTGGCGCCCTCCGTTGCGCTGCGTCGCCACTTCTTCTTCCTCCGGATGCGCAGCTCAACCCAGTGCTCCGGGTGCGTCTGCCTTGTTGCGTCCCACGGCAGCAACACGCTCCACAGGGCCAGGAAGAAGGTGGACGACTTCTGTCGCAAGTGGATCTTTATGGACGCCAAGCGCCTTCACACTCGGCTGGAGCTGCCGCCACGATGCCGGCGAAGCTGGACCGGTGGGCTCACGAGAAGCTCACCCACCCCCGGGCGGCGCCGGCCCTGGAGAAGATGACAGCAGATCTGGAGGCGGAGAAGCTGACGGGGGCCATGCTCATCAAGGAGTTCCTGACGCAGCGCCTGGTTCCACTCCAGGCGCCCTCGCGTCCCATGTGGGATCTCAAGGGCGCGGACGACGACTTCTGGCTGCGCCCGAAAAGCTTGACGGATGAGGAGCTGAGGAAGGCCGTGCGCACCTTGCTTGAGAAACACCCGGGCGGCCTCCCGGAGGCCTACCTCCCGCTGTACTGCCGCGATAACGGGGCGGAGGTGGCCGCCACCTTGACTGTCTTCAATGAGCGGGGGCTTGTGCTGCCCAAGCTCCCCAACTCCCTGGTGCCGGTGTCCTCCGGCGAGAGCTCCGGGGAGGAGGGGGAGGAGGGGGAGGAGGGCTCAGATGCGACCATGGATGAGGTGGGAGAGACCTCTCGTCCACTTTAGAGCGAGCTCCTCCGCGGTCTCTCTGACAATGACGACGTTGGCGAGTATCCGGCCGAGGGTTCCCCGCGCTCCACCAGGGTCGTCACGAGGTCCGGGGGGACCCCTCTGCGGAGGCTAAAGCAGGGGACCCCGAAAAAGGGCGAGGCAACGTCGCTTCCCCGGGGCAACGCACCTGCCTTGTCACCCATCGCCGCCATTCCAGAGCCAGCTGTCATGCGCCCGACCGCTCCTGAAGGCGCGGCGAAGCCCGTGCTCAAGAAGCCCGGGGGGCACCGCGCTCCTTACCAAGAAGAGGGCGTACGTCACTGATGATGAGTAAGTACTTTACCTTGTTTTTGCTTTCCGTCCGTGATGCCGTGCTCACGGCATTCTCTTCCTGGTGGCTAGGTTGCAGCCGGTGGTGAAGAGGAAGAAGGAGGAGGCCAGGGCCTCCGAGGCCCTGTGACCAGCCGTGGGCGTGGCGACCCTGGCGCGGGAGGAAGAGGCCGCCTCGCGTTCACCCATGACGGAGTGAGCCTCTCGAGGCTCGGTGGCCAAGCCTCTGGAGGAGACCGCCTCCGTGGCCAAGCAGACTCCGGGGGCGCCCGTCTCCAGCGCACCCGCTGGGGGTTCGAGGGCTCCGGAGCCCCCTGCCATCCTTGTTGCTGCGGTGTCGCCAGCCCAGGCACTGGTGCCACCTCCTCCCCAAGTCGTCACCATGGCGGACCATGGCTCCTCTACCACGTCTGGTGCTTTGGAGGAGGCCTTCAACGCACTGGACCGGCTCCGAGCTGATCTTCAGGGCGCCGACCGCCGTGTGGTGATGGGGCATCTGGTGCTGGTCTCGGGGTGGCTCCAGGCCGACTCGTCCATCAGGACGGCCTGGGGCTAGGCCTGGGTCCACCAGGAAGGAGGCGAGCAAGGTCACAATGGCTTGCGATGCAGATCTGACCAACGCAACATCCGCGAAGGAGCCCTGCCGCACGGTGGAGGCCGTGGTGAAGGCCCTCCACGATGAGCAGGCCGCCCGCACCCTCGGCTAGAGGAGCAGGAGGAGTAGCTCAAGGCCTGGGAGACTGCGCTCGCCGACCATGATGCCGGTCTAGAGAAGGCAGCCCAGGAACAGGCCACGGAGCGGAGCCGCCTGGGGAAGCTGAAGGAAGAACCAGAGAAGGCCCAAGCATCCCACACCAAGCTCATCTCCGAGGAGAAAGCCCGGCTAGAGGCCAGGGAGAAGTCCCTCGCCGCAGCTGAGAAGGCGGCCGCTGCGGGGCATGACGCCTTTATCTCCCTCGAGTAGAGGTCCCGCATGGCGCTGCTGACCCTTTATGGGGAAGGGTACGAGGAACCGCTGGCGACTCTGGAGGAGGGCCCCGCCGGGCTGCTTCCCAAGCTCACCGCGTCGCTCGAGGGCATCGTCGCCGGAGTGGGCACAATGGTGGAGGGGGCGACTCACACACTTTTTACCTCGGCCGTGACGCGCATCTTCAGCCACCTCCACCTTCGGGACCCAAGCTTCGACCTTGGCACGCTGCTCGAACCTGTGGCCCCTGAGTTCCATGGTGGTGCCGCCGAGGCTGTGGGGAAGCAGGTGGAGGCCTTGTTGCAGAAGTTCCTCTGTGTCGACCCCATGACCGGGGCCAGTGGCGAGGACAGCGGCGAAGTTGTCGACGACGCCCCCCCCCCTAGGCGAGCGATGGCGGCGTCCAAGACTAAAGAAGAGGTTCAAAGGCGGTGCTTCCTGCCGTTTTTACCCTGCAACATTTACCGTGCCTCGTGGAGGCGTGAGAACTTCTGGTTTGAGTTGTAAGAGACAATATGTTTTTGTAATAATTTGCTAGGATTTCGAGATTTCCTTTCTGTTTGCTTTAGTGTTCTGTGTCGACTGGGCCCGGCCCTACGCATACCTCAGCCGCCGTTGGGGCATCCGGATCACCAGGATGAGACCAAGGGGTGAGGGGCTACATGACCAGTGAGGCCCCTGAGTCGCGATGCTCAGGGGTCCCCTTGATGTACGAACAACCCTCAGGAAGCAAACGTGAGCGTCGGTTTTAGCGTTTTGCGTCGGCAGGGCCCGGCCCCGCGCATACCTTAGCCGCCTTTGGGGCGTCCAGATAACCAGGACGAGACCAAGGGGTGAGGGGCTACGTGACCAATGAGGCCCCTGAGTCGCGATGCTCAGGGGTCCCCCTTGACGTACGAACAGCTCTCCATACCTTTCCTCGCTGGGCTTTTGCTCGGGAGGGACGCGAGAAGACCATGTCCAAGGGACCTGGTGGGGTGGTGTATGCCAGGCGTGACCTGAGCGTAGCCCCCGTGCCCAGCCCCCTCACGCGACCCTCCCAAGGGAAAAGCGGTGCAATGAGGTAGAGCAGCGAGCCTGGTGGCTCTCCTGAGGTTACTGCAGCCGCTAGGGTGCCCTTAGTTGTTTATTCAGGAGCGCGGATCATGGTCCTTCCGCTCTTGCACGGGCATAGCCGCTCCTCGACCGTGTCGTCCGCCAGCGCGGAGCATGGGGCTTCCACTAGTTCGTGGGTGGGAGTTCCCTCTGAGGTGAGACTTCGGGGCGTGTACAGCTCCGTCCTGGCACGTGGCTTGCATGACAGTACTAGAGGAGGTGTGTATGGGCACTCGTGAGCTAGCGCGGGACTCACGTGGCCATACCTCAAGGCGCGTTAAGCCTGAATTTTGGTTCGGGACATTTGCAAGGGTCCTGCGAGATGGTTAGGTGGCCTGCACCGAGTGAATCTCTGGAGGATACTGCATGAGACGGCCAAACACCAACGACCCCAGGAGGTGATGTGAACGGGGCCTGCCCGCCAGACAGAGATCAGCCGTTGGGTATGTCGACGCTGTAGGGACGCACCCGAGCATAGGCGCCGTGCCCAGTCTTCTCATGCGAAGATCCCGAAGAAAGACAACCGGTGCGCGTCTCCCGCGACGGCGAGGCACTGGGTCGCACGCCCTAACTCATCCGCTCCAGATTAGCCGATGCGAGAACAAGGCACCAAGGACCATGGGAGGTGACGTGCACGGGAGCTGGCCCGCGAGCCAGAGCTCAACCACTTGGTTTAGTGACGCCGCAGGGACGGACCCGAGCACAGACGTTGTGCCAGTCCTTAATCATGAGGCAGTCGTGGGTGGGTTTGTAAGGGTGCACGACGTTTATGGCAGCGAAGCACTCGACAGACAGGTGATAATCATAACACAACTCATGAAAGGGTAAGGCCAGTTCTAATATATGCGAAAAACGATACGTGCCGCAGGGACGGACCCACACGGCTTGGGGATAATGCAGCCCGAGGGGCGCCCCCAACTGAACAACCCAAAAAATGTCACCTGGCACCGTCGCTGAAGAGGTGTTGGAGTAGCTAAAGACGCGTGCTGCAGAAGTCGTTCCTCACGAGTCGTCCGGCTCCTGAACCCTGCGAGGTTTCAGAGGCCCGGGGGGCTCGCGAGGATCTGTCACCTGCTCCGTCTGGACCATCCTGTGCCTGGCCTCGTGAGCCTCCAGGATGGCCCGCATGTGGCACTGGTGCGCAGCAGCTGCGCTTGGCAGACCGAAAGGCATGCAAGCATTGCTATGAGGGGGGCCCTCGCACCGTACAACGAGGGACGGCCAGAAGAGCTCCTGAGATGCGGCCCTGTTGAGCCCTGGGATGTCGACGCAGACACGCAACTCGCTGCCCTTGTCAGGGGAGGGAGCTGCGCTGGGTGCTGCAAGGTGACGCTTGCCTCGCATGGCTCTTGCCTCCTGAAGCTCCTTGATTGCCTTGGTGAGTAACTCCTGAGCGACTGGCGCCTCGCGCCCTGCGCTCTTCTTGTGGAAGCGCGCGTTGAAGCACGCCTCCACATGGTGCCCGGACGCCTCCCTCGCGACGCTGGCCAGGTCTAAGGCCCTCTAGAGGAGAGCCCCCGAGCCCAACTTGAGAGGGGAGTGGGCGCGCCTTCCTATGCGAGAGGGGAAGGCGCGCCATCAGTGGCCGTGAGGCCTGAGGCATGATCGTCAGACGCCCCATCCTCTTGAGCTCCTCAGCGGAGCAGCAACTTCTTCTTCTTGGGGATGACCTCAGGAGGGTAGACAGTGCCCTCATCATCTGAGTTCTCGACCGCCACAGCCTGGTAGGCGCGCTCGAGGGAGCACACCACATCCTTTTCGTCGCAGGCGACCGTGATGATGCCGCCGCTCCCTGGCATCTTGAGGACATTGTAGCCATGGTGAGTCGCAGCCATGAACTTGGCCAGGGCCGGATACCCAAGGATGGCGTTGTACGGAAGGCGAATACAGGCGACGTCGAAGATAATGAGCTCAGTGTGGTAGTTGTCGCGCCTGCCGAAGGTGACAGGGAGGCGGATCTGCCCTATGGGGACGATGGAGCCGTCGGTCACCCCTGAGAAGGGCTTGGTAGGCTGAAGCTGGTCGTACGACACCTGGAGTGTGTCCAACGTCTCGACAGAGAGGACATTGAGCCCCGCACCACCATCGATAAGTGTCTTGGTGACGAGGTCATTGCTGATGGTAGGCGAGCAGAGCATCGGGAGCGCGCCGGCAGTGGTCGCACACTTGAGCTGGTTAGTAGAGTCGAAGGTTATGGCATACTTGGACCACCTAAGCGGACGCAATGCCTCGAGCTTGGGGAGGGCCGCGTTCACCTCTCGAGCGAACTACTTGAAGATGCGCTGGGAGGCGCGAGCCTGAGCACCACCTAGGATGCAAGCAATGGCATGTCGCTCTTGGAAGCCCCCGGCCCCATCATCTTGGTGGTGGTCGTCATTCCTCCTTGGTGGTGGCGGCAACGGTGGAAGGCCAACATTGCCTTGAGGACGGTCCTCACGAGGCTGATCCCTCCAGGGGCCCTCACGAGGCTGGCCCTGCAAGCAGTCCTAACGAGCCTGATCGCGCCAGTCCTGGCGGGGGTCGCGGTTGTCCCAGCGTCCCTCACCTCGGCCTCCTCCACGACCATAGCCGCGGTCATTGCGCTCGGGGCGGCGGCCAAGGCGCCCGTCCCGGATGACCCTAAGCTCTTGGAAGTTGTTGGTGTTGTGGTTGTGCACGTTGTGGAGGACACAAAACGGACGGCTGCCCTTGGAGGACTCTTGGTGGTCGCAGCCACACTTCATCTCAGGTTCGGCTGCGAGCATAGCTGGGCCCTTCCGCTTCACGTCCCTGTCCTTGGCCTTCTTATCTTCTGGATCAGCTTCCGGGAGCTCAAGAAGGGAGAGGGGACCTTCCTTGGCTCACGCGCATCTGGTTGCCTGATACGTCTCCAACGTATCTATAATTTATGAAGTATTCATGCTGTTATTTTATTATTCTTGGATGTTTTACAAACATTTTATAGCAACTTTATATCATTTTTTGGGACTAACCTATTGACCCAGTGCCAGTTGTTGTTTTTTCTTGTATTTTACATCGCAGGAAATCAATACCAAACGGAGTCCAAATGCAATGAAACTTCACGGAGATTTTTTATGGACCAGAAGACCAACAGTGGGCCAAAAAATCGCCCAGGTGGGTTGTGCCCACCTCGGTGGCCTCCCGCACCCCTCTTTACCCTATAAATTCACAAATATTCCAAAACCCTTCGGCGTTAACCTAGATCAGAAGTTCCACCGCCGCAGGCCTCTATAGCCACCGAAAACCAATCTAGACCCCGCTCCGGCACCCTGCCGGAGGGGGGAATCATCTCCGGCGGCCATCTTCATCATCGGGGCTGAGGGTTTGTACCAGTAGCTATGTGTTTAATCTCTCTCTCTCTCTCTCTCTCTCTCTCTCTCTCGTGTTCTTGAGATGTCACGATCTTGGTGTATCGCGGGCTTTGTTAATATAGTCGGACCATATGGTGTTTTCCCCTCTCTATCTTTTTGTGATGAATTGAGTTTTTCCCTTTGAGATTTTCGTTGTTATCGGATTGAATAATTTTATGGATTTGAGAACACTTGATATATGTCTTGCAATTGAATACTCGTGGTGACAATGGGGTATTGTATTGATTCACTTGATATATGTTTTGGCACTCAGCTCATGGATTCCCGAGGTGACATTGGGGTAATCTATGCATAGGGTTTGATGCACGCTCTTGTCTTTGTTTCTTCGGTAGAAATCTTGGGGCACTCTTTGAAGTTCTTTGTGTTGGATTGAGCATTATGAATATGAATTCGCTTTGTTGTTATTTTAGTACGGACTCTTGAATAGATCGAATGGAAAGAATAGTTTTGAGGTGGTTTCGTACCCTACAAACTATTTATTATTATGTTCTCCGCTAGATAGGAACTTTGGAGTGATTCTTCATCGCACTTGAGGGATGGCTATATGATTCAATTATATTAGCATTGTTGAGAGGTTGCACTAGCTATAGTACGGACCCTAGGCCTCATTTTCAAGCATTGCAATACCGTTTTTTGTGCCCGTTTACTATTTTCTACCTTGTTGTTTTTATTTATTCAGATTATAAAAATATATTTCTACCATCAATATTACACTTTTATCACCATCTCTTCGCCGAACTAGTGCACCTATACAAATTACCATTGTATTTGGTGTGTTGGGGACACATGAGACTTTTTATTATTTGGTTGCAGGGTTCTTTAAGAGAAACCATCTTCATCGTACACCTCGCACGGATTGATAAACCTTAGGTCATCCAATTGAGGGAAAATTGCTACTGTCCTACAAAACACTACGCTTGGAGGCCCAACACGTGTCTACCAGAATAAAGTTCCGTAGTAGACATCATTCCCATGTTGAACATCTCCAGAGCTAAGCATAGGCCCTCGTGTATGGCGAGCTCTTCCTTCATCTTGACATCTCGAGCGCCATCAGTGAATGCCGAAATGATGGCCTCGTCCGACACCTTAGGGATCTTGAGACAAACGTTGGTGAGGTGCTGGATGTATTTGTGCAAGGTCTCTCATGGCTACTGCTTGATGCGCCGCAGGTCACCCGCAGCAGGTGCGTGGTCACGAGTGCCCTGGAAGTAGGTGATGAAGCGCTCTCGCATTTCATCCCAGGAGGAGATCGATCCCGCGGGGAGGTTTAGGAGCCACGAGCGCGTGCCGTCCTTGAGGGCCATGGGAACCAGTTCCCCATGTCCTTCTCGTCACTGTTGGCCGCCTCGATGCTCAGCTCATAGAGCTAGAGGAACTCGGCAGGGTCGGGGGTGCCGTCATAGTGTGGAGGCAGGTCTGGCTTGAACTTCCAACGCCAGACGACGCGGCGCAGCTCCAGGGTGAACGCACGGCAGCCCGTCGCGCTCACGGGAGCCCATCGTGGTGGGGGAGCCTGGTCTTGGCGCTCGCGCACTGTCGTGTCGGGCAGCACGCGGTTTTGACGTCGCGGTGCTGAAAGCACACGCGCCTCTCCTTGGGGCCGCTGCACCACTTGGCAGCTTTCTTCGTCCCGCCCTGCGCCCTGCGCGGCTGTTCGGGTCGAGGGGCCTCATTCCTTGGCTCGAGGATGACATCTTGCCTGGGTGGTGGAGGAGGCGCACCGTGGGCCACGTCATCCGCAAGAGGCGGCGGGGGATGCAGCGAGCGAGACGGTGCAGGGGCCTCTCCAGCGGCGCTGACAAGCTCGGCGATGCGGTCCAGCCAGTCCTCCTAGAGGTCATCGGCCAGGCGATAGCTCAGAAGCTCACGTGCCATAAGCAACGCGGCTTGCGCGTTCGCCGGCCCGCCGTGAGCATGGGAAGACGAAGCAGCTGACGGAGCCAGTGATGGAGTGGCGGTGCGACCATCACGCCGCACAGAAGGCTGCTGCGATGAAGCCTGCTGCTCATGGGCCACGGGGCCAGTGGCGGTGTTTGCCGCAGGAGATGGGGAACAACGGGGGGCGCCTTCGCCCACGCGTGCTGTCTGGGCGACACGGGGGGCGAGGGCAGCCCGGCGCTCAGCATGAACTCAATGAGCGTCGGCCATGAGGCTGGCGGAACGGTGGCGAATCGACCGGTGGGAGAGAGGCTCCAACGCACCCCTACCTAGCACGCCAAATGTCGGATTCGGGGATCCACAGACCCAAGAAATATTCTAACTCTGGGGTGCGTGCGAAGAATTCAATCTCCCTGGTCTGCCGACTCGTCGATCTCATGGCCTTGCTTGATGAACGAGAAGGGAAAGAGACACGGCAGTTTACCCAGGTTCGGGCCACCTTGTGGTGTAAGACCCTACTCCTGCCTTGTGGTGGATTAGCCTCGAGGTTGGCTGAGGATGAACTAGTACATAGGAAGAATTACCTCAGGAGGTGTGTTCTTGTGTGGGTGTGAGCTGGTGAGGGTTTGGATATCTTGATTGATCCGTTTGCCCCTTTTCGTCTGTCCCCGTCTGTTTTCCCCCTTCTATGGTGATGGCTCCACTATATTTATAGTGGCCTTGGTTCTCTCCCCCCCCCCCCCCCTCAAACGAGGGCGGGAAGGGATCCCATAACGACCAAATTTGAAGGGAGTAAAATAGTACATCCTATCCTGACGAAAGGTGGTCTTCGCCTGCAAAGCTTCTGGTCGTGACGTCGTGGTGGGCTCAGCGATGACCTCCGTCCTGCCGTCTTGGCGGTCTCGGTCTTGTAGCATGGGAATGGAAACCTACGGTTGATTCCTCAGGACTCCGCGCCTGCGCTTGCCTCATTAGCACCGAAGAGGAAACCTCCTGTACTGCGCCCGCTGGCGCCCACCTGTCCTTGGTCGTCATGGCTTGCGTCACCTTAACCTCACGAGGTGAGCGCCTGCATAGGAATCTCCGCTCCTCAGGAGCCGTCCTAGGGAGTCCGCTCCCTCTATAGGTCTTGGCGTCGTCCGCCTCGCTAGGCTTGGTCCCTCGCGAGCGACTTGTGTTGCTGATCCTGAAGATGCGTCGTACCAGGCCGTTGATGGAGCCATGCCGCGGGCCGCAGGCAGGCAAGTCTGGGTACCCCGGTTCCCATAAAGTCTCACATCAACTACCTGGCACAAAAAGGAGAAAGTCTCACATCAACTATGCAAATTAATGGGCTATGGAGATGCCCATCAATTGATATCGATGCAAGTGAGTAGGGATTGCCAAGCAACGGATGCACTAGAGCTATAAGTGTATGAAAGCTCTAAAGAAAACTAAGTGGGTGTGCATCCAACTAGCTTGCTCATGAAGACCTAGGGCAATTTGAGGAAGCCCATCATTGGAATATACAAGCCAAGTTTTATAATGAAAAATTCCCACTACTATATAGAAGTGATAAAATAGGAGACTCTCTATCATGAAGAACATGGTGCCACTTTGAAGCACAAGTGTGGAAAAAGGATAGTAACGTTGTCCCTTCTCTCTATTTCTCTCTTTTTTTGTTTTTTTTGTCTGGGCTCTTTGGCCTCTTTTTTGGGCTCTTTGACCTCTTTTTTTAAGTCTGGAGTCTCATCCCAACTTGTGAGGGAATCATAGGTTCCATCATCCTTCCCTCACATGGGACAATGCTCTAATAATGATGATCATCACGCTTTTATTTACTTACAACTCGATACTAGAACAAAACATGACTCTATATGAATGCCTCCGGCAGTGTACCGGGATGTGCAATCATCAAGAGTGACATGTATAAAAAGAATATGAACGGTGGCAAAGCCATAAATACTATGGCAACTACATGATTATGCAAAGCAATATGACAATGATGGTATGTGTCATAATAAACGGAACGGTGGAAGTTGCATGCCAATTAATCTCGGAATAGCTCTGGAAATGCCATAATAGGTAGGTATGGTGGCTGTTTTGAGGAAGGGTATATGGTGGGTTTAATGCACCGGCGAAAGTTGCGTGGTACTAGAGAGGCTAGCAATGGTGGAAGGATGAGAGTGCGTATAATCCATGGACTTGACATTAGTCATAAAGAACTCACATACTTATTGCAAAAATTTATTAGCCGTCGAAGCAAAGTACTAATACGCATGCTCCTAGGGGGGTACATTTGTAGGAAAAGACCATTGCTCGTCCCCGACCGCCACTCATAAGGAAGACAATCAAAAAATAGATCATGCTCCGACTTCATCACATAACTGTTCACCATACGTGCATGCTACGGGAATCACAAACCTTAACACAAGTATTTCTACCAATCCACAATTACTCACTAGCATGACTCCAATATCACCATCTTTATATCTCAAAATAAATGCAAAGAATCAAACTTCTCATATATTCAATGCTCTATATGAAAGTTTTTGTTATATCCCTCTTGGATGACCATCATAATTGGACTAAATTCATAACCTAAGAAAATTGCCATAATATTTATAAGACTCTAAAAATAATATAAGTGAAGCATGAAAGTTCATGACAAACTACTCCAAAAAGATATAAGTGAAGATCAATGAGTAGTCAAATAATTAAGTAGCTATGTGAGGACTCTCTCTCATTCAAAATTTTAGATCTTAATATTTTACTCAAATCAAAAGAAAAACAAACTAAAATGACATTCCAAGGATATCACATATCATATGAAGAAGCAAAAACTTAGAGCATCTCTAGCAGACCCCTTAAAATCACAAACTGTAAAACTGGGATACGGGTCAAAAAATGCATTTTAAGGGTTCATTTCAGCTATGGCCGAACAGACACTGTAAAACAAACTGTAAAACTGGGATAAAGAGCTCCTTCCTCCAGTCTGGCCGTTGCCGCCCCTTCCTCCAACCGGCCACCTCGGCCGCGCCCAATCCCGTCGGCCGCGCCCCATCGCCCACCGGCCGTGCCCCATCGCCCGCGCCTCGTCCCTGCCGGCCGCGCCCCATCAACACGCCAGTCGCGCCCCATCACCACGCCGACCGCGTCCAGCCTCATCAGCCAAGCCCCGTCGCCTCCACCGTCCACACCTTGCTCTATTGCCAGCCGTGCCGGCCGAGCCGTGCCCCTTTGCCTGCTGCACCGGGAGAATTCCAGCGGCCAGGGTGAGATCATGGGAGGCCACGACGATGTCGAGCTCGTCCAATTCGAACAGGTGGTGATCGATTGCGGCATCTAGCGGCCTTTTCTGGTGTGCAGTGATGAATTCTGGTGAGTTTAGGCCGGAATCTGACAAACTCTGCGGCGGCGTGTTTACTCCGACGAGGTTTGACTGGTATACGGGCCCCCTAGATTCAGCCTTCCAACCTCAAAAGATAAGGGTTTCGGGTGTGCATTTCGGTGGACCTTAAAAAATTTACGGGTTGGACCACTTTTACGGTTTCTGTTCTAGACACTTTTTTCGACCAAAACTGTAAAACGCAAAAAAATTACAGGTTTGACCACTTATACGGGTTCTGCTAGAGATGCTCTTAGGCTCAACCAAAACTGACCGATCATTGTTGAAGAAGAAAGGTGGGATGCCAACCGGGGCATCCCCAAGCTTAGGTGCTTGAGATTTCCTGAAATATTATCTAGGGATGCCTTGGTCATCCCCAAGCTTGAGCTCTTGTGTCTCCTTAATTCCTCTCATATCATGGTTTCCCCAATTCTTAGAAACTTTATCCACACAAAACTCAACAAGAACTCGTGAGATAAGTTAGTATAAATCAATGCAATAACCTTATCATTCTTTACTATACCAAATTACTAAAATTATTATTTAACATTACATACTAAATTCCTCTGCATATTTAATATTCCTATCCTCAAATAGAATCATTAAACAAGCAAACTTATGCAAACAATGCAAACATAACAACAATCTGTCAAAACAGGACAGTCTGTAAAGGATGCAAGAAGATTCTTACTTCTCTAATTCCAAACAGTCTGAAAAATTACCACACTGTAGAAAATTTATCATAGCATACTATGTAATAATTTCAAGATTTCCTCACCTTCTGACATTTTTTAACAATTCAGACAATGGTAGAAAACTTTCTGTTTTCAAAACAGCAACATATGGACTTGCAAAATAAGCATGGTAAAGGCTATACATGACACTTTTATTGAAATAAAAGATGAAAAACAATTCTAAATAGCATCAAGAAAATCAAACTTAAATATGATGATGCTCCAAGAAAACTCATATCATGTGACGAATAAAAATATAGCTCCAAGTGAGGTTAGCGATAATGTTGAAGACGAAACAGGGGATGTCTTCCGGGGCATCCCGAAGCTTAGTTGCTTGTATTTTCCTCGAATATTACCTTGGGGTGCCTTGGTAATCCCCAAGCTTAGGGTCTTTCCACTCCTTATTCTCCTCATATTGATATCTCACCCAAAACTTGAAAACTTCAATCACACAAAACTTAACGGAACTTCGTGAGGTGGGTTAGTATGATAAAGACAAATCATTCACTTTGGTACTCTCAAAGACACGAGTCATAATTGTTTCCACATAATTCCTACTGTACCTTATCATTTCCACAATTTATATCACTTAATATAAGCTATGTGGAAACAGTAAGACAAGCAAACTATGTATTGAAAGTAGAATCTGTCAAAAACATAAAAGTCTGTAAAGGATGGACAATGACCATACTTCTGTAAATCTAAAAATTCTGAAAAATTAGGATAACGTAGGAAATTTGTATACCAATCTTGTTTAAAAAATTCCAAATTTTATCACGTTCTAGTGAATTTAAACAATGTTGTTACTGGAAGCAAAAGTTTTTGTTTTTGCTCAGAATCAAGTCAACTATCATCCACACTACCCCAAAGGCTTTACTTGGCACTTTATTGAAACAAAATCTATAAAACATGATTACTAAAGTAGATTAATCATTGAACACACAAAAACCATAGGGGTAAATATTGGGTTCTCTCCCAACAAGCGCTTTTCTTTAATGCCTTTTTAGCTAGGCATGATGATTTGAATGATGCTCACCTAAAAGATAAGAATTGGAACATAATGGGAGCATCATGAAGGATATGACTAGCACATTTAAGCCTAACCCACTTCCTATGGATAGGGATTTTGTGATAAGATAATTTTTGGGAGCAAGAATCAGCTAGCATAGGAAAGCAAAACAGGCAATACTTCAAAACTTTCAACACATATAGAGGAAACTTGATATTATTGCAATACCTGCATGCATATGTTCCTCCCTCATAATAATTTTCAGTAGCATCATGAATGAATTCAACAATATAGCTATCACGTAAAGCATTCTTTTCATGATACATAAGCATATAATTATTATTACTTTCCACATAGGCAAATTTATTCTCATGAATAGTAGTGGGAGCAAATTTAATGAAATAACTATCATATGACACTTGATTCACATAATAAATATGAGCATTAAAATCATGATGACAAGTTTCATGGATATTAATACTCTTTATTGTTGGGGAACGAGTAATTTCAAAAATTTCCTACGATCACGCAAGACCATGGTGATGGCACAGAACGAGAGGGGAGAGGTCCGCCCACGCACTGTGAGACCGAAAGCGGAAGCGTTATAACAACGCTGTTGATGTAGTCGACGCTCCACGATCCGACCGATCCAAGCACCGAACGACGGCACCTCCGAAGTTCTCGCACACGCTCAGCTCGATGACGATCCCGGACTCGATCCAGCAAAGTGTCGGGATGAGTTTCATCAAGACGACGGCGTGGTGACGATGTTGATGCTCCACCGACGCAGGGCTTCGCCTAAGCTCCGCGACGATATGACTTCTCCGCGCAGGCTTCTCCTAAGCTCCGACGATATGACCGAAGTGGAATATGGTGGAAGGGGCACCGCACACGGCTAAGGCAAGATCCGAGATCAACTTGTGTGTATGGGGTGCCCCCCCCTCAGATATAAAGGAGACAAGGGGAGGTGGCGGCCCTAGAGGAGGCGCGACTAAGGAGGAGTCCTACTCCCACGGGAGTAGGACTCCCCTCTCCTAGTTGGAGTAGGATTGGGAGGGGAAAGGGGGAAGGCGCGCGCCTCTCCTTGTCCTATTCGGACTGGAAGGGGAGGGGGCGCAGCCCACCTGGCCGCCCTTCTCCTTCTCCCTCAAGGCCCATGAAGGCCCATATACCCCGGGGTTCCGTAACCCCGTGTTCCGGTAATATCCTGTTTTCACTCGAACCATTCAAGTCCAAACATAGGCTTCCAATATATCAATCTTTATGTCTCGACCATTTCGAGACTCCTCGTCATGTCCGTGATCACATCCGGGACTCAACAACCTTCGTGCATCAATACTTATAAACTCATTATGAATGTCATCAAACGTTAAGCGTGCATGGACCCTACGGGTTCGAGAACTATGTAGACATGACCTAGAACCATTCTCGGTCAATAACCAATAGCGGAACCTGGATGCCCATATTGGTTCCTACATATTCTACGAAGATCTTTATCGGTCAAACCGCATAACGACATACGTTGTTCCCTTTGTCATCGGTATGTTACTTACCCGAGATTCGATCGTCGGTATCCAATACCTAGTTCAATCTCGCTATCGTAAGTCTCTTTACTCGCTCCGAATACATCATCTCACAACTAACTCATTAGTTGTAATGCTTGCAAGGCTTAAGTGATGTGCATTACCGAGAAGGCTCGAGATACCTCTCCGACAATCGGAGTGACAAAACCTAATCTCAAATACGCCAACCCAACAAGTACCTTTGGAGACACCTGTAGTACTCCTTTATAATCACCCATTCGTTGCCAGACGCTTGGTAGTACCCAAAGTGTTCCTCCGTAAACGGAGTTGCATAATCTCATAGTTATAGGAACATGTATGGGTCATGAAGAAAGCATTAACATACTAAACGATCAACTGTTAAGCTAACGGAATGGGTCATGTCAATCAGATCATTCAACTAATGATGTGACCTTGTTAATCAAATAACAACTCCTTGTTCATGGTTAGGAAACATAACCATCTTTGATTAACAAGCTAGTCAAGTAGAGGCATACTAGTGACATACCTGTTTGTCTATATATTCACACATGTATTATGTTTCCGTTAATACAATTCTAGCATGAATAATAAACATTTATCATGATATAAGGAAATAAATAATAACTTTTATTATTGCCTCTAGGGCATATTTCCTTCATTTATAGCATACATATCATCACAATAATCATCATAGATAGCAACTTTGTTCTCATAATCAATCGGAACCTCTTCCAAAATAGTGGATTCATCATTAAATAAAGTCATGACCTCTCCAAATCCACTTTCATCAGTATTTCAATAAGATTCAACACCCTCCAAAATAGTAGGATCATTATTACCTAGATTTGGCACTCTTCCAGACCCACTTTCATCAACATAAGCATCATAAATAGGAGGCATGCTATCATCATAATAAATTTGCTCATCAAAACTTGGGGGACTAAAAATATCTTCTTCATCAAGCATAGCATCCCCATGCTTATTGCTTTGCATATCATTAGCTTCATGGATTTTCAAAGAATTCATACTTACAACATTTCAATCATGCTCATCATTCAAAGATATTATGCCAAACATTTTATGGACTTCTTCTTCTAACACTTTCGCACAGTTTTTCGATCCATCGTTTTCAAGAAAGACATTATAAAGATGAATTATATGTGGCAAACTTAATTCCATTTTTTGTAGTTTTTTTATAAACAAAACTAGTGATAAAACAAGAAACTAAAAGATCCAATTGCAAGATCTAAAGATATAACTTCAAGCACTCACCTCCCCGACGACGACGCTAGAAAAGAGCTTGATGTCTACTACGCAACCTTCTTCTTGTAGACTCGTGTTGGGCCTCCAAGCGCAGAGTTTTGTACGACAGTAGCAACTTTCCCTCAAGTGGATGACCTAAGGTTTATCAATCCGTGGGAGGTGTAGGATGAATATGGTCTCTCTCAAACAACCCTACAACCAAATATCAAAGAGTCTCTTGTGTCCCCAACACATCCAATACAATGCTAAATTGTATAGGTGCACTAGTTCGGCGAAGAGATGGTAATACAAGCGTAATATGGATAGTAGATATAGGTTTTTGTAATAAGAAAATATAAAAAGAGCAAGGTAAATTGTAACGAAAGTGAGCAAAAACGGTATTGCAATGCCTGAAAACAAGGCCTAGGGTTCATACTTTCACTAGTGCAAATTCTCTCAACAATAATAACATAATTAAATCACATGGCAATCCCTCAACGTGCGACAAAGAGTCTATCCAAAGTTTCTATCACTGAGAACATAAGATGAAATTGCTTGTAGGGTACGAAACCACCTCAAAGTTATTCTTTCTGATCAATCTTTTGAGCTATTCCTACAAGTGCCACAAACAGCCCTTGTGTTCATACTAGAATAACACCATATGATACACATCAATTAACCCTAATGTCACCTTGATACTCCAATGTTACCACAAGTATCTGTGGGTCAATTATATGATATGCATCAAAAAACTTCAGATTCATAATATTCATCCAACACATAGAACCTCAAAGAGTGCCCCAAGATCTCTACCGGAGAAACAAGGATGAAAACATGCATCAACCCCAATGCATAGATTACCCCAATGTCACCTTGGTAATCCGTGAGTTGAGTGCCAAAACATACATCATGTGAATCAACAGAACAGCCCATTGTCACCACGGGTATCCCACGCAAGACATACATCCAGTGTTCTCAAATCCATAAAAGTATTCAATCCGATAATGGTGAAACCTCAAAGGTAAAACTCAATTCATCACAAGAAGATAGAGAGGGAGAAACACCATATCATCCAACTATAGTAACAAAGCTCGCGGTGCATCAAGATCATGCCAAATCAAGAACACTAGAGAGAGAGAGAGAGAGAGAGAGAGAGAGAGATCAAACACATAGCTACTAGTACATACCCTAAGCCCCGAGGGTGAACTACTCCCTCCTCATCATGGAGACCGTCGGGATGATGAAGATAGCCTCCGGTGATGATTTCCCTCTCCGGCAGGGTACCGGAACGGGCTCCCAATAGGTTTTTCGTGGCTACAGAGGCTTACGACGGTGGAACTTCTGATCTAGGGTTCTTTTCAGGGGTTTCCGTATTTATAAGAATTTTTGGCGTTGGAAACAAGTCATGGGGGTGCACGAGGGGCCCACAAGATCGGGAGGCGCGCCCCCAGGCTTCTGTCCACCTCGGTCACTTCCTGGCCCAGCTCGGGTGCTTCGGGGGTCTCTTTTGGTCCATAAAAAATCACCGTAAATTTTCGGCCCATTCCTAGAACTTTTATTTCTGCACAAAAGGCGACACCACGGTAGTTCTGCTGAAAACAGCGTCAGTCTAGGTTAGTTCTAATCGAATCATACCAAAACCATAAAAATTTGTTGTAAACATGGCATTAATACTTCATAAATTATAGATACGTTGGAGACGTATCAGTGCGATGCATACTTAAAGCATCAGGGAGATAAACAAGCGGGTGTGCATGCAAGTACCAGAAATAAATGACGAGAGAAACAATGTGTGTGTGCGCGCGCGCGTGAATAATTCTTAAAGTCCCAAAACAAAAGGCGCTCTACTGGAATCCCATTGACGAGACTCCGCTAGAACAAGTCTCAAGTTAACCTTACGAATATGTGTGCGAGACATAGTTATTCTTCGAGACATGAGTGGCGGTGGGTGGGCGGAATTAAAGGGGTGGGCTTGTTCGACAGACAGAGTGTGTGTACGTGTTTTTGTGTGAGAGACTTGTAGGACAAAATAGAAAAACGAATTCTAACCTAGACAGAGGGATAGAAATAGACAAAGTGTGTGTGTGTGTGTGACTGAGATGCCCACAGAGAAAGGAGATTTGTATGTTGTGAGAGAGATTGCACAATTCATTCACGTATCATGATCTAACGGTCGAGGACGTGCATCGCTAGAACATAATCAATATCCACTTCGTATCGTGGCCAAAGGTACAATATTGATACAATGCTATAAAGATTGGACACTCACATAACACACAAGATTTTTTTCTTTCAAAAAGCCTTTTTCGATTGTGCATGCCAAAGTTATAGTGATATTTCTTCAAACAACCACTGTAGTTATCATGTACATGCACTATTGTTAGTGTTGCATTCAAATTCATTAGTTTTGGATGATTTTAGGTTCTATTATGAAGTAATATAGGTAATATTCATACATGTATTCAACTGGTACTGCAATTTGTGAAACGGAGTCCATGTAATCATATGAGGTAACTGAAAGTGCAATCCTACCCTTACATCAAGTTTTGATGTTGATGACAATATACATGTAGGGGACTAACTATGTTTGTCAAGCGAATCTCAGGTGTTAGTCCCCGAATGACAAAGGTGTGTGGATCATGAACATACCGAGTTGATATTACTCAAGGAATAGATTCTAGATCAACAAGATTGTATATTTGTTTGTTCTTCAGTATAGGGACCCCACACTATTAAGAGGGGATCGGTAGGGTTAGTGTAGGACTTGCTCATGTCACAAAAACCTAGCTTCTCCATCTTAGGCACATTCAGTAAAAACTGGAGTTTAAATGTTGCCTCTACTCCCACGCCGGATGTACGGCCCGCACACCGGATATCTGGCACCCTGCTAGCCAGAGAGCGTTTTGGGTTACTGATATTGCCGGATGTCCGGCCACACTGCCGGATGTCCGGGTTCTTCGTGTTCCCCGGCTATCTGGGTTGGCTAGCCAGACATTCAACCACAGTTATCCAGAGAGCATAGGAGTTGTGTGAGATCGCCGGATGTCCGGGACTTCCAGACACACCGGATGTCCGGGCTTTACCCCGGATGTCCGGCCTCCCTGTTTTATTTAGTCCTCTCTGTTTTATTTCACATGCATTACACTATGCCCGATGTACGGCCCCTGGCCTGGATGTCCAACCTACCCTCGTCACTTACGCTACAACGGCCATGCATATTTGCTCCAATACTATATATAGTCTTCCTCCTCCTTGGCAATTTACTTTGAGCAATCCCTGGAACACATTTCACTCTCTCTCTCTCTCTCACTCATACACCAAATCTTAGATCCTGAAGGGATTTGAGAACATTTGTGAGAAGTTGTCCAATCAAGTTATAGATTCCACTCCTTCCCCTTGTTTGCACCAAAGGAATTCGTGATTTGAGCAAGTCTTGGGCTTTTCGTTCTTGTTACTCTTGCAGGTTGGAGACTCCTAGGCGGTAGGAGTTCTTCGGAGAAGAATCGACCATTATGATTACCCCCGGAAAGTTTGTGACGGTTTGGAGACCACCCCAAGGTCTACCACTAGTGGTTGAGAATCGCCTCCGTGGTCATGTCTCAAAGAGAGAATAGGGTGAGCCTTCATGGCATTGGTGTGCCTTCATGGTAACACCCACCTCTCTAAACAGTGACGTAGCTTCCCTCCAAGGAAGTGAACATCGACATACATCCTCGTCTCTCGGGGTTGCGGTTATTCCTAACCATAACTCCCTAGCTACCTGTGGTTACTTGTCTCTTAGTCTTTACCTATCATATATTTTGCTTGTTTGATTATCCTTTAAGTACTTGGTCACCTTGCTTAGCTCTTAGCATCATACTTGCAATTGTGAGGTTCACCTTTATATTCCGCATCATTGCCTAAAATTGCTAAGTAACAATTAAAAGTTGTAATTGTACCTATTCACCCCCCTCTAGGTCCATCTCGATCCTTTCAATTGGTATCAGAGCCTCGTGCTCTATTCTTTTGGCTTAACCGCCCTCGAGCGAGATGAACCTCGATGGGACTCCCCTTATTGCAGATCCGAAGGATAAGGGTGCGGCTTCCACGGAAGCCAAGTCCTTCACTTCTGAGGATCTAGAACAGGCTCTTGCTAAGAAAAATGTCACAGCCCTAGAAGTTGGTTGTAAATAGTTGCATAACCATGCATGCATCATGTGTAAATTCAAATGAATTTGAAATGGGGGATGTCCAAACCCTAGCACCAAATGGAACTCCACTAGGTTCAAGTTAAAAATATTTTCAATAAACCCAAAAATTCCTTCATCAATGTTTACACATGATGCATGCATGATTATGCAACTATTTACAGCCAACTTCTAGGGCTGTGACACAAAAGGAGGAGCATGATGCTTCTCTTGAGGCCTTGTTCCAAATGATATTAGCCACAATAACCACGATGCTTGCACCACTTTCGGGTGGTGCGGCCTCGAGGCAAACTGTGCCTACTCCTTCACTTGGCCAACTACCTTCTAGCAATGATCACTCTTGTGTTCCATGGCTTTATGCAAGACCTCAAGTAGAGAAACCTAAGTATAATCCTAGAGGAATACCTCCTTTGCATGATGACAGTTCTGATTTTACTTTGTGGAGAGTTGGTGTGCAAGATCATCTTAGGTAAGCCTATGATGAAATGTTGGAAATCTTGGAGCATGGATGCAACCCTGTTGACCCCAAAAATATCACTCCAAGAGACATATGACAAGCATCTCAACGACACCGCAATCATGTGCATAAGAAAAGGAATGAATGATAAGCAAAGGAGTTCCTACATACAAATCACAAGTGCCAAGGAATTATGGGATAGCATTGTAAGGACTGATGCGGCTTGTGTCAGATTCCGGGCTCCGCATACCCAAGATAGGTTCAAACTCAGCAGTTTACCCGGGTTCGGGCCACCTTGCGGTGTAAAACCCTACACCTGCTTTGTGGTGGATTAGCCTCGAGGTAGGCTGAGGATGAACTAGTGCAGTCAAAGAACAACCTCAGGAGGTGTGTTCTTGTGTTTGCGTGATCTGGTGAGGGTGAGGATGGACTGGGTCCGGGTCCCTCCCTACGTTGGTGGCTAGGCTCTATTTATAGTGGCCTTGGTCCTCTTCCCGAAATGAAGGCGGGTAGGGATCCCACAACGGCCAAATTCAAAGGAAAACAACTAGTACATCTTATCCTGAAAAAAGGTGGTCTTCGTATGCAAAGCTTCAGGTCGTGACGCTGTGGTGGGCTCGGCGATGACCTCCGTCCTGCCGTCCTGGCGGTCTTAGTCTTGTAGCATGGAAATGGTAACCTTTGGTTGATGCCTCGGGACTTTGCGCCTGCGCTTGCCTCTTTAGCACCAAAGGGGAACCTGTTGTACTGCGCCAGCTAGCGCCTGCTTGGCCTTGGTCGTCTTGGCTCGCGTCATCTGAACCTCATGAGGTGAGGGCTTGCATAGAAATCTCCGCTCCTCAGGAGCCAGCCTATGGAGGCAACCCCTTCTGGAGGTCTTGGTGTCGTCCACCTCGCGAGGCTTGGCCCCTCTCAAGGGTCTTGTGTTGTTGGTCCTGAAGATGGGTCGTACCAGGCGGTCGATGGAGCCACGCCGGGGGCCATAGGTAGGCAAGTCTGGGTACCCCGGTTCCCGAAATGCCGACAGTAGCCCCCGGGCCCAAGGCGCGCTCAGATTTGGCTTCGAGGCGAAGCAAAGGGGCAAGGGTGGAGCGCGGCAGGCCACAACTGCCTGCGGGCCCGGTCGACGTGTGGCACTTGATGGGACGTGGGTGCATCCACTTCCCCACGCAACCTCGATAACTGCCAGGTTTTACGGCTGCCTGCTGCGAGCGTAGCTTTGCCATCATTTTCCGCCGTGCTCGCCCTTGACTCCCCCTCTTTCCTGTGAACTTGCGGCTCTTCTCCTAGATCTAGCATCGGCGCCAATCCTCCCTTGACGCCATGGCTCCAAGGTCGAAGAAGAAGGGGAAGGCCCGTTCTCCCGCTGAATGCCGGCCGGGCTTGGAGCCTGCCCTTGATCGGTCGACGGTGACCAGTCGGGAGGGGTTGGACAAGGTCCGGACGGCTCTTGCCGCCGATTCCAACCAGTGGAAGGCGATGACGGTCTGGCCTGCCTCCCGGGCTATGATCGACATGGAGGCCACCGAGATCCCCATCCATCTTCATGCTCTCCTGGCTGGCTTGGTCCCTCCTTTCTCTGATTTCTTCAATGCCATAATTTCGCACTACCAGATCCAAGCGTTGCATCTGGACCCCCGGTCCATCATCCTCCTCCTCGTCTTCGCCTTCCTGTGCGAGGCTATGGTGGGCATTGCCCCGTCTGTTGCCTTGTTCCGCCATTTCTTCTCGCTCCACCTGGTCGACGACCGCCAGCGCTCGGGATGCATGGAATTCTAGGCCATGGCGGCGACAGCTGGCTCAGGCATCGACTTGACGCTCCGCCCGAACGTGAGGGGATTTCGGAAGCAGTGGGTGTATGTGTACGCCACCACGCTCAGCCCCCTACTCCTGTTCCCGCGAGCGCTGGCAGAACCCAGCTCTGGCTGGGTTCACATGAAGCTTGTCGACCGTCGTCTCGCCCACGTCTGGGGTAGGCTGGCCAAGTTGAAGAAGGTCGGGGTGACGGTGCCGATGGTGGCGAGGGAGTTCGCCCGGTGGCGCATGGCCCCGCTCCAGCGCCATTCTTGCCCTATGTGTGCCTTCACTGGCGCGAAGGACCCCATGAGGCTCTAGGTGTCTTTGCTCCCTTCCAACACGCTGCACGTGATGCTCGAGCTCCTGACGGACGACCCAGGGCCTGTCGCGCTTCTGGAGGAGGGCTGCCTCTTGTACCAATCCTCGAACAAAGAGGACTTCGAGAAGTAGATGCCCCTCTTTAACGAGTGGGGGCTACGCCCGGAGGGCCTTGAAGGGCCTCGCGAGAATCCCATCTTGGTGGCTCCTGTGCTCGCCGACCCTGTGGCGCACGCCCCGAATGTGGGTGCAGGGGGGCGAACGCTATCGAGTCCTCCTAGGGCGATCGCTGGGGAGCGGATGTCGTCAGGTGCTCCCGAGGTAGCCGCTCCTGAAGTTCCGACGAACGCTCCCGAGGAGGTCGCTGGTGAGCAGGTGTGGCCCCACGCTCCTGAGAAGGCTGCCCCTGAGGCCCCGGCTGGTGATCCCGAGGTGGCGCAACACGGCCTAGCCGCCAAGGTTCATGCTCCGACCCTCGGCTCGCTTCGTTTGAACCTTGCAGTGCTCCGCAAGAGGAAAGGGCTCTGGAGCTGCAGCGGCGACGCCTACAGGCCCCCGCACGAGGATGACGACGGCAGCCACCTCCGCTTCTTCACCCAGATCGTGACCCGTCTGCAGGACCGGGTCGTGAGGGCTTGCAGCTTGTCGAAGAGAGAAGCCAGGGCCTTCTTGGGCATGTGTTCTCACGCGTGTTCAATCACCTCCTCAACCTTGACCCCCACTTTGGCTTCAACGCGACGATAGCCCCCGTGCCCAGGGTCATCTAGGACAATCTGGTGAACTGGGTGGACAACCTGGTCGCGGAGTTTGCTCCTGAAGACGACGCAGTCATGCTTGCGGCCGAAGGCAGCGGTGCGGATGATGACGATGAGGACGACGTCGGTGGCAGCGCATCTGACTAGGCCTGCATTTCCCTTCCTGCTCTGATCTGTATGCAAAAAACCTTCGGGTACGGCCACACGGGGCGTGAAACCATTTTGGAAGGGAGGGGCCGTTATAATGTATGAACCGATGATGTGCTTTCGAGATATATCTAGTACGCGATATCGCGAACTAGGAGGCTCCCGACCCGAGTAACTACTATGACTTATCTTTGATGCTGTAGGCCTTGAGCGGGTTCTGATGTTGTGGAAGCACTCCCCTGCCGAGGCGGGCCCTCTGGGGCTCTCGCGAGGGTTAAGATTCCTGGGGTTCCTGCTGGTCCGGCCAAGAGGGCCTTGCGACGAGCCGGTTGCCGGATTACGGCAAGGTGTGCATGCAGTGATCATGCGGCAGTTGCGTCCCTGAACCCGAGGGGGCCTTGGCGCCGCCCGCGCCTGCCCAAGCATGCTCGTAGTGCGCATGCCACGCCCAGCCCCCGCTCGCAAGGCGCTCATGGAGGGCGGGTAGCAGGCGCGATCCTTGCTCTCAAACACAAACCAAAAGGCGAGAAATCACCACAAACAAAGAAAAGCCCCCCATTTTCGAAACACCAAATCTCATTCCAAAAGACGGCAAATTGGGCTACAGAAAGAGGGCAAAAGCAAACAGCTGCGTCCGGCACCTAGCAAGTCTTCTCACTAGAGCGGAGCTAAGTACTTCCACTTGGACGTGGGTGGGAGCCCCCGTGAGGCCCGAGGGAGGCACTCAGGAGACTCCGGGGTGTGTACAGCCCCAACTCATTATTACGTAGGAGTGTCACGAGCAGAGATCTTCCCGGCTACCTGGCGCCTGACGAGAGCCCCGCCCCGCGCCTCCCCCGACCAACGTTGGGGCGTCCGGAAACCAGGAGGAGACCAAGGTCCTCTGCCGGGGGGAAGGCCTCGCCGGCGCCTTCCCCGACGGAGGACCTACCTTCATGCGGCACCTTGCTCCAAGCGGCGCGGAGGGGGGCCCTAGCGCCGAGCTCCCTCCGCGCAGCCCGCAGTGCATCTCGTCCACCTACAGCGGGGCAATCATCCTGAGGTCCATGGCTGTCGCCGTAGCCTTGTTCATGTGCGGTCCATGGTTAGTGTGATCGTGCCCCTGAGATATTGGTTGTACCCGGTGGCTGCTGTTGAAGACGTCGGTGAAGCTCCGGGGCGGCTTGTGAAGAGCCTCGGCCTCGCGCGGCCCCGACGTCCAGGCTGGCGAGGGAAGCGGGCAACGGCTTCCTCTTGGCCCGTACAGCAAGTCTGGCAGTGGAGGTGCGGGATGCTCGGCCACGACCTCGAAGTCGTTGTTCGTCGCCGGCGCTGATGCTTGCTGTGTGTGGGTGTCAAACCGCGGATCTCGGTAGGGGGTCCCGAACTGTGCGCCTAAGGCAGATGGTAACAGAGGCGGGGACACAATGTTTACCAGGTTCGGCCTCTCGATGGAGGTAATACCCTACTTCCTGCTTGATTGATCTTGATGATATGAGTATTACAAGAGTTGATCTACCACGAGATCGTAGAGGCTAAACCCTAGAAGCTAACTTATGATTATGATTGTTCGCCTCCTACGGAGTAGACCCTCCGGTTTATATAGACACCGGAGGGGGTGTCGGTGTCAAAACCGACGGATCTCGGGTAGGGGGTCCCGATCTGTGCGTCTTAGGCTGATGGTAACAGGAAGCAAGGGACACAATATTTACCTGTGTTCGGGCCCTCTTGATGGAGGTAAAACCCTACTTCTCGCTTGATTAATATTGAAGATATGAGTAGTACAAGAGTAGATCTACCACGAGATCGTAGAGGCTAAACCCTAGAAGCTAGCCTATGATGGTATGATTGTAATTGTGATCGCCTTCTAGGATTCAACCTCTCCGGTTTATATAGACACCGGAGAGGGCTAGGGTTTACATGGAGTCGGTTACAAGGAAGGAAACATAATATCTGGATCGCCAAGCTTGCCTTCCACGCCATGGAAAGTCCCATCCGGACACGGGTCAAAGTCTTGAGTCTTGTATTTTCACGCTTCAATAGTCCGGACGTTGTATACAAATCCGCTATCCGGATACCCCTAATCCAGACTCCTCAAGAATCCCGAACCAGGCTTCAATGACGATGAGTCCGGCACGCAGTCTTGTCTTCGGCATTGTAGGGCGGGTTCCTTCTCCGAATACTCCAAGATAATTATCGAACACTTGAACCGTGTCCGGATCCAGAAAATGATCTTCACATGCCACCGTAGAGAGAATGGTATTTCACAAATGCAATCTGCTGACAACTTTTTAGGCAACGCGACGTGTCATTACGGACGGGTCATTATTCTAACCGTTTTCCCACAACCAGCCAGAGCGCATATTGCGAGGCGGTTTCCTTGACACGTCTTGTCAAAGCAGAGATCGTTTCCCCTTATCACGGGATTCTCATAAATACGGGTATGGGTAATCCAACCGCACCGCTAATCGCGGCAAGCGGGAGGCAAACGAGTTCCACCAGGCAAGTGGGGAGGCGCAAAAAGCATTTGCCGCCCCTATAAAGAGACAAGGCCTCTTTATCTTTACCCACGCCTTTCTCTTTCCACTAGCTCATTCCCCTCTGTTCGATCCCTAACACCCAAGCACTCTTATTTTCCACCGAAGAGAGGTTTTCCAAAGATGTCCGGATCCGGAACAGGAGGCAGATGGATGGCCTCTACCATCCAGGAGAAGGATATCAAGAAGCTCCGGGACACCGTGTATCTGGCCCAAAGATCGGCCACCGTCTCCCACCGGCGGGACAGGTCGTCCCCACTCCGGAACCTCATGAGAGAGTCGTGTTCCTTCCCCATTTTGTCCGCGGGCTTGGGTTTCCCCTTCACCCATTTGTTCGTGGAGTCATGTATTACTACGGGATTGATTTTCATGATCTTTCCCCCAACTCCTTCCTCAATATCTCGACGTTCATCGTCGTGTGTGAGGCTTTTCTTCGGATCTCACCTCATTACGGCCTGTGGATGAAGATTTTTAATGTGAAGCCCAAGGTGGTGAGTGGCGAACACACCGAGTGCGGCGGCACCATTGTAAGCAAGATGCCCAAGGCCGTTTGGCCGAAGGGCGCTTTCAACGACTCCGTCAAGGAGTGGCAGCAGCAGTGGTTTTATATCACCAAACCACGCGGCAAAAAGTGGGCTGCAGCCCCGAGTTCAGATCCGAGCTCCATCATGCTCACGCCCCGCCCAAGAAGGGCCCAACTGGTCCTCGCTCGATGAGTTGTCATTGCTCCGCACACGCGCGCCCGAGTGTGGTTGATGAGGACGCCAAACTCGCCGACGTGGTCAGTGATGCTAGTTCGCCGGTTCTCCTTGTGTCGCCGAGCCTGCACTATGTGGGAGTTCGACCCAACCGAGCACCAAACCCTTCAGGAGCTCTATGACTCCTCCCACAAGGATATCTGGAAGGTGCTCTTCAAGTCCTGCAAATCGTGTCGGGCTCCGCTGAGGACCGTCGGTATCAATTATCCCATTCTGCATGCCCGGTAAGTTATAGCCACGCTCTGTCCATCCACGCTTCGGTCGGCATGTCATGAGGGAGACATCTTAATCGTGTTTCATCATGACCTCAGGGGTGGATAAAGAAGGTGGAGCAGATTCATTGTCCGGCCCCACTGCCGGAGGAACCGGCCGGACCTCTTCTGATGAAGATGCTGGTCCTCGCGCCTTACGAGGCACCAAAGAAGGAGGCCTCCAAGAAGGTCAAGAAGACCCGGAGTGGCCTCCGCCGCCGCGAGGCTTCGGACGCAAAATCCGAAGACTCAAGCGACGCTCCTTCTTCCGAAGATGAAGAGGAAGAAGCAGAGGAGGATGATCCTCACTCTAAAGGTGGGAAGAAGCGTGCAGCTTCCTCGTCCCTGGAGGCCGAATCTGTCGGATTTCGGGTTCCGGCAGACCCTTGAGGTTCGAACACTGGGGCGCGCGCGGAGATCTCGCCCTCTACCTACCTGCACCCCGCCGCCTCGCTAGGATCTAAACTACGAAAGGAACAACACAAGAGACACAAGGTTTATACTAGTTCGGGCCACCATTGTGGTGTAATACCCTACTATAGTTTGTGGTGTGGTGGATTGCCTCTTGGGCTGATGGTGATGAACAATACAAGGAAGAACAGCCTCGCGAGGGTCTGTTCTTGGCCGGGCGATGAACTTCTTGGAGGAGTTCAGTCGCTCCTCTCTCTCTCTCTCTCTCTCTCTCTCTCTCTCTCTCTCTTTCTCTCTCTCTCCTCTTTTATCCCCCAGCTCTGTGTGTGGCTAGTCCTATTTATAGACAGAGGCCCTGGGCCTCTTCCCAAATATTGAGCGGGAAGGGCGCCAACAATTGGCCATTTTGAAGGGGAACATATGGTACACTTATCCTGACTAAAGTTGGTCCTCTCTTTGTCAAAGGCTCGTGGTGACGCCCGCTTGGGCTCCACAATGACTTCCTTCCGCTGCTGGGCTGGTCTTGGTCTTGTTGCATCAAATGGACACCTTTGCTGGATGCTCGCTGTGCTTGCTCCCTTTGCACCAAATAGGAAAGGAGGACATGCATGGCTGGCGCCTCACCGGGCGCCCTTGGTCATCATGGTTATGCCATGGGCACCTCATGAGGTACCCGCAGATTGATCTCTCCGCCTCGCGAGCCCACTGATGAGGTCGTGGCTCGAGGAAGCTCCCTCGTCGTCCCGCCTCATGAGGCTTGGCCCTCGCGAGGGTCTTGAGCTTGTGTTGATGAAGATGGGCCGTGATGGGCCCCTTGAGCCACGCCACAGCCGCAGTGCAAGTCTGGGGACCCTGCTCCTGAACGCCGACAGAGCCCGGGCCCAAAGCGCGCCTGGCTTGGCCGAGCAGAGAGGCGGGCAAGGCGCGCGCCAGGTTCTAACAGCTCAAGGGTTTGGGCGCCGATGGCGGTTGATTGGACGGGCGCTCCACTTCCCCACGACGCCGGCAATCGCACGAATTGACAAGTCCTCGCATGTAAAGCGGGTCATGATTACTCGCGATCATGGAGGCCGCGGTTGGCCTCCTCCGCTTTGGCACGAACGGCGTGGTGCCCTTCCAGCCTGTCCGCTTGCTTCTCCTCCTTCTTCATGGCTCCGCCGAGGAAGTTCTTGGCCGCAGAGAAGGGAAGGCCCGCCAGTTGAGCCTGCCTCTCCCCGCCTAAGCTGCTGGTCGAGGCCGCCCGCAGAACACCCTGTGGCTCCCACGGCGACTTCGTGGCCGCAGAGGTGATCTCCCGCGCGGTGATGGACGGCTGGCCACGGTCGGGCGCCACGGCCGCTGACCCCCTATGTCGCGCTTCAGGCCATGGAGGTGTTGCCGGAGTTCGCAGGTGGTCGGCCGAGCCGACTTGCGCCCGGCTTCAGCTTCCTTGCTTCCTCCTAGGTTAGCTCCCGGCTGGCGCCCCGGGCGGCCTCTGGCTCCAGGCAGACGGCTGCTGCAGTCGGGCCTCCTGGGCTTCATTGGAGGTCTCCGCAGCCGGGAGCCTGGCCCTGACTCGCGGCTGGCAGACGTTTGCCCGCGCGCGTGGTCTGGGCCGTCGGTGCACCCTGCACTTCAAGTTCGACGGCGATGCCACCCTTTACATGAGGGTGTTCGGGGAGGATGGTCGCCGCGCTAGGTGCTGCTCTGAGGATGACGATCGCGGCCGGGGGCCCAGCCCCGGCGATGACGGAGAGGACAGCGCACGCGTGGTCAGCAACGCTCAAGGCTCCTCGAGCTTCATCGATTCGTCTTCGGGCAGCGACTCTTCCAGCAGCGGCCGCGATCAGCCCCCACGCCGTCGTGCCTGCTTGAAGGGTGGTAGCAGGTCCGCTCGCCTTCGCGCCTCGGTGAAGCGCGAGAGGGAGTCCGCCTGAGCCCCGGAGGCGGCTCGAGTCTTCCCTGCGAGCTGGCGTCGGGCGACAATCGCGCCAGAAGAGCTGTTATGATGACAAGCACCGTGATGTGGCTTTTGAAATAGGAGACAATGTCTACCTCCGTGTCTCTCCAATGAAAGGCACTCGTCGCTTCGGTATCAAAGGGAAGCTTTCCCCTAGATACGTGGGTCCTTTCAAGATCATTGGCAAAAGAGGCGATCTTGCCTATCAACTTGAGCTTCCATCCAACTTTGCAAACGTGCACGATGTGTTTCACGTGTCACAGCTTCGCAAGTGCTTCAAGACTCCTGAACGCACGATCAACTTCAAGAAATTGACCTCCAAGAAGATCTCTTATCATGAGCACCCTGCTGTTATTTTTGAAGAAACCGAGCGCAAGACTCGCAACAAGTCAATCAAATTCTGAAAGTGAAGTGGTCACACCATTCAACCGAGAAGCCACCGGGAGCGCGAGGATCACCTCCGCTCCGAATATCCGAGTTCTTTCACCATAGATCTCGCGACGAGATCCTCTTGTAGTGGTGGAGTGTTGTAACACCCGGATGTAACTTTCCATATTTGTAACTCCAACTCTTGCCATTTTCGCATTGTGATATGATATTCCTCCGTGGTTGGGTTTTTGTCTTCGTTTTTACATTTTGTCCATGTCATGCATTTCATATCATGTCATCATGTGCATCGATTTGCATACGTGTTCGCCCCATGAGTCCGAGCATTTTTCCCGTTGTTCGCTTTTGCAATCCGCACTCCTATGTCCCCCGTGTCCCCTTTTACGCTTTTTCCGTAAGCGGGTACTAAAATTTCGAATGGACCGAGGTTTGTCAAGTGGCCTTAGTATACCACCAGTAGACCACCGTCAAGTTTCGGTCATTTGGAGCTCGCTTGGTACTCCAACGGTCGACCGTGACTCTCGCAAAGGCCTCTTTAAGTTGCAGCCCAACACCCTTTCAAAACAGCCCAATAACCCATCTAAGTCACTTCCATGCTCTCCGTCGCTCGATCACGATCGTGGGCAAAACCGCACCTCATTTGGACTCTCCTAGCTCCTCTATGCCTATATATACACCCCCATTCCAAATCGCAGACAAACCCTAGCCTTCCCTACCTCGCGCCCGGACAAAAATCCCGCCCGACGGACGTGTCCGCCCCCACCACACGCTGGGCCAGCGAACCAGGGCGCGACACGTGGCACCTGGCCACCACATGCGCCGCCTGCCCGCCGAGCCCCAGATCCGCCCCCATGTCTGCTCTCACCGTCACGCTGGCCACCTGCCTGGCGCTGAAGGCCGCCACTGGGCTGGTCCCAAGGCCTCCTCCGCCCTCGGCCGCCGGCTGGCCTGAGCCGCCTGAGCTGCTCGCCTGTGCCTCCCGCTGCCGGCCAGGGCGCGCCTCCGGAGCCGCCCCACCGCCCGCCTCCGGGCCCTCCGCGCCCCGTCGCCTCCTCCTCCTCACCGGCGCACCTCCTCGCCTCCTCCCCAACTCCGGCAGCGTCCCCGGCGAACCTCGGGAACCGCGCCCCGATCCGGATCTCTAGGTTGACTTTCCTCTCGCCCGTTTCCCACTAAGTCCCTGATTCGGTGATAATTTGTTGCATTTTCATCATGCTATAACTCTGCACCCGTGGCTCCGTTTCGTGCGTGTAATATGTCAAAATGTTCGCCTCGAAGAGTAGATCATTTCATCTCATTGCATCATTTTCATTTGAGCTCATCTTAATACCCGAAATGCTGTTGGAAGAGGGCTATGTGATGTTAGTTTCTGTTTCTTAACAGAACATGCACTTTTGTCATTTTTGCCATGATTGATGTGTGCACCCTATGAACTGGAGTCCTACATGTGTTTTGTAATATGCCATGCCATCTTTCTAGGGGTGTATGCCATGTATTTTTGTGATCTCTGTGGTGACTAGCACAAGCATGCAAACTAGGTGTCATGATGTTGCTGATTTCAGCCCCTGTTTTGCTGATATTTTTATGCCATGTTAACTTGATGCTGCCGAGAGATCCATGCATATTTTGAGATACTTCAGTAAGGATGTTTTGAACATATGGTTATGCTCTATCCATACATGCCTTTTTTTGCAATTATGGAGTGCCATAGCTTGAGTCAATCGAGCTCTACTTTTGCTATAAAATGTTTCCTGGCAGATTGTTTACATGTTATTCAATTTTGCCAAGGTTGTTGTAGTTGGACCGTGTATGCTATGATGTTGTTCTTGCCATGTATATCTTCTATGCCATGTCTTCTTGATGTAGGTATGCTTAGTTTATCATGTAAGGCTCTGTAGTGAGTGCATCGAGCTCTTAAACATGCCTACTTGTTATCTGTTTTTGCCATGCCCTGTTGCTGAATCTGTTAACGAAACTTGCTATATTGACATGGGTGTTATTATATTTTCTGATCCTTTTTGGCTTATGGTCAGTAAGGGACTTTTGTTCTATGCTTTGAGTAGATTCATGCCATGCCTTGTTTTGCTATTATAAGTTCCTGTAGCATGTTGTTTCATTGCTCTGAACATTGCTTCCTGATGCTGATTTTGCCATGTTCAGTAATTTCACCAAGTCTGTGAAGCTGATATATTATGCACTTTTGCCATGCTTGTTTGGACCTATAAAGTTGTGATTTAGCCGTAGCTCAGTGTTCATCTTTAGTCAAGCATCTTGAGTAGATCACTGCCATATACTTTGTTGGTACGTTTGGGTGCAGTAGCTTAATTTCTTGTTGCTTGCTATGTGGCATCATGCTGTTAATGGCAGATTTGTGCCATTCTTGTTTTGCTTGTCATTTGCAACCCGTGCATCCGATTCCGGTGATCTTTATATCGATTTCAACCGAAATCATCTCATCTTTCCAGCGGCATACTTGGTTTGCCAAGTTGAGGCCTGGTTCATCATTTTCCTTTCGGAGCGCGCATATGCATTGCATATCACATCTCGCATATCATGCCATGTTTTGCATCATGTTGCTTGTGCATTGCACCGTGATTTATTGTGGTTCCTTTGTTTGTGTTCTTGCTTTGGGTAGAGCCGGGAGATGAGTACGTGAACGAGGAACCTGTTGAGAACGCTTACGAGGATCAAGCTTTCGACAACTCGAGAACTTTGCGTGCAAGATGACCATACCTCGAAATCACTTCTATCTTTGCTATGTCGATGCTCGCTCTTTTGCTATGCCTATGCTACGATGCCTATCACTTGCTATATCATGCCACCCATATTGCCATGTCAGCCCCTAACCATCCTTTCCTAGCAAACCGTTGTTTGGCTATGTTACCGCTTTGCTCAGCCCTCTTATAGCGCTGTTAGTTGCAGTGAAGATGAAGTTTGTTCCTTGTTGAACATGGAGATGTTGTTCCTTGTTGGAACATGTTTACTTGTTGGGGATATCACAATATATATCTGCTATAATTAATGCATCTATATACTTGGTAAAGGGTGGAAGGCTCGCCTTATGCCCGGTGATTTGTTCCACTCTTGCCGCCCTAGTTTCCGCCATACCGGTGTTATGTTCCTTGATTTCGTGTTCCTTACACGGTTGGGTGATTTATGGGACCCCTTGACAGTTCGCTTTGAATAAGACTCCTCCAAAGAAGGCCCAACATTGGTTTTACCATTTGCCACCTAAGCCTTTTTTCCCCGGTTTTCGCGAGCCCGAGGGTCATCTTTATTTTAACCCCCGACCAGTGCTTCTTCGAGTGCTGGTCCGAACCGGCAGATCATGGGCCACCACGGGCAACTCGAGGCTTGGTTTTACTCAGAGGTGACATATCCGGATGTGCCTCGAGAACGAGATATGTGCAGCTCCTATCGGGATTTGTCGGCACAATCGGGCGGCTTTGCTGGTCTTGTTTTATTGCTGTCGAAATGTCTTGTAGTCCGGATTCCGAGATTGATCGGTCTTCCCGGTAGAAGGAATATCCTTCGCTGACCGTGAGAGCTTATAATGGGCTAAGTTGGGACACCCCGCAGGTATTATCTTTCAAAAGCCGTGCCCGCATGTTATGAGGCAGATGGGAATTTGTTAATGTCCGCTGCGTAGAAAACCCGGTTGACCTTAATTAAAATACACATCAACCGCGGTGTAACCGTGATGGTCTCTTCTCGCGGAGTCCGGGAAGTGAACACCGTGTTGGAGTGTTGTCTCGACGTAAGTAGTTCAGATCACTTCTTGATCGCTACTAGCTTCACGACCGTGTTTTGCTTCTCTTCTCGCTCTCCTTTGTAATGTAGCCACCATATATGCTAGTCGCTGTCGCAGCTCCACCTCACAACTCTGTCCTTCCTATAAGCTTAAATAGTCTTGATCTCTGGTGTGAGATTGCTGAGCCCCGTGACTCAGATTCTACCAAAATAGTTTCAGTGCCGACGATGCCAGGCAGGTGAAGCAACCGAGCTCAAGTGGGAGTTCGACGAGGAACGTGGTCGTTATTATGTGTCTTTTCCTCGATGATCGATGAGTGGAGCCAGTTGGGACGATCGGGGATCTGTGTAGCATTTGGGGTATCTTCTTTTATTTTGGTTCCAGAGTCGGACCTTGAGTGTAATCTGAATGATGGATGTTTATTTATGTATTGTGTGAAGTGGCGAATCGAAGCCAACTATGTATCTATTTCCTTATGTATTACATGGGTTGTGTGAAGATTACCTCACTTGCGACATTGCTTTCAATGCGGTTATGCCTCTAAGTCGTGCTTCGACACGTGGGAGATATAGCCGCATCGAGGGCGTTACATGAAGTCGACACAGATGCACTCCTTCCCTCCCTTCTTTGGAGCAACGACAGGGTTGGCCAACCAATCCGGATATCGGACCTCGCGAATGACCCCAGCGGCTTCTAGTTTGCGGGTCTCCTGGACGATGAAGGCTTGCTTTTCAGTGGACTGCCGCCTCGCTTTGTGCTTCACGGGCGACGTTAGCACACGTGGAGGTGATGCTCGACACGCCTCTAGGGATCCCCGCCAACTGATCAGGCTCCTGTGCGAATACCTTCTTGTTTGCGCGCAGAACTTGACCAGGCCTCGTCCCCGCTCGGGCTCGAGGTTGGCGCCTATGGTGAAAGTGGCGCGATGGACCCGCCCTTGTCGACGGGTATTTGCTTGGTCTCTGCCTTTGTCTTGGGTGAACAACTGTTTTTCTTGGTTGGTGCAGCCCCTTGGGCTCAGGGGTCTCGCGTCGGGCTGGCTGTGCTTTGGCGCTGCCGTCTTGAAGGCGAGCTTGAGCACTCGAAGCGCATCTCCGGTGTCCCCGGCCACGGTGAGGACACCGTTGCTCCCGGGCATATTCATGAGGTTGTACGACGGGTGAGTCGCGACCATGAATTGGGCCAGTGCTGGGTAGCCGAGGATGGCGTTGTAGGGAAAGCCGATGGGGGCGATGTCGAAATCGACCAGCTCCGTGCGGAAGTTGTCGTAGGTGTCGAAGGTTACCGGGAGCCGGATCTGTCCAAGGAGCTGGATGACCCGCCCGACGCCTCGAGAAGGGCCGGCTAGCTGCAGCCGCTCCCGGGTATGCAGAGGAGGTTGAAGGCCTCAAATGAGAGCACGTTGAGGCCAGCGCCGCCCGCCGATGAGAGTCCCGTGACGGCCACCGGCAGATGGTGGGGGTGCACAAGATGGGGAGCGCACCTGAAAGCAGTGCTGAGTTGGAGGGGTGGTCCTCGAGCTGAAGGTCGACCGCCTTGCGCGCCGCCAGTCCGGGGGGCTCGTGGAGGCGGCGCCACCCAAGGACGAATGGCTTGACGTGGTGATTTGAAGGCGGCTGCGAGCCGCCAGAAGGCTGCGACGACCGGGGCGCCAAGAAAGCGTGGTGGTGAGGAAGAGGCCGCGCAGCTCTTCCTAAGAGGCCACGGAGGCTGCCGGCAGGTGGAGCAGCCATGCGCGCGGAGCGCCGGTGAGGGCCATGGGAAGCCAGTTGGCCATGACCCTGTCGTCACCTCCAGCTTCGAGGACGGCCTCCTCGTACGCCAGCAGGAAGGCCAGCGGATCGGTCGCCCGTAGTAGCGCGGCGGTGTCGTCGGCTTGAACTTGTCATCCACCGCACCGTTGCAGGCCGGGCCAGGCTCGAGCCTCTGGCCCTCAAGGCCAGCGCCGGCGGCGAGAGGGCGGCGCGCTGCTCATCGAGAGGCGGGTCGTGGCGGTGGCGGAAGGTAAAACTCCGGCGCACCCCTACCTGGCGCGCCAAATGTCGGATTTCGGGTTCCGGCAGACCCTTGAGGTTCGAACACTGGGGTGCGCGCGGAGATCTCGCCCTCTACCTACCTGCACCCCGCCACCTCGCTAGGATCTAAACTACGAAAGGAACAACACAAGAGACACAAGGTTTATACTAGTTCGGGCCACCATTGTGGTGTAATACCGTACTCTAGTTTGTGGTGTGGTGGATTGCCTCTTGGGCTGATGGTGATGAACAATACAAGGAAGAACAGCCTCGCGAGGGTCTGTTCTTGGCCGGGCGATGAACTGCTTGGAGGAGTTCAGTTGCACCCTCTCTCTCTCTCTCTCTCTCTCTCTCTCTCTCTCTCTCTCTCTCTCCTCTTTTTATCTCCCAGCTCTGTGCGTGGCTAGTCCTATTTATAGACAGAGGCCCTGGGCCTCTTCCCAAATATTGAGCGGGAAGGGCGCCAACAATTGGCCATTTTGAAGGGGAACATCTGGTACACTTATCCTCGACTAAAGTTGGTCCTCGCTTTGCCAAAGGCTCGTGGTGACGCCGCTTGGGCTCCACAATGACTTCCTTCCTGCCGTTGGGCTGGTCTTGGTCTTGTGGCACCGAAATGGACGCCTTTGCTGGATTCTCTCGCCTGCGCTTGCTCCCTTTGCACCAAAGAGGAAAGGGCGACACTGGGCTGGCTGGCGCCCGCCCGGTGCCCTTGGTCGTCATGGCTTGTGTCATGGGCACCTCGTGAGGTACCCCGTGATTGATCTCTCCGCCTCATGAGCCAGCCTTATGAGGCCGCAGGCTCGAGGAAGCTCCCTGTCGTCCGCCTCATGAGGCTTGGCCTCGCGAGGGTCTTGAGCTTGTGTTGATGAAGTTGGACCGTGATGGGCCCCCTTGAGCCACGCCAGCAGGCCGCAGCGAGCAAGTCTGGGACCCCGCCCGTAAGCGCCGACATAATCGCCAAGAGGAGGACAGGTCTCTCAGAGGCATCCATCACGGCCTGTCGATAGCAGCCCGAGTGGGATCCTGTGGCCCAGCCCCGGAGAAGTCGTAAGTATATGAAACCGAACACGCATATGCGCCCCGGGATTGTTTTTGGGTATAGTAGTTTTAATCTGCTATATTTTGCACAGTCCGCAAGGTCTCATACTGGACAGTCCTCATCTGAGGATTCGCTGAGCTCGGACGCCTTGGCGAGCAAGACGCCTCCAGAGGCCCCTTCACCAAAGTCCCGGCGCGACACTGAGGTGTCGTCTCAACGGGGCCTGGACCAGGGGGGCATATCACTGGGGCCGGACACACGGGAGCGATAGCCCCTGAGTGTGCCATCAGCAGGGGCGATCTTGGGTTTGGCCCACAGTCGGACAAGGTCCAGGAGACCTCTAAGGCTCCCGGATCGGGGGAGCATCCGCCTTCGATGGTGGGAGGCCTACCTACTCCGCCGGCAACCTCTGTTCAAGCAGAGTTGCCAGGCGGTCTATTGACAGCGTTAAAGAATGCGTCTATCGTTGATGAACATCGGACCCTTATGGGTGCGGTGGTTGAAAAGATTCAGTCCGCCGAGAGCGGGCTGAACGAGTCCTGCCTTTGTCTTATAAAGGCCTTTGAGGTATGTTTCCTAAGAAACCTTTGAGGAATAGTCATAATATGAGTAGTAGCCCCTGATACACTGTCCGTCGAAAGAGAGAGAGCCGGGCAGGGGATCAAATCCTCTTTTTTCGTGGGAACTTCTGTTAATGACGTGTACCGCTTTGTTTGAAAACAGGCGTCTGCGGAGAAGACGGCTGCTCATAATGCGGAATTGTCCGAACTGAAGCGGAGCCTGGAACGGGCCGAGGAAGAACTTGTCCGCGTGAGGAAGCAATTAGAGGATAAGAAAGGTATGTTGAAACATTGTCTTGCATTAGGCACGAATAAGTAATTGTGCTTATTGAAAAGTATTTGTGTTGTATGCCCTAGGAGTGGGTGCCGAATATGAGGCACTGAAGAAGGCACTAGGGTTACACAGAGTCGGTTACAAGGGAGGAGATCTATACATCCAAATTGCCAAGCTTGCCCTCCACGCCAAGGAGAGTCCCATTCGGACACGGAACGCAGTCTTCAATCTTGTATCTTCATAGTCCATCAGTCCGGCCAAAGGATATAGTCCGGCTGTCCGAGGACCCCCTACTCCAGGACTCCCTCAATAGCCCCTGAACCAGGCTTCAATGACGATCAGTCCGGCGGGCAGATTGTCTTCGGCATTGCAAGGCGGGTTCTTCCTCCGAATACTCCATAGAAGATTTTGAACACAAGGATCGTGTCCGGCTCTGCAAAAAAAAAATTCCACATACCATCGTAGAGAGCATAATATTTCCACAAATCTAACCTGGTGACAACTTTTCATAACGTGACATCACGCCATCGTCCGGTCATTACGAACTATTTTCCCCAGCCTGCCACTGCATGTGTTGCGAGGCGGTTTTATTGGTACGTCTTGTCGAAGCAGAGATCGTCTCCCCTTTATCACGGGATTCTCATCAATACGGGTATGGGTAACCCAACCGTGCCTATTGGTATGACTCCTCAATTTTAGGCAAGTTCCAAACGGCCACGCGGAGGATGCTTGATATTCACCCTCTTTATAAAGGGGCCAAGGCCTGTCCTTTTCTTCTCGTGCTCGATCCTTCCCTTCCCCCACCTCGAATTCCAACATCCAAGGCTCAGGCTAAGCGCTTCGGACCTTCAATTATGTCCGGATCCAACATTCAAGGTCAGGATGGCCTCCTCATCACTGAGAGGAGGACATCAAGAAGCTAAGAGAAGCCCGTATCCGACCGTCGAAATCTCGCACAGGCCGCCTGCTCAAGGGCAGGTCATCCCCACTCCCGAACCCAACTAGAGTGTCGTATTTGTTTCCCACTTCCTCCGAGGGCTAGGCTTTAGTCTCGATCCCTTTGTTAGAGGGCTTATGTTCTATTACGGGCTCAGTTTCCACGATCTAGCTCCAGATTCCATCCTTCACATCTCGTCGTTTATCGTCGTGTGTGAGGCCTTCCTCTGCATCCCCCCACACTTCGCCTATGGCTCAAGACCTTCAATGTGAAGCCGAAGATGATCGATGGGTGACACGCAGAATGCGGAGGTGCCATAATAAGCAAAGGAGCCGACGCCTCATGGCCAAAGGGTTCCTTCCCGGAGGTGTCCAGCTTATGGCAACGGGAGTGGTTTTACATCACAGCTCGCTCGCCGCTTCGCCACAATGCTGGCGTCATGGGTCAACAAGGGGCTGGACTGGGGGCCAGTGAATGATGTGCCGACATTACACAGTCGCATCCGAGATCTCCTCCGGAGAGATATGAACCTTGTCAAGGTAATGCAAGTCATGCTAGTTCGTCGAGTCCTGCCTTGCAAACGTCGACCTCTCCGTATGTGGGAGTTCAACCCGGAAGGACCGCGAACTATTCAGCAATTCTTCGGCGTGACGCTTCAAGAGATGTATGGATTGTTCTTCGGATCACGAATAAAGTGTCCGGACACCACCGAGGATGCGGGTCTGAGCTACAATCATCCAGATACCCATGTAAGTAATTCCGCGACTGAACATGCTGTCTTTTTATTTATCACAACATCATTCTGAAAAGTCGCTCTTTGACCAGGACTGGATAAACAAGGCGAAGATGATCAGGTGTTCGGCCCCCCTTCCCGAAGGCTCACCGGATCCTGTACTAGCCATGATGCTTGAGCTTGCACCTTTTCAAGCGCCATCAGGGGAATAAAAGGGAGGAATGAAGAAGCCGCAAGTGGGCCTCACGCATTGCTCATCCAAACCGGGCGAATTAATGTCTCCGCGAAGGAGGATAATCAGGGAGAAGAATCTGAAATTCCCTCTCCCCAAGGAAGGAAAAGGACCGCCTCTGAAGACTTGGAAACAAGGGTTTCCAAACAAGGGAAGAAACCTTCGCCAGGGGGCCCTGCCCCAGAGGGCTTTCCTACCGCACAATGCCCGCAAGGGGATCAGCCCTCCACCGAGCTGTAAGTAAACAACAGTGCTTTATAGTAAATATATCCTGCTTTATTTCTGAGGACAATAATCGGGATGTATATCTTGTAGTTCGGATCGTAGCCCTTCTCAACAGAGTTCATCTTCGGGGGATCTTCTTCCGGAGATGATGGAGAGCGAAACGCCTCCCCTTGTCTCCCCGCCTTGCGGGGCGGACGACCCTGAGGTGTCATCACGGAGGCTTTCTCCTGATCCGCCAAGGCCAGAAGGTAACCCTTCGGCCACCCGAAGTCTAGAGTACTCGGCTCCTAAGGAGAGCAACAAAAAGAGTCCGGGACTGTCCGGTGCACAACTGGACGTGCCGATGGGTCTTCTGGAGCAAGCGGCTATCTCAGAGGCGCATCATACTTTAATGGGTACGGTGATTGAAAGAATTTCATCTGCCAAAAGTGGATTGCATGAAGCTTTTAGGAGCATGCTAAGAGGCTTTGAGGTACGCAAAGTAACACATATTTTTTTGACGGTACCGCACATGCTAAGTGTGCTCTGTACATATAGTACCCCCTGAGACTCTGGTTGACGTCCAAAGGCGGCAAACAGAGGATCATAGTCCCAGGTAGTGATCGCGCTGCTTACATGTGCAAGCGGCTGAGGGTCCGGAGGCTGGCCGGACTGAGTTTGCGAACTAAGGCGGTAGCTTGACGCGGCAGATGCCGACATCGTGCTTGTGAACAAGCGGCTTGACGAGGCACAGGGTATGTATTTCCGGGTGGTCAACAAATATTAAGAGGAGCATGATGCTAGTATCTATAATATGTTATTTATTACAGATGGAGCTGCCGCCGTGGAGACCCTTCGGGCGGAACTTGCGAAAGCCAAGGAACAAGCCAGAAGAAGCGATGCGGCCACCCTAAAGACGACTGAAGAGTTAAAAGCCGAACAGGTTGCTCTTTGCCAGAGCGAAGATAAAATAGCCAAGATGGTTGTTGAGCTGAAGGATGCCGCCGACCGGTATGAGCTTCTTGAAAAGGAAAGCCAGGTGAAAGCGGCGGACCTGAAGAAAGCCATGGTAGCAGCCAAGGAAGCCCGTTCTAAAATCAGAGCGGCGAAGGAGGAGCTTCGTCAAGCCGGAGATATCACTGCTGGGAAGCCCTTTTTGTTGCGGTCGAAGTTTGGAGATCTGAAGTATGCCCCTCTGGATCAGTTATGGAGTGCTGCAGACACGTATTCGGACTTGGCAACAAGTGCTGCTGATGCGACTGAGTTTTTCAAGGATAAAAAAGATCACAAAGTGGAAAAGTTGTTCTGGACGCAGTTCAGTGCTCCACGCGTCCGCTGCTGTTAAATGAACAAATGGCCGAGTGGGCTGAGCTCCATAGATTGTCCGGACTTGCCATGAGGTATGTCGTGGATCATCTTTGGCCGGAAGGACCAAGGCCGAATAGTTATTTTAGTTTAGTGAAACGATTCCTTAGTGTCGTGCTGCATATCGATGCTGTAAAGAGGTCGGCGTGCATAGAGGGTGCGCGGATGGCTCTTGCCAGTGTTAAGACATCCTAGGCGGAGATGGAGGCCACCGCTATTGCAACCCATGGTCCGGCCGTAGGCCAGGTGTCGGCCGAGCACTATTTTGAGGAAGTCCTTGAAGGTTCTCGTTTAATAGAGGCTCAGTGCTCGAAGAGTATCATGTTTGAGTGACATGTATCCCAATTGTAAGAACAATGCTATTTGGGTTATAAAGGCTGTGTTTATACTTTTGCCTGAAAGTATTATGATGCCTCCTGTGCGGCCAGATATGTATGTATATAACCTGAAAGTTTGCGATGTCGCTTTTCCCCCACGCATATAATGCGGGGTGTCAAAAAGCGCCAGATTCACACTTTACCCAACGTCTTGGTCCATTAAGGAGGTGATAGCGCGGCGAACAAGGCAATCGGACTATATGGCTTTAACACTTTCACTTAGCCATAGGAGTTTGACGGTAGGGCTACTATATAGCCCCTGGTACTTCCGCGCTCATCCGAATACGGGGCGCGTACATACATGACCGGGAAACGGTCCTTCGTTAATGCGGAGGAACCGCGAAGATTCCGCTGGGGTCATCGAGTGGTTGACCAGTCTCGCGCTTTATCATGACAGTCCGTTTTTGGCTTTCTCTACTGAGGTGCTTATCCAGATGAACCAGGGCACAATCGCAGTAGTTCTCCCGGTGCCACCTTAGCCGATAGAGCGGAACGTAAGGTAGCAAAACACAGGAGCCGGGCAAACCCAACTATTGACCAAAGACATGATTCGGAGCTGATGCATATAAGGCCAAACTCGCGACGCCGAACACTCCCTAAGGTATTCGGACTTTACAAAATATGCTGGGCTAAGTAACACCCTCGATAATAAACCCTGAATTTCCAGGTACGTGCATTAGTCTGACGTGACTAAATGTCAATAACGCCATCATCCCTCCCGGTTGTGTTGAGTATCCGGAGGGTGTGAAGCAACAAGAGAAAGTAAAAAAGGTTTACGCAGGGTCTTAATCTAAAAGAAACCTTTGAACAGGGCCCTCTGCACGTCTGCGCCTGTGTCTCCGTTGTGCCGTATCCTGGAAGGGTGTAGCACGATGATCATCTGCAAAAGAGAAAGACCCAGGTGAAACTCTTCATGTGAAAAAATTTTTTATACTTAATGAACCATTAAAATTCAACCTAAATAAGGTCAAGCCGAACTGTAGTTCTTTTTACATGCGGGAAGCCGCTAGCACCACCTATGGGGGTATGTCCATCGACCCACTCTCAGGTTTATCTGAGCTGTTACAGCCAGTGGTGCGCCGGACTCATCTAGCCATGTTCGCGGTCTTGACGACCGATCATTTGTTCTGTTTGAAGAGGCCGTTCAGTGTTCGGCTGCTAACGCCGCCGCACATTCTTCCGCACGTAAGGAATGCTCTGTGTTTCCACTAACTATGATGATGCCACGTGGACTGGGCATCTTAAGTTTAAGATAAGCGTAGTGCGGTACTGCGTTAAAACGAGCGAAGGCCGTTCTTCCGAGTAGTGCTTGATAGCTGCTTCGAAATGGAGCGATGTCGAAGGTTAACTTTTCACTTCGGAAGTTGTCGGGAGAACCGAATACAACCTCTAGTTCTAGAGAGCCCGTACAGCGGGCCTCTCGGCCTGGTATTACTCCTTTAAAGGTAGTATTGCTTTGGCTGATTCTTGCCGGGTCTATCCCCATTTTGCGGACTGTGTCCTGATATATTAGATTAAGACTACTGCCGCCGTCCATAAGGACTCGGGTGAGATGGTATCCCTCAATTATTGGGTCTAGCACCAAGGCGGCCGATCCTCCGTGCTGGATACTAGTCGGATGATCCCTGCGATCGAAAGTGATCGGGCAGACCGACCACGGGTTGAACTTGGGGGTGACGGGCTCCATGGCGCATATGTCTCGGAGTGCGCATTTGCTCCTCCTCTTCGTTACGTGAATCATGTTCACTGTTTTGACCTCTGGTGGGAATTTTTTCATCCCCGGTGTTTTTGGTGGCGAGGCTCACCTCGTCTTCTCTTGGTGTCTCCCTCCCTTGTGTTCGGCATTTAGCTTGCGGCCTGCTTGAAGACCCAGCATTCTCTGTTGGTGTGATTTGCAGGTTTGTTGAGGTGCCATGAATCGACATAATCTGTCTAGAATCTTGTTTAGGCCGGATAGTCCATCTCGCTGCCTTTAAATGGCTTTTTCCGTTGACCGGGTCGAGATCCCCTGAATCCGGCGTTTACCGCTGTGTTGTCTGGGCTGTCTTCATTGTTTTGACGCTTACTTTTATTGCGTCGTGGTTTTCCATTGCCATCCCTAACTTCGGATGTGCCTGGGTCGCTTGTGCCGCTACGGGCCAGCCAACTATCTTCGCCCGCACAAAAGCGGGTCATAAGGCTTGTGAGGGCTGCCATTGTCCTTGGTTTTTCCTGGCCGAGGTGTCTGGCGAGCCATTCGTCCCGGACACTGTGTTTGAAAGCCACTAAGGCTTCGGCGTCCGGGCAGTCTACAATTTGATTCTTCTTACTAAGGAATCTGTTCCAAAGCTTTCGGGCTAACTCTCCGGGCTGTTGAATTATATGACTTAAATCGTCTGCATCCGAAGGTCGGACATAGGTCCCTTAAAAATTAGCCCTGAAAGCATCCTCAAGCTCCTCCCAACTTCCAATGGAGTTTTCAGGGAGGCTCTTCAGCCAGTGCCAAGCTGGTTCCTTCAACTTGAGGGGAAAGTATTTGATGGCATGGAGATCATCTCCACCAGCCATGTGGATATGAAGGATAAAGTCTCAATCCGCACCCTGTGGTCCGCCGTTCCGTCAGATGCCTCTATATTCACGGGTTTGAATCCTCTCAGAATTGGTGATCCAGCACCTCATCGGTGAAGCATAGGGGGTGCGCGCACCCCTGTATTTGGATGTGTCATGGCATTCTGACGGTTGTAGTGTTCGGCTATGTTTCTGTGCCGGAGCCCGCTTCCTAGATCCGTAGATGGACCTGGTCATACCGGATTTTTTGTGCAAGTCCTCACGTAGATTGTGTGCTGGCTTATGCGCGACATCGTTAGCCGCCCTACCGTGGCCACTGGGTGGTCGATCCGGCTGATCGGCCGTTTTATTTTTCGGCCATATAGGCTCTAAAGCCTCGTCATCGAATTCAGGCAACAGCTTGCACTTTGATAGTTTGTGTGGCGCCCTCGCCGTGCATTTTTTCTCGCAGTGTCGAGCACTTTGTTCCATCTATTGTTGGGTGTATTTTGTGCGGCCTTAAGCCTTTGCTTCTGCTTATTTAGACTCCTCGAGGTGGCAACCAGCCTTCTATGGAGGTTCTCTTGCTCCAAGTGCCTTTCTGGGATGATGTGTGCATCATCGTCCGGACTGTTCTCCTCTCCGAGACAGGTTGATTAGCTTTACCCTCGCCGTCGCCGGATCGGACGGGCTCCGCATTATGTTCGTCGTCTGCTGGTTCATCCTGCTGTGCCGCTGGATCTATGTGGTCGCTGCTTCCTTTGGAGTCGACCGGGTATTATTTTTCCCGCGCTGTTGTCTTTGTTTTTTGCCGAGGCGGATTTGGAGCGGCGCTCACGCCGCCGCTTTGGTTGCTTCTCGAGGGAACTACCCTTCGCTGCATCCTTCCGTTCCTCGTCATTGTTTTCTTTGGGTGTATCCACCATATATAGATATCGTGTGATGAAGTGGTTGTCCAGCGCCCTCTGGGCGATGGTTCTTGTTCCTCTCCTGCGTCGTCGTCCATACCGTTGATGTCTTCGGAGTCGAAATCGAGCATGTCGGTTAGATCGTCGACAGTGGCTATTAAGTGGGTGGTGGGTGTGGAACGAATTTCTTCGTCATCCGCTTCCCACTCAAGCCGGACATAGTTCAGCCAAGGGTCTCCTGACAAGGAGAGAGACCTTAATGAATCAAGCACGTCGCCAAAGGGCGAGTGCTGGAAAATATCCGCGGAGGTGAACTCCATGATCGGTGCCCAATCAGATTCGATAGGCATGGACGCGGGCGGTGCGGAGCCCGTGGCCGGGGACGGATCCAAGTGTCCGGCAACACAGGTCTCATAGGAGGTGAAATCAGTATTCGTCTCTATCGCCACTAAGTGTGCGGCCTCCGTGGCGGGGTTCAGCCACCCGTCCTCGGACGGCGCGATCTGCTCCGGATTGAGGGCCGGAGTGGCCACAGGTGTGATTTCCCGAACACCTTCCGATGACAGAGCTAGATCATGCTTGTCGTGACTGTGCAGCGCACCTGACATGGGCTCGAATCCATCAAAGATCAAGTCTCCGCGAATGTCGGTAGTATAGCTTAAGTTTCCAAACCTGACCTGACGGCAAGGGGCATAGCTCTCGATCTGCTCCAGATGGCCAAGCGAGTTGGCCCGCAGTACGAAGCCGCCAAATACGAAGATCTGTCCAGGGAGAAAAACCTCACCCTGGATCGCATCGAATTTGATGATCGAAGGAGCTATCAAGCCTTATGGTGACGGCACAGTCATACTCTCAATGAAAGCACCAATGTCGATGTCAAAACCGGCGGATCTCAGGTAGGGGGTCCCGAACTGTGCGTCTAAGGCGGATGGTAACAGGAGGCGGGGAACACAATGTTTACCCAGGTTTGGGCCCTCTCGATGGAGGTAATACCCTACTTCCTGCTTGATTGATCTTGATGATATGAGTATTGCAAGAGTTGATCTACCACGAGATCGTAGAGGCTAAACCCTAGAAGCTAGCCTATGATTATGATTGTTGTTGTCCTACGGACTAAACCCTCCGGTTTATATAGGCACCGGAGGGGGCTAGGGTTACACAGAGTCGGTTACAAGGGAGGATATCTACATATCTGAATTGCCAAGCTTGCCTTCCACGCCAAGGAGAGTCCCATCCGGACACGGAACGAAGTCTTTAATCTTGTATCTTCATAGTCCATCAGTCCGACCAAAGGATATAGTCCGGCTGTCTGAGGACCCTCTAATTCAGGACTCCCTCACCAGGCCTGGCGCCAGGCCATGATGATCATAGGGTGGCATCTCAGCACACCCCCAGGAGGGGCCGCCCGGCCTTGCCACGCCCGGGGGTGACGTATCCCGGGTAGGATGAGTGGCGTCGCGGACCAGGTCATCCTTGCGAGGTCCTCCGGGCCCCTCATGGAAAGGCGCGCGGGCATAGCGGGGACTGGCACGTGCCCCCGGCACTGCTTGCGACATAGGCAGGGTGCAGAAGGGTGCTGCACCCATGCAGGCGGCATCGAGCAGCTCAGCAACCCGCTCTAGCAGGGCGTCATGGCCGCCTTCCGCATGCCTGCATCGCAGCAACTCTCGCGCCACGATGAGCACAGCTCGCGTGTTCGCTTGCTCCCAGCGGGTGTGTAGCACCGTCGCCGCGGCATAGCTCGAAGATCGTGTGGTGGCGCACTTGCGGCGCGGCGTGAGAGCGAGCAGCGGTGGTCCGTGTCGCCCATGGCCTTCTGCGCTGGGCGGCATGCAGGCTGCAAGGAGCGTGAAGTGGAGGTCTTCTTGGGCGGTAGGCGCTACCCGGGCGGGCCGAGCGACCTAGTGCTCAGCGTGGCCTCGAGGGGCGTCAGCCATGGGAACGACGGAGTGGCGGCGAATCGACCGGAGGAAGAGAGTCTCCGACGCACCCCTACCTGGCCCGACAAATGTCGGATTCTGGGCTCCGCAGACCCAAGATAGGTTTGAACTCTGGGGTGCGTGTGAAGAACTCAACCTCCCCAGTCTGCCAACTCGTCGATCCCATAGCCTAGCTCGATGAACTGGAAGGAAACGGGACACAACAGTTTACCCAGGTTCGGGCCACCTTGCGGTCTAAAACCCTACTCCTGCTTTGTGGTGGATTAGCCTTGAGGTGGGCTGACGATGAACTAGTACAGTCGGAGAACAACCTCAGGAGGCGTGTTTGAGGGAGTCCTGGATTAGGGGGTCCTCGGACAGCTGGACTATATCCTTTGGCCGGACTGTTGGACTATGAAGATACAAGATTGAAGACTTCGTCCCGTATCCGGATGGGACTCTCCTTGGTGTGGAAGGCAAGCTTGGCAATTCGGATATGTAGATCTCGTCCCTTGTAACCGACTCTGTGTAACCCTAGCCCCCTCTGGTGTCTATATAAACAGAAGGGTTTAGTCCGTAGGAGACGAACAATCATAATCATAGGCTAGCTTCTAGGGTTTAGCCTCTACGATCTCGTGGTAGATCAACTATTGTAATACTCATATCATCAAGATCAATCAAGCAGGAAGTAGGGTATTACCTCCATCGAGAGGGCCCGAACCTGGGTAAACATTGTGTCCCCCGCCTCCTGTTACCATCCGCCTTAGACGCACAGTTCGGGACCCCCTACCCGAGATCCGCCGGTTTTGACACCGACATTGGTGCTTTCACTGAGAGTTCCACTGTGCCGTCATCATAAGGCTCGATGGCTCATCTTATTGTCAAGGACAACATCACCTCGGGGGGAGCCCTGGATATAGGCCAAACCCTCCGATTAGGCGGCTTCGTCATGACCGCCCGTTCGGTCGTTGCGCCGACAATGACTTCTCAGGTCATCAAAAATAGCCTCCATGTTGGCTCGGGATTCGCCGTGCAGATGGATCCAATGGAGCTCTCTTCCTTGAACAAGCTCTTGGATCGCGTCGCCGCCTTGGGAGTCGCTACGGACTATGATCAGATCGGGCTTAAACCCGACCAAAGGGAGATCAATTCTCCGCCGGTCACCCATCAGATAGCGGTGGTGGAGGAGCAACGCAGCAATTCTTGCTCTATCTTGAGGACGAACTATGTCCAGATTCCCGAGCTCTCCGAGCCGGATACCCGTCTATGGGAGGTCATTGCCCAAGCTTTGAACCTAGAATCAGACAGCAGGCCAGATCTATTGGGCAACATCCCGGAGCCCGAACTGCCAAGCTCAGAAGCTCCTCCGCCCTTGGGTCTCAGATCGGGTCAGGGTTCGGACCTAAATCTACCCACCCACCCAGATATAAGTGATATCCCACATTAGACAAGATCCCCAAGAGACATTACATCACTATTAGGCCAGATTCCTCCTTGTAATGAGCAAGGTTAAGGACTGTCGCGAGGAAGACGCAATTTCATTCTTTTGCAAAACTTTGACGGACAAGGGAATCCTCAACGCCATAAGTCGCCGTGACAAAGCACACTTCGCCGACTTGGCGGCCATAGTACAGAAGTATTGTGCGATGGAAAGCGCCTGGAAAACCCAAACAAAATTCTGGGATCCTCCGGCCCTCATCAAACCCCCCCGTCCGAACTAAAAGGGTGTACTCTCGTAAGTCACCCGATCCAATTACAAAGAAACCAAAGCCCACTACAGGTATGGAACTCATATGGAGGGATGGCTCAATGGGCCATGCAAAATTCACAGCACAACGGATACCATGCCAACACATAGCCTTAGAGCATGTTGGATACTCCGGCAGGTGGCCAAGAGCGGCGAGGATACCCTCATCAGTAATACAACAGAGCACCATCCCGTGGAAAATAACAATACAGTATTGACAGTCTTCAAGACCTTCGCCTCAAATAATAGGCGTAAGCGTGCACTCCGCAGCCTTGCCGAAGTCTGCCTCGTAGCAGCAATAAATCCATGGAGCGACACAGCTATAACCTTCAATGCAGTGACAAACCTAAATTTTGAACAGCCCGAGCACCAGCCGCCTTGGTCCTTAGTCCAATTGTGGACGGCTTCCGGCTTACTAAAGTGCTCATGGACGGTGGTAGCGGATTAAACCTCATCTATGAGGAAACCCTTTGAAAAATGGAAATAGACAAGAGCCGCATTGAGCAAAGCAGCACGACCTTCAGAGGAATCATCCCTAGTTGGGAGGCATGATGTGCAGGAAAAATCACACTAGACGTGGTATTCGGCACGCGGGAGAATTATAGGTCCGAAGAATTATAGGTTCGACTTCAAGGACCTTAACAAGGCTTGCCCCAAGGATCCCTTCCCCCTCCCCCGCATCGATCAAATTATCGACGCTACCACAGGACACGACTCATTGTGTTTCCTCGACGCATACTCCGGATACCATCAAATTAAGATGGCGGAGTCCGATCAAGCCGCAACGGCATTTATCACTCCATACGACCCCTTCTGTTTTAACACCATGCCTTTCAGGCTCAAAAACACCGGTGCAACCTATCAACGCATGATTCAGACATGCCTGGAAACACAAATTGGCAAAACAGTGGAGGCATACATAGACGACGTGGTCATTAAAACCAGACACGTCGAATCCTTAATAGACGACTTGAGGCTCACGTTCGACAATCTCCGAACATATGACACCAAGCTCAATCCGGAAAAAATGTGTTTTCGGCGTGCCCGCCGGAAAGCTCTTGGGCTTCATTGTCTCCAGTAGAGGAATCGAAGCAAATTCGGCTAAAATCCGAGCTCTCTCACAATTGGCTATCCCAACAGACCTCAAGCAAATCCAGAAATTAACTGGATGTGTGGCTGCCTTAAGCCGCCTTATCTCCCGATTAGGAGAAAAGGCACTACCCCTTTATCGCCTTCTTCGACGCACCGAACACTTCGAGTGGACGGATGCGGCCACAGCCGGATTGGAAGAAATAAAAGTCGTTTTGGCCACCAACCCAATCTTGGTCGCGCCAATTGTCGGCAAACCAATGTTGTTATATATGGCGGCAACACACCAAGTTGTAAGCGCAGTGCTCGTCGTCGAACGAAAGACGGATGGACATAAGTTCCCGCTTCAAAAGCCGGTATACTATGTATCCACTATCCTCACTCCATGCAAATCACGGTACCCACATTATCAAAAGATAGCATACGTGGTCTTCATGGCATCCCAGAAATTACGACACTACTTTCAAGAGTGTTCAATTACGGTGGCCTCTGAAGTACCACTCAATGACATAATAAATAACTGCGATGCCACGGGCTGGATTGCTAAATGGGCTATCGAGCTCCTCCCGTTCAACATAACATACAAACCACGGCGAGCCATTAAGTCACAAGTACTGGCTGATTTCGTGGCCGAATGGACAGAAGCCGAACTCCCTAAAGAGTACGGCGCGTACTCCAATTGGATCATGCACTTTGACGGATCTAAGATGCTGGCTGGTCTGGGGGCAGGCGTCGTCCTGACATCCCCCAGCGGAGATACAGTCCAATGCATACTCCAAATATTATACACAGACTCCAATAATGCAGCGGAATATGAGGCCCTGTTGCATGGTCTCCGGATAGCAGTCTCCAAGGGCATTCAACGCCTAGAGGTGCGTGGGGATTCAAACCTCAAAATATCTCAAATAAATGGAGACTTTGACGCCAAGGACCCAAAAATGGCGGCTTACCGCAACGCCGTCCTCAAAATATCAGCTCGGTTCGAGCGGCTTTAATTCCACCATGTGGTCAGGGAAAACAATAAAGCGGCGGATATCCTCGCCCGCATCGGTGCTAAGCGCGACCCTGCCCCACCTAATATCTTCTTGGAAAGGCTGTTTAAGCCATCCGTGGAATGGGAAGGAGAGACCGGCAACAACAGTCCGGATCCGGCCACAACACCAGATCCCGAACACTCTGACATAATCGGAGGCTCCGCCACCAAAATAACGCCTTCGGCCCATGCGATTATGGCTGTCATCGCCCCGTGGACAGAACCTTTCTTGGCCTACCTAATTAGGCAAGAACTCCCTCAGGACCCAAATGAGGCACGTTGCATTGTACGGCGGTCTAAAGCCTACAGGGTCCACGAGGGAGAGCTTTATAAGAAAAGCGCTACCGGAGTACTTCAAAGATGCATCTCCGAAGAGGAAGGATGACAGCTTTTGGCAGAAATTCATGCTGGACTGGGCGGCCACCACGCCGTAGCTCGGGCCCTTGTAAGCAAGGCCTTCCGTACTGGTTTTTACTGGCCGGCGGCCCGAGCAGACGCACAAGACCTCGTTCAACGTTGCGTCGGTTGCCAGCTTTTCACAAACCAAAGCCATATGCCACCTACCGCTCTCCAAACAATCCCCATTACTTGGCCCTTTGCGGTCTGGGGGCTTGATATGGTCGGACCCCTTAAAGGGGGAAGCATCAAGAAAAAATACCTATTGGTCATGGTGGATAAATTCACCAAATGGATAGAAGCCAAACCAGTTAAAACATCCAAATCCGGACCAGTGATAGACTTTATATCCGGGGTTGTACACCGTTACGGCGTCCCCCACAGCATCAGCACCGATAACGGCTCCAACTTTACAGCCGATGAGGTAAAAACTTGGTGCGGCAACATGGGCACTAAGCTCGATTATGCCTCTGTCTATCACCCCCAAATAAACGGTCAGGTTGAGCAGGCAAATGGTCTCATTATGAGAGGCATTAAACCCAGATTAGTGCGATCCTTGAAGGAATCGGATACGCACTGGGTCGAGGAGCTCGACTCCGTACTATGGGGGCTGCAGACACGCCGAATAGCACTACCGGATACACACCGTTCTTTATGATGTATGAGGCAGAGGCGGTACTGCCCTGCGACATAATTCATGACACACCTTGAGTGCGCATGTATGAAGAGAAAGAAGCCGAGCTTGATCGGAAGGGACAGTTTGGACGCCCTGGAGGAGGAGCGTGACGTGGCAAAAGCCCGCTCCGCATTCTATCTGCAGTAGGCTCGACGGTATCAAAGCAGAGAAGTACGGGCCAAAACTTATAACGTTGGCGAACTCGTTCTATGCCTACCGGAGAATAAAAAGGACAAGCTCAAGCCCAAATGGGAAGGTCCCTTTGTTATTGACCAAGTTCTGACCAATGGAGCGTAACGTCTGCGGGATGCATCGGATAATAGACTCAAGCCAAACACATGGAACGCGGCCAGACTCCGAAGGTTCTACGCCTAGTGTCGGACTATGTGTTTGTCTCCTTACCTCCGTAAACTTTTTATATATCCGTTATCTGTCTTTTCTTTCTTTCTTTCTCCTTTTTTTTCTTTTTTTCTCTCACAGCCTCAAAAGGTTAAAATGTGTCTTGACCACACAATCTTGACGCGCTAGGCGTCCTCATTATACCTGGGGGCTTCTTATACAGAAGCTTAATATAATTATGTTCAGGGCTTTATGCCCCCCGCACAAGTGTTACTTCTCCACATGTACCTTTTCTTCGCCATTATATGCATCGATATGACTTAAGTTTTGGCCAAGCTGGGTTGCCTGGCTCTTGTGTTTATGCCCTACGTTCCCGTTAATTCGGCTAGGGCATAAGGGGAGCACCTCTAAGATTGTTACTGCCGGGTCAGCCGGATGTGTACCTCAGATTGGGTGAAGCCAAAAGCTAGCATTCTTAAGGGAATATTTTTTTTGACCTGGAAGGGAATATTCGGTCGGTGAACAAAAGATGACTTTTACCTATTGTAATACATGCCCCTAGATGTTTATATCCTGCGTCTCTTTTCGCAGTTCGGACATGCACATTAATGCATGCGTACCCAGGGTAAGGAACCCTTAACGGAACTATTCTCCCTGGAAGATGTTTCTTACTATCCATGTAATATAACATAGCTAGTTGGGTACTTGTCTGTTCAAGCACTTATGACCCCTAGCCTGGTTTCCACGCGTACCCCGGTTTTTACATAACTGAGCGGGTATTCGGATACACTCCGGACTGTCGGGTCCGGAGGTCGAAGCGAAAAGGTCCGCCATGACAAATGATTTACAATCCGGCTAGGGACAAAATATGTCCTTTGAAGTACACAGTCACTTAGACTGACTAAATTATGCTTTTGTACCATCCAACAAGTTGTCTAGCCTACAATCCTGTTGGGAATACTTTGCGGCTAATTTTACCTGGTCATACACAAGACTAGCGGGGATCTCTTTCCCATCAGACCCTACAGGTCCGACCTCGGCCATGTGGTTCGGGTCAGTCTTGGTACACCGCGTCTTCACCATGGCCCAGGCTTCCCTTGCACCTTGTCGGCAGGCCGATATCTTCCATAATCGGAAGCGCCGCCGCACTCCCTTGAGCACCTCTATGAGGTCCCCCATGCCTCCTGACAGGGAAGCAGATGGCCACAAGGCCTGGGCAATGCCCTGCATCACCTGCCGAACTTGTTCGTGCAGTCGTGAGAGCTCTTGCAGAAGATCGCCTGTAGATCCGGGCATCTCCTCTTTGGGATGACCCGTGAGCATACCTACATATATAACTCTTTTAGCCGGTTTCTTCGCCGAACTCTACAAAAGTTCGTTCAAGCACTTACTAAATATGCCGCGTCGAAGCCTCTTGTTCTCCTTTACGGAGTCCGCAAGCTGGGCTCGAACATCTTTCAGTTCAACGCCCAGCCGGGTATTGGCATTTGGGAGATCATTTTTCTCCCGCCTAACCTGCGTAAGCACGCGCTCACCAGCCTTTAGCTTTCGTTGAGCATGTTGCTCAACCCCTCGCACGACCCCCTGATTCACTCCGGGGTCATCTGCAGAATCTATTGTTAGATTTGCATGCATGCCGAATACTAACTGGTACATGTCATTCTTTTTGATAGAAACAAGTGTTACCAGATGGGGCCTTCTCGGACTCCTTCATTGTGGCAACTGCGGCCCGTAGCTGGGCTTTGCATTCCTCCAGCTCTTGAGACAATTGGGTATACTTCTCCGTAAGAACCTACACATATAATGATCCTCAAATCAGTTGTGCCAACTGTTTCAAGTCTCAGGGGCTACTGGTGTACATAATTATCAGATTTTCTTACCCGTATATCCTTTACATACTGGTCCGTCGCTCTGGCCAGGCCATTTTGAGCAGCTCGGATGTACGCATCTCCCGAGTTGAAGGCATCGAACGCCTCCTGAGAGAAACAAGCGTCGCGGAGTACGGCCCGGCGACGCTTGTGATTCATGGCACTCTCCACTTCGGAATTCGTAGCGGACAACCTATCCACATCCTCTGTAGGAGGAACGTCCAGTGTTGGCCCCATGTTAGCTTCTGCCTCTAAGTTCGGCTCTGTAGCTCGGCTGGTGGAGGCGTGGCCGGTAGGCTCTCCGGATATGGTTCGGCGAGCATTTTTTTCTGCTAGGAAACATGGACGTTGTCACATTTTAAAAGACGACAACCACGGAGCGGGGTTCTTTTTCGTACCTCTGTAACGACGTCTCAGTCCTGACCGCCTTCCTTTTAAGCCTACCTGGTTTCGGTGCCCCTTGTTGGTGAGTCACTGCGGGTTCGGCATGGCGTCCCGAAGACCTTCCCTGTAAGACACCATATGTGTGCGGTTGGTGAAGTGCGAAAAAAGGGATCCTTCTCGGAAGTTGGGACTCCGGTTTTACTTATATGCGACGCAGGGAGTAGTCCAGGATAATCGGCTATGATGGCCACCAAGGCACCGCCATAGCTTAATTGATAGAACGTCCTGTCGATGAGCTCCACAAATGTGTCCGGATCTTCTTCGAGTCCGGGGTCGAGGGCCCGGTCAGGGTCCTCTGGTTGTGGAGGCAGGCTGTGGACCTTCCTCACAGCTTTTCATAGTTCCTCCTATGAAATAGCAAGGTAAATACCTATGATGAAAAATGCGGGAAGGTTAGGAGTAAAAGGTAGCAGCTCACCAAGCTTGGGGGTTGTGCATGGATAATCCATCCCGCGGATTAATGCGGATGAACTCCTCTTCCTCTCCTTTATATAAATCGGACAGTATTTTTGTAAAAGCAGCGACAGAGTCCGGTCCCTTACGACCGCGGCGGATGGCATCATCTTCTCCATTGAAGTGCCACATGGGGTGTCCCCGATACTGAAGTGGCTGCACCCCCCGCATTATACATATTGACATAACCTCGATTATTGTCAATCCTGATTTTGCCAGCGTCTTTATCTGGTCCATCAGGTAAAGGACTTCTCCGTTATCTTCCTCCTGGGGGCTCCAAGGGCGCCAGCTGCGGCATTTCTTCAAAGGGGCATTACTAAACTCAGGAAGGCCCATCCGAATAGGGTCCGGAAGGGGGACGTCCTCCATATAAAACCACTCTGAAGGCCAGTCTTTGGATGTCTTCTTCGGAGTACCGGACAGGTATCCGGTCCCGGCAATGCGCCATATCTCAGCTCCGCCCACTTGATATATTGACCCCTCCTGTGTATGGGGTACGAGGCAGAATAGCCTCTTCCATAGCTCGAAATGAGCTTCGCAGCCCAAAAACAGCTCGCAAAGGGCGACGTAGCCAGTGATGTGCAAGATGGAGGCGGGAGTAAGGTTATGCAGCCGGAGGCCGTAGAACTCCAGGAGCCCGCAGAGGAACGGATGGATTGGAAATCTGAGTCCCCTCAATAAGTAAGGGACATGGCATACCCGCTCCCCCATGGATGGGTTGGGAAAGCTCTCTGCTTCCTCCCCGCCATTGTAAGTGGCTAATCCGGCTCGGACGGGGACCATATACGCAGGAGGGAGAAACCCATGGGTCTGTAACTCTACTAATTGGCCGTGGGGAATAGAACACTTCTTCCAATTGCCCGGCTTATGGTTACGGGAGCAAGAGGAGGAGCTGGGATGGCCGGCCATGATGGGATGGATTTTTCAGGGCGCTCTCCGATGGATGCTCGCTGTGGGAGGATGGTGTGATCTGGATCTGAGGATCCCTGTCTCTTTAAATAGACGGTTTACTTACATGGTTAGGGTGGCAAGTGTAAAAATGCCCCGACTTCTCGCATTCGCTCGACACGTGGAGGATAGCCGTTATTTAGGCGCAGAAGCCGAGGAGTGCAACATTCATGGGAAGCCGGACACTACTCTACAAGTACTCAAAATTTGGGGAAGAACCCGCCTTGCAATGCCGAAGACAATCTGCTGCCGGACTCATCGTCATTGAAGCCTAGTACGGGGGCTACTGAGGGAGTCCTGGATTAGGGGGTCCTCGGACAGCCGGACTATATCCTTTGACCGGAATTTTGGACTATGAAGATACAAGATTGAAGACTTCGTCCCGTGTCCGGATGGGACTCTCCTTGGCGTGGAAGGCAAGCTTGGCAATTCAGATATGTAGATCTCCTCCCTTGTAACCGACTCTGTGTAACCCTAGTCCCCTCCGATGTCTATATAAACCGAAGGGTTTAGTCCGTAGGAGGCGAACAATCATAATCATAGGCTAGCTTCTAGGGTTTAGCCTCTACGATCTCATGGTAGATCAACTCTTGTAATACTCATATCATCAAGATCAATCAAGCAGGAAGTAGGGTGTTACCTCCATCGAGAGGGCCCGAACCTGGGTAAACATTGTGTCCCCCGCCTCCTATTACCATCCGCCTTAGACGCACAGTTCGGGACCCCCTACCTGAGATCCGCCGGTTTTGACACCGACAGTGTTCTTTTGTTTGCGTGAGCTGGTGAGGGTGAGGATGGACTGGGGTCCAAGTCCCTCCCTACGGTGGTGGCTAGGATCTATTTATAGTGGCCTTGGTCCTCTTCCCAAAATGAAGAGGGGAAGGGATCCCACAACGGCCAAATTCGAAGGGAGACAACTAGTACATCTTATCCCGACAAAAGGTGGTCTTCGTCTGCAAAGCTTCAGGTCGTGACACCGTGGTGGGCTCGGCGATGACCTCCGTCCCGCCGTCCTGGCGGTCTTGCTCTTGTAGCATGGAAATGGAAACCTTTGGTTCATGCCCCGTGACTCCGCACCTGCCCTTGCCTCTTTAGCACCAAAGAGGAAACCTGTTGTATTGCGCCCACTGGCGCCCGCCTGGCCTTGGTCGTCATGTCTCGCATCATGCGAACCTCACGAGGTGAGGGCTTGCATAGAAATCTCCGCTCCTCAGGAGGCAGCCTAAGGAGGCAGCCCCTTCTGGAAGTCTTGGTGTCATCCGCCTCGTGAGGCTTGGTCCCTCGTGAGGGTATTGTGTTGTTGGTCATGAAGATGGGTCGTACCAGGCCGTCGATGGAGCCACACCGCGGGCCGCAGGCAGGAAAGTCTGGGTACCCCGGTTCCCAAAATGCCTACAGCTTGAACTACGTCGGTATTTCCCCAAAGAGGAAGGGATGATGCAACATAGCTACGGTAGGTATTTCCTCAGTGATGAGACCAAGTTTATCGAACCAGTAGGAGAACCATGCAACACTACGTGTACGGTACCAGCGCACCAAGAACAAATACTTGCAACCCGACGTAAAAGAGGGGTTGTCAATCCCGCCCGGGTAAAAACATAGATAAAATTGTAATAGATTGGATAAATAGATCTCGCGGGAACGCGAGATAAAATAAATAACAATAAATTGCAGCAAGGTATTTTTGGTTTTTTTGGATTAATAGATCTTATAATAAAAATGAATAAAAATAGATCTCGAAGGAAAATATGATAAAGATGAGACCCAGGGGCCGTAGATTTCGCTAGTGGCTTCTCTCGAGAAAAATAGCATACGGTGGGTAAACAAATTACTGTTGGGCAATTGATAGAACTTCAAATAATTATGACGATATCTAGGCAATGATCACTATATAGGCATCACGTCCAGGATTAGTAGACCGACTCCTGCCTTCATCTACTACTATTACTCCACACATCGACGGCTATCCGGCATGCATCTAGTGTATTAAGTTCATGGAGAAATCATTGGTACAGCGAGGTTCTATACAAACGGGTTTTAACCCCTTTCCGCGACGGCATTTGGAACCATCGCCAAGTGAGTGTGGGTGATAGGGGGGTCCTTCCCAAACGACCCAGAAACCGTTGGGGATATGCCCTCCTGGCACACACGCTCGGCAAAATGAGGTCGTGCGTGACCGGTGAGCGCTCAAATACGGTAATACGTACGGTAGATCTAAAAAAAATACAATTATACAGGCAAAAAAATTTCTGCTTGCAAGTACATCTCACACAGTCAGTCCCCGCTAAATGTTTCTGTTTGTATGTACATCCCACACAGTCGCTCCAAGGAAAATGTTTCCGTTCACAGGTACGTCACACACAATTTTCCCCGTCAAATCGTTTGTGATAGCATTCCCATTGCATACAATATTAACAGTTTTATCATTTGCGTTATTGAATGCATCACACACGGTGCGTAGAAGAAACTGTGTGGCAAAGGCTGTCCATCACACACAGTTTTTATGTGGTAAACATTTGCGCAAGGTGGCCTAACGCAAATAGTTTTCAAGAGAAGGTCATGTGTGATTATTCATTGATCCAACACGGTTTATTCCTAGAAACTGTGTGCGTTTCCTGAGGTCATCGCCCATGGTATTTTCTCAATAACCTTTTGTAATAGCAAAACCCAATTAGTTGGCTAATTCGCCATTAGCAGGCTAATTGCCATATTATTAATAATCCATTTATTAATCTAATTGACATTCATATTAAGCACATAATATATTTCATTTCTATATTAAGGAAGCAGGATTTCATAATTGAAATACATCAGATTACAACATGATATAGCTTCAGCACCCAGCTACCCCATTACACAACTGCACCAGCACCAAGTTCTACATGCAACATGTAGAACCTTTCGAAATTAGCATCATAGACGGTACATAGACAGATGCATCTCATGTGGAAAACTGCTGAAGCGGAAGGCGAATATTGAGCCTTCATTCATGTTGAAGGTCTTTGCAACTTTAGGCCAGTGCATGTGGATGATTGACCGTCCGTCCTTCGTCCTCTTCAGGAACACTTCAATATTGAAGCGTGAGTGTGGTATGAAAATCTTCCTCGCCCCCTGACCATAGAGGTGGTTGAGGGCTAATCATTAGTGAACTGCTTTGGAAAGGCCTGAAAACAAGGATGTGCATAAATATCTTCTCTATATTGGAAATGGGGCAAAGGAATAAAAAAGGCATGGTATAATAGTTAGTACCATCTTGTGGTGAACTGATGTCTTCTTCATTGTGCAGACAAAGATCTTGTTGTTTTTTGTTGCTAATTTCTTTATCCTAACAATCTTTCTGAGTTTCTTGGCTTGATTGATATTCATGGACAACTCATTTCCCCATATGCAAAAAGGGATGAAGAGTGGGTCGAAACCTCTGACAGCAGGACCTACATGTGCAAGACCAAATTGTTAAAACCCTAAATATTAGAATGGTTCCTGCAATTGCACAATAATGTGCTATTAGACAACGGACCATGCATGTGCTAACCTCGATTGTAAACCTCAGTGCTTCCCATTGTTTCCCTCCAACACATATAAGGTAGTTAGTCATCAGGTTAAGTAAGGGTTCGCATGCTATCAGCAAAATATGTTGATGAAAAATAAGCACATTGCAGATTCATCAGATTAAGTCAAGCCACATGGAAAACCCATTTATCCAAACCAAGCATGATTAAGAACTAGGAAATATAGCACTTGTATATGTTTCTCATGTATTAAGTGCAGCCAAATTTGATTTATTCATCACATGCACAACAATACAAAATTCTACCCATGACAATTGGACATCGCATTGCAGAATTGAACCAAGCAGTTAACTAAACACCATAACAAATGAACCAAACATTAACTGAGCACCACATTGCACAATATAACATACTCCTAATAGAAGACCAGACAGTTAACCAAACACCACAACAAATTCGATTTGTTTCTCACATGGAAGACAATACAAAATTGCAGCCTGAAGAACTGAACATCACATTTGCAGAATTGAACCAAACAATTAACTGAAGACGACAACTAATTAACCAAACAATTAATAAGTGAGCACCACACTACATGACATATAGAACATATACACTAGAGCAACAGATTGCATTGTAAAATTAGGTAGCACAATTCACTAGAATTTGTTAAGGAAAGGCAGGAGCAGCACACGCAATGGGTAAACCGAGTGCTTAAAAGGCGTAGCTAGCAAATGGCAAGGTGCTCCTACAAGATATGGGGGTCGGCACAAATGGCAGTCATCGCGACCTCATCCATGTATGCGTCCGCGATTTGCTTCTCCGCTTCCAAATGCTCCTTCAACTTCTGGCTATACTGTGTGCACCATGGCATAGGGCGGCGCTTATTTGGTGGAGGGATTAGTTATTTGGGTGGAAGGTGTCGCACCGGCAATCATGGCATGTGGGATGTGGAAGGAGGAGGGGGATGGGGGTCGGGTGTGGATTACCTGCCTGGATAGACGAGGCCGAGCAACATGAAAGAGGGTCGCCGGCGAGGAGGCGACGCTGCAAGCAAGGAGTGAAGGTTTCAACTTGGAAAGGGAGGCGGAAATAGGGGAAATGTGCCTTTTGGTAAGGGGGGAGGTAGATATTTCATGGCGGCAAATTAAAATTTGGAATCGCTTCAGCGAAAAAACTGGCGCGCAAAGTGTCATCAGAGATGGTCCCTAATTCAGACTGTGTATGATATGTGAACATCACAAACGATTCAGATAGCTTAACCCGTGTGTGATGAGTTTGAACGTCAAAAAATTTTGTTTGAATTTCCCTGGTTACTGTGGTCATCCCGTCATTGCATAATTTGGGTAAACAAAGGAGACTACAGCACACCCACACTTCTTAATCGAGCAAGTTCAGCAATTAAACAGAGCTAGTTGGCCTAAATATTACTCTAACAAATTAAAGGCTGGCACTCTTAATTAAACAAAACAAAGAGTACTACTACGGCTCGTGCTCGTTGATCTCCGCCGCCTCCTCCATGTCCAGCTCGCACCCGGCGGTCTCATGGGGAAGGGGCTCCATGGCATCCATCGCACCATACTCGGCAAGCATCTCTCCATTCGCGTCCGCCATCTCTTTGGAAAAGGCCACCATGAGCTGGGCGTGGGCGGACGCGATGTAGGCCTGGATGGGCTCCGTCGTCAGAAGGTATGTGTCAGGACCCCGATTCCAAGTCACATCGACCTAGCCGGTAACACCTCATATCACTTTGCGGCCTCACGCACGGTATTCCCAGGGGTGTTGCCTTACCATGGCCCGGGACCGTTTGCGCCTTTTGGCTCACGTATATGATAGTGTCGCTAGCATCCATATGACAAAGAACCCGGGCCGACATGGCTAGTCGTGAACCCAAAGCGGTGCTAACCCATGGGGACAGGCATACATGAATCACATCGAGCATGTCGGTCATCAACGTATGAATTCGGGCTGCAGCACTGGACTAACAGGACTCCGGTATTCCGGGCTGTAGCAGGCTAGGCAGGACTCCGAATATCACCGCGTGACATTTCCCCGAAGGGACAGACATAGGAACGAAGTGAGACACATGCCGGCCAGTCAAGTGTCCAAGCAGTAGTGCTGGGCTAGCAGGACTCCGGTGAACCTGGCAGTAGCGGACTACTATCGCCGAAGCACGAGACTACATTTCCCCATATGAGAGGCTGCCAAGGATAAACAACTAGTTTGTCGGATCCCACTCATACCAAGAATTTCAATCATACACGCAATATGCCCGATATGAGTACATACAACATGGCATCACAACAAAACTCTACAACTCAAAGTACTTTATTTAAGAGGCTCTGAGGAGCCATACATAACATATCCATACAGATAGGGGTCACACGACCCAACACTCAAGTCATACAAACATACAAGCACATGCGGAAGCAAACTAGTCTGAGTACAGACTCTAAAAAGAAAGAAAGCTTGTTGAAGCCCTTCTATCTACAGTGGCCCTTCACAAGCCTTGGATCACCACCGTTGGCTAGTTCACTGTCGATGTCAAGGTCTACATAAAACCCATCGGAGGGGGGTGTTGTCGTCTGAAAACATTAATTAAGAAAACATGAGTACGGAGGTACTCAGCAAGTCTTACAAGTAATCCTATCATACATGCACATTCTCAAGAAGGTGGTGGAGTTATTTGCAGCAAGCCAGCTTTGACTCTTGGCTAAACTATCCTACGTGACACCACTTGAAAAGCATTTGTCGCACACGAGTCCACTTAGCACCATCACAATACTCCACCGTGGATCCTCTCTCGTCAACCCACGAGAGGGCCATCCGCGGCACTCACACTTATCTTGAGGCTTTTAGTAGTATCCATTTACTTGTCTATGAACTGTTATAGGCAACCCGAAGTCCTTCTCCATGGACACGGCTATTGAATAGATCGTATTAACCCTGCAGGGTGTACTTCTTCACACACGCTCACCACTTACCGCCGTTTACACGACATGTACTGCAACCTTCAAGCGGAAGCCCAACGTGGGTGTCGGCCACAGCCTACCTAAACACTCAAGTCCCTAGTCCAGGTTTATCGCCTATTCGGTTCCATCCGAGAGAGTCCGCCGAGGTTTCCACTAACGGCCCCGAACGATGTGTGCAGTGGTTCCCGAAATACCAAACGGGCATTCGCACACCGGCCACGGTGTATCTACCGCATCATAGCCCACCCCTAGGGTCAGCGCCACGCACGGCCTCCAACACATATCCTACAAACACCGTAAACTAGTTGCAACTCCCGGACAGAGAACAAGGATGGTTAAGAAGCGAGAGGGTCCATTGGTTTCGGGCCCAATGCGTGGTAGTAACTGTTTCATGGATCACAAACACGTAACTCAGTTCTTAGGGACGGCTTCAATGAAACAACCCACCATGTACTCCTACATGGCCTCTCATCGATACCTTTACCAAAACGTGTTCAACACTTTCACTCTCGAACCCGACACAACCTTTCACTCCAGTTCATCATCCCGATGAGCCGACACGACACAACTCTAAGCATAGCAAGCATAGCATGGTAGGAATCACAAACATGGCTCAATCAACTCCTACACATGCTAGTGGGTTTCATCTAGTTCTTGTGGCAATGACAGTCATGCAAAGGAAGTGGGTTCAACTACCGCAGCACACAACAGTTTGAATCGCGTTGTCTTAATGCGATAAACAAGAGCGAAGCGAGAACATGGGTTTGTATCGGAATGATCAATGGGTTGCTTGCTCGATGTATTGGTGGTAGGATCTCGCCCTTCGAGACGGATATTCGGATTATCCTCGGAGGCAAAACCTATCACGAAAGACATACCAAAAATAAACACACATGGCAATATGCAACAATATTATGCATGCTATGACATGGCAATATGAATGTGTGTTGGCCTAATGCAAGCTGGAACAAAAAGGGATGAACTCATTTGAATCAAAGATTCAAATGTTAGCTCATTTAATATAGCCATAAAGGTACATTATCTTAATCTGCTTAAACAGCAAGGTTAACTTGTTCTATCATGCATGAAGCCTTTACCAACGGATAGAATGGATTTTTCTGATCATTTTTCATATATAAATCTTTGCATTTGGAGTTACAGATTAATTTCTATGATTTTTTGAAGTTTGAACTATTTTCTGGAATTTCCTATAACAGAATAATTCCAGTAATTCATTTACTGCGTCAGCAATGCGTCAGGATGACATCAGAGGTCAACGGGGACGTCCAGGTCAAACTGGCCAGTGGGTCCCGCATGTCAGCAATTAACTTAACTAATTAAAATTAGTTTAAACTAGCTAGGTTAATTAGCAGGGGGGTGGCCCACCTGTCATAGGCTCAGGAGAGTCAACCAGGGCCCGCCCTGGTCAAAGTCAGCGCCAACTACGCCGGCGTTTGGCCGCCGGCGAGCCAGACGCGGCGGGGAGAGTGGTTTTGGCCGCTCCGGCGACCAAATGAGCCGCGGAGGGCGTTTATGTGTAGCTGGGAACAACCCGCAGCTCGTGGTGGCGTTGGCTGGGCTCGGGGTGGCCGGAAACGGCGCCGGCGACGACCTTGGCGGCCGCCGGAGTTCGGGTGATGACGAACTCGTGGCTACGGTGTGCGGTGAGGTGCGTGAAGTGGTGGGTTAGATGCTACGCGGTGCGGTGAGCATGTTGGACAGCAAGGGGTGACCAGTGGATGGCCGGGAGCTCGTCGGCGACTAGCTCCGCGGCGGCGCGTGCGAGTGAGCTCCGTGCAGTCGCTACAAAGCTCGGGAGCGAGAAAGGAAAGGAAGGGGAGGTAGCTAGGCTCACGGAGAACTCGAGGAGGCAACCGGTGCGGTCGGGGACGGGCTGGTGCGGCGGTGACGTCGAAGGGGATCTCCGGCGACGGCGGAGTCGGGCCAGGTCGGTGCAGAGGCCTCGGGCCACGCGAGCACTCGGGGCTCGGCTAGCTCGAAGAAGAGGAGGGCGGTGGAGCTCCTAGACACGACGGGACGGCGCAAGGACGACGGAGAGCGCGACTACGGCGACGGTGCGGCTGCGGTGGCGTCGGCCATGGCGTGGGAGAGCGAGGGAGAGGAGCTGGGGAGGAGGAGAGGTGTCAGAGGGTTCGGGGGGAGAGAATGGGAGTGATCTGCGTCGGCAACTCGGTGAGGGAAGCGGCGAGGCGGCGGCCAGCTGCGTGGCACGCATGCGGTGCTCGCCGTCGAGCACCTGCCTGCCTGCCTGGCCAAGCCAAGCAGCTCGCTGGCGCGGCGGCTGGGCTGGGCCGGCAGGTGGGCCGGTTGGGTGGCGCCAGGTAAGATTTTATATTTCTGTTTCTTTTTTCTATTTTCTGTAACTTTGTGGACTTTCTAAAAATACTTAAACAACTCCAAAATTCACCAAACTACACCTGGTCCTTAGTTGGAATATTTCCAGCATGGAACATTTTAGTTTGGGATTATTTGGGCATTTGAAATATTTTATATAATATAAATACCCAAACTCAAATACTTATGATTTAATTCAAAGACCTTAGGATGACCTAGAAAATTGTGCACCACTTTTGGCAGAGGCTCTGAACCAAAGCAAAGGTGATGAGCATTTTAGAAGGGCATTTCAGGTTCATTGAAAATAATTTTAGTAAGGCCTAGTTGGATTCAAAAGGGTTCGGGGTTTCGTCTTTCCCATTTCAAATTTCGATGAAAATTAAACATGATGCAACACACTAATGCATGGACTAGCTAGGATGTGACAACTCACCCCCACTCAAAAGAATCTCGTCCCGAGATTTAGGATCCGTCGAGAAAAAGGTGGGATACTCAAGTCGAAGACGATCCTCCCTTTCCCAAGTTGCTTCTTGCTCGGAATGGTTTGACCATTGAACCTTTAGAAACTTGATATTCGACGCCGAGTGGTACGCTCGGCTTGATCAAGAATACGAACGGGTATTCTCGATAGGTGAGGTTATCTTGGAGATCAAGCGTTTCGTGGTCCACTCCACGGATAGGATCCGAGAAGCAACGCCTAAGTTGGGAAACGTGGAAGACATCATGGACTCTGGAAAGATGCAGAGGTAGTTCCAATTGGTAGGCAACTTCTCCTCGTTTGGCAAGAATGCGAAAGGGTCCAATGTAACGAGGAGCCAACTTGCCTTTGATACCGAATCGATGGGTTCCCTTCAAAGGAGTAACCCGAAGGTAAGCCTTCTCGCCAATTTCATAAGCCATAGGCTTATGCTTGCGGTCATATTGGCTCTTTTGACGAGATTGGGCTGTTTTCAATTTCTCACGAATAACGCGAACCTGCTTCTTACGCTTCTGGATCATATCCGGCCAAAGAGTTGTCTCTCCCGGTTTCGACCAGTTAAGAGGCGTTCGACATTTCCGTCCATAAAGAACTTGAAAGGAGCTTTGCCCAAGCTAGCTTGATAACTATTGTTATGTTTAACTCGGCGAATGGAAGGCATTTCTCCCAATTCATGCCGAAGAGATGATGAAGCTCAAGCATATCCTCTAGGATTTGATTGACTTGTTCTACTTGACCACTTGATTGAGGATGGAAGGCGGTGCTAAAGGAGAGACGAGTTCCCATAGCATTTTGGAAACTTTACCAAAATCGAGAGGTGAAGAGACTTCCACGGTCTGAGTTAATCTCCAATGGAACACCATGAAGAGACACTATTCGAGAGATGTACAAATCAGCTAGCTGGCTAGCGGTTATACTCTCACGAACGGGTAGGAAGTGGGCTACTTTGGAAAGACGATCGACGACAACGAAGATTGCATTATTCCTCTCTTGGTCCGGGAAACCCGTAATGAAGTCCATACCGATTTTATCCCATTTCCATTCAGGAATTTCCAAAGGTTGAAGGGTACCAGCTGGCCGTTGATGTTCTGCTTTAACTCGATTTACGACGCCGCAATTAGCAATGTATTGAGCGATTTCTCTCTTCATCCTAGTCCACCAAAACCTCTGGCGTAGGTCTTGATACATTTTAGTACTACAGGATGAATGGTGAGAGGAGATTCATGAGCTTCCTTAAGGATAAGTTGCCGTAGCTGTTGTTTCTTGGGAACCACCAAGTGGTTCTCAAAGAAGACAACACCTCGCTCATCTATGGAGAAACACTTAGCAGCTCCGCTAGCAATGTTCTCCTTGATCCGAGTTATTCCCCTATCGTACTGCTGAGCAGTTATGATTCGATCCGTAAGGTTGGGTTTCGCCACCAGGGTGGAAAGGAATCCTCGAGGAACAATGTGAAGATTAAGCTTACAAAATTCCTCGTGGAGAAATGGTTGACTTTGTTGTAACATCAGATTGTTACAATAAGATTTGCGACTTAATGCGTCAGCCATGACATTGGCTTTGCCTGGGGTGTAAGATATTCCTAAGTCGTAATCTGTAATCAACTCGACCCAACGTCTTTGCCTGAGATTCAAATCCGGTTGGGTGAAGATGTATTTCAGACTTTGCTGATCAGTGTAAATTTCGCAACGATTACCAAGAAGGTAATGTCGCCAGGTTTTGAGTGCATGGACCACTGCTGCAAGCTCTAGATCGTGTGTGGGATAGTTATCCTCATGTGGACGCAAGTGTCGAGAAGCGTAGGCAATCACATGACGATCTTGCATGAGTATGCAACCTAGTCCTTGTCGCGAGGTGTCGCAATAGATAATAAAGTCCTTAGAAAAATCTGGTGGAACAAGCACGGGAGCAGATGTCAGGCGTCTTTTCAGTTCCTGAAAGCTGAACTCGCACTGTGGCATCCATTCGAACCTTTTATCTTTCTTGAGGAGTTCGGTGAGAGGTTTAGCAACTTTGGAGAAATTCTCGACGAAGCGGCGGCAATAGCTCGCTAAACCGAGGAAACTCCGAACTTGCTTGACCGATTCAGGTGGAGTCCAGTCAAGGACGGCTTGAACTCGCTCGGGATTGAAAGCAATGCCCTTACCAGAGATTACATGGCCTAGATAGGTCACTTCTGGTAACCAGAATTCACACTTAGAGAATTTGGCATAAAGGCGGTGCTCTCGAAGTTTCATCAATACTAGCCTTAGATGTTCGCATGTTCTTCCTCATTCTTGGAGTAGATGAGTATATCATCGAGGTATACCACGACTAATTTATCCAAATACTCCATGAAGATTGAGTTCATTAACCGAGAGAAGGTGGTGGAGCATTGGTTAATCCGAAGGACATGACGGTGTACTCGTATTGGCCATAACGAGTAACAAAGGCCGCTTTTAGGAATGTCCCTCGTTTTGATTTTGATTTGATGGTAGCCCAACCTCAAATCCATCTTGAATAGACCGAGGATCTAGCGAGCTGATCATACGGATCGTTGATCCCGGGAGCGGATACTTGTTCTTGATAGTGACCAAGTTGATGTGTCGGTAATCTACAACCATCCGATCCATTCCATCCTTCTTCTTGACGAAGAGGACGGGCAAGCCCATGGGGATGAACTAGGACGGATGAAACCCTTTGCAAGGACTCATCGAGTTGTTTCTTAAGCTCGGCTAGTTCTAGGGTGCCATCTTATAAGGTCTTCTAGAAATTGGGACGGTTCCGGAACAAGATCTATCACAACTCGACATCCTGTCCGTGGAACACCGGCAGTTCTTCCGAAAGACATCCGGAAAATCACGGACTACGGAATATCTTCGAGGTCCGGAAGGGGGTTGGCATTTAAGGAGTAGAGCTGACGCTTGGCCACTCGGGTTAAAACATTAACTGTCTTGCCCGAAGGATGGGTGAGTTGAACAGTTCTAGTAGAGCAATCAATCTTAGCGTAATGGGCTGACATCCAATCCATACCCAAGATGATGTTTATGTCTGAGGACTTGAGAGCTATTAGAGATGCAAGAAAAACTAATCTGTCGACAAGAATTTCATTCCCATGACTTATTCTAGAGGTTTGCCATCTAGAACCAGGAGTCTGAATTTCCATGGAGGTGTGCATGTCACAAAATGTGGTGTTGTGCAATCGAGCATAGCTCTCAGAAATAAATGAATGAGATGCTCCAGTATCAAAAAGAACAGTTGCCGGATGACAATTAACAAGGAGCGTACCGAGAACGACGTTGGGATCCTCATGGGTTTCCTCAGCTGAAACATAGTTGACGTGGCCACGAGCAGTGGCAGCTGGTTTGGCGTAGAGCACCTTTCCTGCTGGCTTAACACGCCCAACAGACTTTCCGATTTGACTGGGGTTGTTCTGGGGACACTCACGGATGTAGTGGCCCGTCTCTCCACACTTGAAACAGGTTATCATATTGGGGCGTGGAGCAGCATTAGAAGTGGGGCCACCATAAGTCTTGGGCAGTGCATACTGCTGGTTGGGGCGAGGCGCCTCAAAGGATGGCCTCGGAGTGAACCTAGGTGGCAGAGCAGTGTTTGGAATCCAGACCCGGCGCTTCTGAGATCCAGAGCCGGATGAAGAACCAAAGTCACGGAGTGCTTGCGTGAAGCTTCAAAGTCGACCGTCCGGCCAGACCGATAGCCTTGTTGACTAACTTCGAAGGAGGTGCACTGCGTGCACGAAGATCACGGCGGCTCGGGCTAAGTCCCTTGCGAAACCTTGCTCGCTTCTTGGTGTCGCTAGAAACCTCTTCAGAGCATAACGTGCTAGATTTCCAAACTCACGGCTGTATGCATCCACAGTCAGTCTACCCTAGGTGAAATTGCAGAACTCCTCCCTCTTACGATCCATGAGACCTTCCGGGATGTGATGCTCACGGAAAGTGGCACTGAATTCAGCCCAAGTAGTGATTTGGCCAACCGGGCGATAGCCTCATAATTCTCCCACCAAAGGCTAGCAGGGCCTTCGAGGTGATAGGCGGCAAAGGTAACCTTATCAGCTTCAGCCACGCTGGCGTAACGTAGCTTGTGGTGATCTGCGAAGCTACCATCCGCCGAGAGGCTCAACGGAATGCTTGAACTTCGTGGATACAGCTTGACAAAGTCATTGAGTGACACCAGATCATTCCTTGGCTGGCATGCGGTATTTCGCTCAATCCGCTCCAAAGAAGCGATTGGTCTCACGCTTGTTGCGTTCGCCTCCAACATAACCTCGCCAAAGAAGGCGGTTGAGGCAGATTTACATTCCTAGCTGCATCTGGCTTCTCCCCGCTCCGGAGCAGCAGGATTGTTATGGTGTTGACCATCCTAGGAAACAAAACAACGGTTTAAACCAGGATGGCAGAATTTAGCAAGGAAGTGCGGAATGTAATGGATAACACGGAATGCGAGAGATGTTCATCCGTATGACATGGTAATATAAAAACTGCCATATATATACCAACGGTCATACACACCATTCATAGTTTAGTACAAGCCCGACGGAGTACAACTATAGTGAAAGGCGTTACATCTCATCCAAGCATTCCAAACTCCTATACATTATTTTTCTACACTTAGGAATGATACACACTAAGTCATATTCCACAGGTCGCGCAGACGGTGGAAATACAACTATTACAATACTAGGGATACTACTACTAACTCAGACAGCTCCGTAGTAGTCCTCATAAAAGTCACCACCCAAGCCTGGAAGCGGGACATGATCATCTGGGAACAAACGGTCCTGTGGAGCTTGTGGACCATAGGGACTCGGATGTGGCCGTGGTCCAACAAACGGCGGCAGACGAGGTCCACGAGGAGGGGTGATGCCTCCTACCTCACGCCACTCCATAAAGTCTGGCAGACCAGCCCGCACAGGGTACAAGTCCCTCATGTCCATGTATCCGGCTTGCACGGCAGGTGCAAACCGAGTCAGAGTGGCCCAGTGATCAGAACGGGCATTAAAGAGCTCCATATGCAAGGCCCGGTTTTCACGGTTCTTGTCTTCCAGCATCTCCGTAGTGGTGCGGAGGAGAGAGTCCTCATGGGATGCGTCGCTGTACATACCCTGAAGGTAACCATGCGCCCCAGGGAGGGATGTTGGCATGTAGCGGAAATCGGTGTTGCACTGAAGAAGGCAGTTACGCTCGAATAATAGTCATCATCGAGTAGGCTGCATCCTGCACGGACATCCCAATAGTGATCCCAAGTCCATAAGAACAAGTGGAGTGGTTCAAGAGCTCGGATAAGATGGATATATCCCGACCGTGCACAGATATTGGCTTTGATTAAAATCTCTAAACTGCTCCTCGATGATATATTCGGGATACCATCGGTAACCAGTCTCGACCATCACCCGAACCAACATGGCCGTGTGACCACACACATCAATGCAACGGGTCAGATGAACCACTTGGTTTTGGGGACGGGTGGCCATCTGAAAGCACAGCCACAATGCAAAGACATTAGAATTTCTAGGGAAAATCGGGCAGCACAACATCAGTAAATGCTCAAGAACAGATTTGAGACATTCAAAATCAGATTGCAAAACCATTCAACAACATCATATCAAGGTTCCGGTTCAACTGATAGCATACTAAAGTAGTAGAAACTAAACTGAGGCTGTAACCAACAATCCTATAAGTTACTACGGATTAGTAACACGTGAACCTGATAGAGAGAGGAGAGCCTAGTCCTATACCCACGTGGAATGAGAAGAGGATGACTCAGATCAGAGGGCATAAGGTAAAGGAGTAAAAAGAGCCTTACATTCCCTCCCACAATCAATTCCCCTACATATAACTAAAGCATTTCTAGACTCAACATCGACCAGTTTGGCTTAGCGAACCTACAGCAGTCCGCTCGATGCCAACGCCTCGGGACCCCGATTCCAAGTCACATCGACCTAGCCGGTAACACCTCATATCACTTTGCGGCCTCACGCACGGTATTCCCACGGTCTCGCCTTACCATGGCCCGGGACCGTTTGCGCCTTTTGGCTCACGATATGATAGTGTCGCTAGCATCCATATGACAAAGAACCCGGCCGACATGGCTAGTCGTGAACCCAAAGCGGCGCTTAACCCATGGGGACAGGCATACATGAATCACATCGAGCATGTCGGTCATCAACGATGAATTCGGGCTGTAGCACTGGCTAACAGGACTCCGTATTCGGGCTGTAGTAGGCTAGGCAGGACTCAATATCACCGTGACATTTTCAAGGGAGACATAGGAACGAAGTGAGACACATGCCGCCGATCAAGTGTCCAAGCAGAGTCTTTGGGCTAGCAGGACTCCAGTGAACCGGCTGTAGCGGACTACTATCGCCGTAAGCACGAGACTACATTTCCCCATATGAGAGGCTGCCAAGGATAAACAACTAGTTTGTCGGATCCCACTCATACCAAGCATTTCAATCATACACTAATATGCCCGATATGAGTACATACAACATGGCATCACAACAAAAGTCTACAACTCAAAGTACTTTATTTAAGAGGCCCGAGGATCCATACATAACATATCCATACAGATAGGGGTCACATGACCCAACACTCAAGTCATACAAACATACAAGCACATGCGGAAGCAAACTAGTCTCGATCTGAGACTCTAAAAAGAAAGAAAGCTTGTTGAAGCCCTTCTATCTACGGTGGCCCTTCACAAGCCTTGGATCACCACCGGGTGGCTAGTTCACTCATCGATGTCAAGGTCTACATAAAACCCATCGGAGGGGGGTGTTGTCGTCTGAAAACATTAATTACAAACATGAGTACGGAGGTACTCAGCAAGTCTTACAAAGAATCCTATCATACATGCACATTCTCAAGAAGGTGGTGGAGTTATTTGCAACAAGCCAGCTTTGACTCTTGGCTAAACTATCCCACGTGACACCACTTGAAAAGCATTTGTCGCACACGAGTCCACTAATCACCATCACAATACTCCACCGTGGATCCTCTCGTTAACCCACGAGATGGCCATCCGCTGCACTCACACTTATCTTGAGGCTTTTAGTAGTATCCATTTACTTGTCTATGAACTGTTATAGGCAACCCGAAGTCCTTCTCCATGGACACGGCTATTGAATAGATCATATTAACCCTGCAAGGGTGTACTTCTTCACACACGCTCACCACTTACCGCCGTTTACACGACATGTACTCGGCAACCTTCAAGCGGAAGCCCAACGTGGGTGTCGGCCACACCTACCTAAACACTCAAGTCCCTAGTCCAGGTTTATCGCCTATTCGGTTCCATCCGCAGAGAGTCCGCCGAGGTTTCCACTAACGGCCCCGAACGATGTGTGCAGGGTTCCCGAAATACCAAACGGGCATTCGTACACAGGCCACGTGTATCTACCGCATCATAGCCCACCCCTAGGGTCAGCGCACGCATGGCCTCCAACACATATCCTACAAACACGTAAACTAGTTGCAACTCTGGCAGAGAACAAGGGTGGTTAAGAAGCCGAGAGGGTCCATTGGATTCGGGCCCAATGCGTGGTAGTAACTGTTTCATGGATCACAAACACAGAACTCAGTTCTTAGGGACGGCTTCAATGAAACAACCCACCATGTACTCCTACATGGCCTCTCATCGATACCTTTACCAAAACGTGTTAAACACTTTCACTCTCGAACCCGACACAACCTTTCACACCAGTTCATCATCCCGATGAGCCAGACCTGACACAACTCTAAGCATAGCAAGCATAGCATGGTAGGAATCACAAACATGGCTCAATCAACTCCTACACATGCTAGTGGGTTTCATCTAGTTACTGTGGCAATGACAGGTCATGCAAAGGAAGTGGGTTCAACTACCGCAGCACACAACAGTTTGAATGGCGTTGTCTTAATGCAGTAAACAAGAGCAGAAGCGAGAACATGGGTTTGTATCGGAATGATCAATGGGTTGCTTGCCGATGTAGTGGTGGTAGGATACCGCCTTGAGACGGATATTCGGATTATCCTCTGAGGCGTAACCTATCACTTAAAGACATACCGAAAATAAACACACATGGCAATATGCAACAATATGATGCATGCTATGACATGGCAATATGAATGTGTGTTGGCCTAATGCAAGCTGGAACAAAAAGGGATGAACTCATTTGAATCAAAGATTCAAATGTTAGCTCATTTAATATAGCCATAAAGGTACATTATCTTAATCTGCTTAAACAGCACGGTTAACTTATTCTATCATGCATGAAACCTTTACCAATGGATAGAATGGATTTTTCTGATCATTTTTCATATATAAATCTTTGCATTTGGAGTTACAGATTAATTTCTATGATTTTTTTAAGTTTGAACTATTTTCTGGAATTTCCTATAACAGAATAATTCCAGTAATTCATTTACTGCGTCAGCAATGCGTTAGGATGACGTCAGAGGTCAACGGGGACGTCCAGGTCAAACTGACCAGTGGGTCCCGCATGTCAGCAATTAACTTAACTAATTAAAATTAGTTTAAACTAGCTAGGTTAATTAGCAGGGGGTGGCCCACCTGTCATAGGCTCAGGAGAGTCAACCAGGGCCCGCCCTGGTCAAAGTCAGCGCCAACTACGCCGGCGTTTAGCCGCCGGTGAGCCAGACGCGGCGGCGAGAGTTGTTTTGGCCGCTCCGGCGACCAAATGAGCCGCGGAGGGCGTCTATGTGTAGCTGGGAACAACCCGCAGCTATTGGTGGCGTTGGCTGGGGTCGGGGTGGCCGAAAACGGCGCCGGCGACGACCTTGGCGGCCGCCGGAGTTCGGGTGATGACGAACTCGTGGCTACGATGTGCGGTGAGGTGCGTGAAGTGGTGGGTTAGATGCTACGCGGTGCGGTGAGCATGTTGGACACCGAGGGGTGACCAGTGGATGGCCGGGAGCATGTCGGCGACGAGCTCCGCGGCGGCGCGTGCGGGTGAGCTCCGTGCAGTCGCTACAAAGCTCGGGAGCGAGAAAGGAAAGGAGGGGGAGGTAGCTAGGCTCACGGAGAACTCGAGGAGGCAACCGGTGCGGTCGGGGACGGGCTGGTGCGGCGGTGACGTCGAAGGGGATCTCCGGCAACGGCGGAGTCGGGCGAGGTCGGTGCAGAGGCCTCGGGCCACGCGAGCACTCGGGGCTCGGCTAGCTCGAAGAAGAGGAGGGCGGAGGAGCTCCTAGACACGACGGGACGGTGCAAGGACGACGGAGAGCGCGACTAAGGCGACGGTGCGGCTGCGGTGGCGTCGGCCATGGCGTGGTAGAGCGAGGGAGAGGAGCTGGGGAGGAGGAGAGGTGTCTGAGGGTTCGGGGGGAGAGAATGGGAGTGATCCGCGTCGGCAACTCGGTGAGGGAAGCGGCGAGGCGGCGGCCAGCTGCGTGGCACGCATGCGGTGCTTGCCGTCGAGCACCTGCCTGCCTGCCTGGCCAAGCCAAGCAGCTCGGTGGCGCGGCGGCTGGGCTGGGCCGGCAGGTGGGCCGGTTGGGTGGCGCCAGGTAAGTTTTTATATTTCTGTTTCTTTTTTCTATTTTCTATAACTTTGTGGACTTTCTAAAAATACTTAAACAACTCCAAAATTCACCAAACTGCACCTGGTCCTTAGTTGGAATATTTCCAGCATGGAACATTTTAGTTTGGGATTATTTGGGCATTTGAAATATTTTATATAATTTAAATGCCCAAACTCAAATACTTATGATTTAATTCAAAGACCTTAGGATGACCTAGAAAATTGTGCACCACTTTTGGCAGAGGCTCTGAACCAAAGCAAAGGTGATGAGCATTTTAGAAGGGCATTTCAGGTTCATTGAAAATAATTTTAGTAAGCCCTAGTTGGATTCAAAAGGGGTTCTGGGGTTTCTGTCTTCCCCATTTCAAGTTTCTGATGAAAATTAAACATGATGCAACACACTAATGCATGGACTAGCTAGGATGTGACAGTATGCGGTGGAGGAACGGATGGCTGCTCAAACACTCTCGGTGATTGCCAACTCTTCGGCCATGGGTTGCCGACCATTGTCGGAGAAGCTTTGTTCAATTTGTGTGGTGACCGCCACGAGTTGGGCGTGGGCGGCGTCGACATGGTCATGGGCAGCCTCCATCAGGGCTAAGACCGCCGTTGCGGAACGGACAGCTGTTGTGCCTCTCTCGCTAGTTGCTATCACGGAGGCAGATGTTGTTTCCGCCACCTCAGAGGCAACAACGACCGTTTGGGCTGCCTTGGCCGCCTGTTTGCATATTGCTGCCACGCTCATGCACCTTGTTAGCACACGCATGGCGGTTGCGGTCGCGCTCTCGCCGGAGTGGGCCGGCGGAGTTGCCCTCATGACGCGGGTCCATGTCCCCATCTTTCACCGGCGACGATTGAATAGTGAAATGATATTTGGGGAGCGAGCTAGTGTGCTTGACAGGCCGGCTGTGGACTGTAGCCGACGCACCAGCTTGCTTAAGCCATAGGCGTACTATACACCGATGGTGCTCCAGGATATTTTTTTTATTGCATCTCACACGGTTGGTGATAACAAACTGTGTGGGATCTACTTGATTTTTCATCTTGATTTGAATTGCATAATGGGGTCACAGTGGCAATGGACGGTGTTTGAATTGCTATGCCTTTTATCTGCAGTGAACATGCAACTATATGTGTGTCATAAAAGAATTGGAATTATTAAGGGTTCGTTTGGACATTTTATAGATTAAATTGGTTTTCTAGCCATTTTCAGGTGCACAATTCAAAATTAAACTACATTAACATGCTCCGGTGCACCAACATGGGTTGTAAAATCATATATGTGTCCATGGGTTTATGCTTATATCCCATGCAAGAAATGGGGATGAATTTCGATCACCACGACATCGTGGCTCTCCGGCAAACGTCGATGTACTTGCCTTTGTAATTCTGGTAAATCCAAAATTCATATGAAATTCATGAAACTTGGCATGCTATCACGGAGCGGCATCAACATGCCGTGGTAAAAAAAAATTCCCATTTGGGGCAGGTTTGGGTACAAGCTTCTTACAAACCAGAGCTTCTCACAACAAGTGTGATGGTTTCGGTAGCGAACGTTTCACCTTTCTGGACGAAACGATATTCGTTGCCTCTTCTCGATTTCAATTTTTTTCCTAGTGTCAACATAGAACAACATGAGTGTTGTGTAAATTTTTGGGATTTTTCGGGGTTAGCTTGGACATTTGTATACGTTAACTGAGTTTTCTATGCATTCATGTGCATAATTCAAATTTGAACTACACGCACATGCTCTAATGCATATAAATTAGTTGAAAATTCAAATATTTGTCCTTGGTTGCATGCTTAGGTCCCATGCAAGAAATGGGAATGAATGTCAAACACCCTGCCACCGTCACTCGGCCGCAAACATTGAGATACCTGGTTTTTAAATTCTAGTAAATCCAAAGCTCATCTGAAATTCATGAAACTTGGCATGCTATCATGGAGCGGCATCAACATTTCGTGGTATTTTTTTGTCTCATTTGTGGCACGTTTGGGGATATGCTTCTCACAAACCAGAGCTTCTCACAACAAGCCCGATGGTTTTGGTAGGGAACGTGTCAACTTTTTGGACAAAACGATATCAGTTGCCTCTTCACGATTTCAATGTTTTTCCTAGTGTCTACATAGAACAACAGGAGTGTTGTGTCAATTTTTGGGATATTTCGGGGTTTGCTTGGACATTTTTATACATTAACTAAGTTTTTTATGCATTCATGTGCATAATTACAATTTGAACTACATGCACATGCTCCAGTGCATATAAATTGGTTGAAAAACCAAATCTGTGTCCTTGGGTGCATGCTTAGGTCCCATGCAAGAAATGGGAATGAATTTCAAACACGAGGGCACCGCTGATTGTCGGCAAAATATTGAGATGCCTGGTTTTTAAATTCTAGTAAATCCAAAACTCGTCTAAAATTCATGAAACTTGGCATGCTATCATGGAGCGGCATCAACATGCCGTGGTACAAATTTTGTCCCATTTGGGGCAGGTTTGGGGATATGCTTCTCACAACAAGCCTCATGGTTTCGATAGGGAACGTCCCACCTTTGGGGACGAAAAGATATCCATTGCCTCTTATTGCTTTCAAAAAATTTCCCGTGTCAACATAGAACAACAGGAGTGTTGTGTCAATTTTTGGGATTTTTCGGGGTTCGTTTGAACATATTTATGCATTAATTGAGTTTTCAATGCATTTATGTGCATAATTCAAATTTTAACTACATGCCCATGCTCTAATGCATATAAATTGGTTGAAAATTCAAATATGTGTCCTTGGTTGCATGCTTAGGTCCCATGCAAGAAATGGGAATGAATGTCAAACTCCCTGGCACCGTCAATCGACTGCAAACATTGAGATACCTAGTTTTTTAATTCTAGTAAATCCTAAACTTGTCTGAAATTCATGAAACTTGGCATGCTACCATGGAGCGGCATCAACATGCCGTGGTAAAATTTTTGTCCCATTTGGGGTAGGTTTGGTTATATGCTTCTCACAAACTAGAGCTTCTCACAACAAGCATGATGGTTTCGGTAGGGAACGTCCCACCTTTAGGTACGAAACAATATCCATTGCCTCTTATTGCTTTCAAAAAAATTCTCGTGTCAACATAGAACAACAGGAGTGCTGTGTCAATTTCTGGGACTTTTCGGGGTTCGTTTGGACAATTTTATGCATTAATTGAGTTTTCAATGCATTTATGTGCATAATTCAAATTTGAACTACATGCAATGCTCCAGTGCATATAAATTGGTTGAAAAATCAAATCTTTGTCCTTGGGTCCATGCTTAGGTCCCATGCAAGAAATGGGAATGAATTTCAAACACCAGGGCACCGTTGATTGCTGGCAAAACGTTGAGATACTTTGTTTTTAAATTCTAGCAAATCCAAAACTGGTCTGAAATTCATGAAACTTGGCATGCTATCATGGAATGGCACCTGACATGCTGTGGTATTTTTTGAGTCCATTTTGAGAGAAGGCGCACTCGAATATCAACCAACAAAGGCATTTTGAAACTAATAGCTGCCACTCTAACATCACAAACGTTTGTATAATTCAAATCGTGTGCGTTATGTTAACCATTCACATGACACCATGTGTCTTCGTTTTAATCGCTATAGGAGGTGCCGTGCGGACAGCTCCTTGACTGAACATGAGGCGTGCGAGCGCAGTCCGGTGCGCAGGCTGACCGAGAGGCGTGCGAGCTGTCCTCCAATGCGTAGGCTCACCATGAAGCGTGTGAGCTGTACGCTGCGCAGGCTCACTAGGAAGCGAGCCCTTTAAATTTCATGGCTGCCCGCCTTCCTCTCCATTAATGGCGGCCAAGCCGCTGCTTAATACGGGCGGTCTTACTATTTGCCTCCCATTCCCTCCCCTCCCTCCCGCAGACCTCCAGCAACACCATGGCGCAGAAGGATCAGCTGCCACTAGTCTTCAAGTTTGGTGAAGTCGACTCTGTTCTGGAGGAGATAGAAAATAAGGAGGAATGGGGCCTCATGGACAAGGCCCAGAACGAGCTGTCCGCGGCGGCTGCTGCCCCCGCTCCTGTCCCAGCTCCCATCCCCGCGCCCGCGTCAGCGACCATCCCCGTAGCATTGACGGGTTGGCCGCCGAGCATTATCACAGAACTCGAAGCCGCGGGCGTCAGCGAGGTCTCCGCGGACCCGCGCGATCTCGTGTACATGCCAGCGCCCGTGCCCGTGCATGCCCCTCCACCCACCGCGGCGCCGGCCCCGTGCGTTTGGCTGCACCCGCCACGCCCGTGCCCGTGCGCGTGCCCCCCTCAGCGGTATGGGACGCAGCCATCGACCGCTACCTCTCAGCGCCGCCAGCTGCCATCCTCCCGTGCCCCGCCCGTCGATCACGCGATGGCATGATGTTTAATTTACAATTGCAGAACATTTTGTGCTGCATTGAAGACTTCAACAACGATGTCCCGGAGGACAACAACGACAACGACGGCGCGGCATGCCGCCTCCGCCACCGCCAGAAATAGTTTATTTCTTGGGTTTAATACTGTATCTCGATCATATGAATATAAATTCGCAGTATGACTGAATGAAAGATATGGTTTGAGCAAACTTGCGTTTTTCTCTCTTAATGTACAGACTTATCAAATGATTTTCTGTTGAAAAAAACGTCAATGGTATTTAAATATAAAACACTCATCGCAAATGTTTTAGTTAGAACACACGTATGCAAATTGACAGCTTCCCCAGGAAGCCAAGGGAAAATTTGCCAAGCAGGATTTGTGCAGCTCTTGATCGCAAACGTTTTAGATAGAACACCCGTATGCAAAGTGAGAGCAGGATTTGTGCATCTCTTCAACGCAAATGATTCTTTTGGATGACCCCTGTGCAACCACTTACAAACAATTTGGTAGGATTTGCATTGGGTATGTTGCCATTTGTCAAACTGGAAAGATTGACATTTGTTGATCTAGTAACATTGCCATTTGTCAACCTTGTAACACTGCGATTTGTCAAAATATGAACCTAAAAATCACCAGCAGTATCTAATTTTTGCAACTAAAATTCAGTAATTAAGCATATATTTCATTCATAGATTAAGCAGTCGTTCTTTATACAAACAGTTCAACTCAACAGCTGAACCAACCAAACTTTTCACCAATTGTTGCCAACCACCTACTGAAATAGCTAGTTCTACTTTATATACTAGCTAATTTTAAGTACGTTGTACAGTTCCACCACATCTATAGTCAGATAAACTGAATAAAATAGCTCCTAAATACTACTACTACAATGGAGGGGCTTTGTACTACTTCCGATAGCCTCTCCTCTGCCGAGCGCGCTCAGTAAGAGGCAGAGGAGGAGGATCCTATCGACGAGCTGGACAACTGCAATACGGTGTCTGCCGCTGCTCCAGCTTCAGCGATGCTCACCTCGAACACCCTCTACCGCTCCAGACGCCCCTTCTTGAAGCAGTGGTTCTCCTCATAGATCTCCTGATTCCTCGCCTCTGAGGCGGCGTGTACCACGGCCACGGTGGTGGTAAGGCTCTTTGTGTGCTTGACGAGGCGCTCCTCCTCCTCCTGCAGGAACTCGGTGTAGTGCGCAAGGTCGCTGACGCACGTGCGGGCATCCACCTCCGCCTCCCGCCTTCGGGCAGTGGTGGCGGAGCATGTGATGACCCCGGCGGTCGAAGGTGGGCTGGCAGCCACGGCAGCCGACTATGGGGTGGCGGCCATGACCACCACCTCCTGCTTTCGGGCCGCGGTAGCGGAGCGGGTGATGGCCACGGTGGCCGGCAGTGGGGTGGCGGCCACGATGACCACCTCCTGCCTCCAGGCCGCAGCTGCGGAGCGGGCGATGGCCCTGGCTTTCGACGGTGGTGTGGTGGCAATGGCGGACGGCAACAACTACTGACGGGCAGCGGCGGCGGAGCGTGTGGTGGGTGTTCCACGCACACCCAACAGGGATGCCACGTGCACTACACTACACCGGGGACTGCACCGCCGCCGCGGTGTAGCCTCCTAGCTGGAGCTGTCCTCTGATGTAGGTGGAGTGGCTATGCGACGACGATGGACCGGTGCCATTGGCGATTGTCGGAGAAGCAGACGAGATAAGCTACAGGGAGGGAGGGGAAAATGCTATGCAGGACTCGCCGGCCGTGAGGGTTTATATAGCAGGCCGGTAAGCATTGAGATAACCGAGTCGGACGGGAAGCTTGCATAGGAACCAGCGATGTTGCGCGGGAATGGGCTCACCGATGATTCATTGGCGCCACCGTTTGGCCAAAAGAACGCCCCAGCGCGCTGCGCAAGCTTGCGCTGTAAGCCGTCTGCGGCAGCGGGGTGACAAGACGTGCGAGAGGAGGACGAACGGCCACGTACACATACGGTTATAAAAAGACGTTTGTGATTTAATTACCTACTATACCCCTTCCTAGTTTATAAGTAGGATTTAACTAATAAAATACGAATGCATGTCACCAAAGATTATATAGTTGGATTCATATTTGAACATAGTTTCCAATTATATAACTTTTATAACATGCATTAACATTTTGTTGGTTCAATTTGAGGGCAAAGTATGGCACAGAATATAAAGGGGACTATAGACCAGGACGGAGGTAGTAGCACACGGCAGGCTCTCTACGCAGCGACGCAACTGTCGGCCGGCTTGTAGGCGACCATTTCCAACGTGTTCAATTGCTCTATGCGTGTGGTTGCTTGCAGTTGAGGCGGCCGCGGCGCGCTCTGCTCGCGTCCCGCCGCGCGCGCTCTGCTCTCGCGTCCCTCTAGGTGCTCTACCCTCGTCCCTCCATGCGCTGCCAGTGTTTGGGGCCGGCGCACGATCACGCACGTTCTGGTGCATGCAGTTGCGCCGGGCCCGACGAGACAATTTAGTTACCCGCTGCAAAAACTGCCATGCGGAGGCACAGAGAATCCAGGCCGCCCAGCCCCATTTATTCCTGCGGCCATTTATCTTCATCTCTCACATCACACGACATAATAAGCACACCCACGACGACACATACAGAGAGGACATCCAACGGTTCCAATGGCGATCCCCGTGGCTCCAATGGCGCTCCCAGCAGCCAACGACGACAACGGCGGGCAGTTCACCACGCATCACGTAGTGGACACCCACGTGAGGGGGAAGGCCCTCTTGGTAGTGTACATGAACGATCCTGTCTCGGTGGAGAGCTCCATCCAAACTATGGAGCAGTTCCTTGCCGAGGACAAGTACCAAGTGGTCGGCTTCGACCTTGATTACACCATCGGTCATGTCGGGCACGATCAGAAGGTTGACGTCGCCAGTTGTGCGTGTGACATGACGTCCTCGTCTACCACTACCACCTGGCCACAAGGCCTTGTGAGCGTTTCTCCAGGTTTATCAACAGTTCTGTCTACAATTTCGCTACGGTGGACACCACCAACAATCTAAAAGCGCTCAAGGTTTTGGGCTTGAAATGCTCAAATCTTTTCAACATCCAGCACCACTACAAGGTCTTGGGTAGTGACAAGATTAAACTGAATTCCCTGGTTGACCTTGCCTCGGCCATCATCGAACCCTACTACATGAAGATGAAGGATGAGAGCAAGAAGGACAAGATCGTCTGGCACAGCGTTTGGCATGAGAGACTGGATGAACAACACGTCAAGTACGCGGCCAAGGATGCGTACACAAGCTACGACATGTACAGGCAGATCGTTGACATGAGGAAGTGTCGTGTTCCTGCCCCAGACGAGGGATCAAGCCACAGAGCAGTGCCTGGAGCATCCCAAGAAGTAGATGACTAGACAATTATTTCTCCTACTTTAGAATGCATGCAATTTATTGAGGTGTGTGCGAATGATCTGTATAGTCACTTATGTAATTAGATGTTTATTTTAGTTTTATATATATATATATATATATATATATATATACATGTTATTCTTCTGTAGACAGAGCAGATCACACGTCTTATTAGCAGCAATCGGCTGTCTTATTATTGGTCTTTCGCACACATTTCTGATTACGGACCTGTTTGCCGCGTATCACACACATCTTGTTCAGTTGAACCATTTCCATTGTGTTGCCTAATCACACACAGTTCATCCTAGTGAATTGCATGCCGTATATCGCACACACCCTCATCTGGCTACCCATTTCTATTGTTCTACATCATCGCAAACAGTTCTTCTTGATTAACCATTTGCCACTCATCCAATGGGGGAAGCATCTACATTCGTGGGGACGTGGCATTGACCATTGGGCGGCAACAGTCGGTCATCCGGGTGCCCAATAAAGGATGCAAAGAGGGATCCTACAGCAGCAAGGACCAGCTTCCCTACCGATAGCTCATCTAACAGAACTCGCAAGTTAACTGTGTTGAGGCTTGAGTAGTCATTATATGGGTGACCGGATGGGAAGTGGCCTCGATGTAAAATTAACTGATGTGATGGGTCACTGTAAACATTTAATTGTGTTGACTGTATATAGTGCTCCATCATATTAGTTGAATTAACCTCGAGGTCCTTGTTTTGTAATTTTGACATTTTTTTGTAAACATGTTGATTGGCTTGAAGAAGGCCTATCTTGTTACTTTTTGATAATTTTTGTTTTTTGAACACATGTTGATTGGCTTGAATGAAGATCTATCACGTTACTTTATGACATGTTTGTTGGGGAACGCAGTATTTCAAAAAAATTCCTACGATCACGCAAGATCTATCTAGGAGATGCATAGCAATGAGCGGGGAGAGTGTGTCCACGTACCCTCATAGACCGAAAGCGGAAGCGTTTAGTAACACGGTTGATGTAGTCGAACGTCTTCACGATCCAACCGATCCAAGCACCGAACGTACGACACCTCCGTGTTTAGCACACATTCAGCATGATGAGGTCCCTCGAGCTCTTGATCCAGTTGAGTACGAGGGAGAGTTTCGATAGCACGACGGCATGGTGATGGTGATGGTTAAGTTACCGGCGCAGGGCTTCGCCTAAGCACTACGACGATATGACCGAGGTGTGTAACTGTGGAGAGGGGCACCGCACACGGCTAAGAGAAGACTTGTTGTGCCTGTGGGGTGCCCCCTCCCATGTGTATAAAGGGGGAGGAGGAGGAGGCCGGCCCAAGGGGGGCGCGCCAGGGGTGGGGAGTCCTACTAGGACTCCCTAGTCCTAGTAGGATTCCCTTCTCCTTTTTCCTTTTCCGGAGTAGCAAAGGGGAAAGAGAGGAGTAGGAGGGGGAAAGGGGGGCGCCACCCCCACCCCTTGTCCAATTAGGACTAGCAAGGGGAGCATGTGCCACCTCCTGGACGGACCTCTCTCTTCTCCACTAAGGCCCATGACGGCCCATTAACTTCCCGGGGGGTTCCAGTAACCTCCCGGTACTCCGAAACTTATCCCATACTTCCCGAAACCATTCCGATGTCCGAATGTAACCTTCCAATATATGAATCTTTACCTCTCGACCATTTCAACACTCCTCGTCATGTCCGTGATCTCATCCGGGACACCAAACAAACTTCGGTCATCAAATCACATAACTCATAATACAAATCGTCATCGAACGTTAAGCGTGCGGACCCTACGGGTTTGAGAACTATGTAGACATGACCGGGACACATCTCTGGTCAATAACCAATAGCGGAACCTGGATGCTCATATTGGCTCCTACATATTCTACAAAGATCTTTCTCGTCAAACCGCATAACAACATACGTTGTTCCCTTTGTCATCGGTATGTTACTTGCCCGAGATTCGATCTTCGGTATCATCATACCTAGTTCAATCTCGTTATCGGCAAGTCTCTTTACTCGTTCCGTAATGTATCATCCCGCAACTAACTCATTAGTCACATTCCTTGCAAGGCTTGTAGTTATGTGCATTACCGAGAGGGCCCAGAGATACCTCTCCTATACACAGAGTAAAATCCTAATCTCGATCTATGTCAACTCAACAAACACCATCGGAGACACCTATAGAGGATCTTTATAATCACCCAGTTACGTTGTGACGTTTGATAGCACACAAGGTGTTCCTCCGGTATTCGGGAGTTGCGTAATCTCATTGTCAGAGGAACATGTATAAGTCATGAAGAAAGCAATAGCAATAAAACTAAACGATCATTAATGCTAAGCTAAGGGATGGGTCTTGTCCATCACATCATTCTCCAATAATGTGATCCTGTTTATCAAATGACAACACATGTCTATGGCTAGGAAACTTAACCACCTTTGATTAACGAGCTAGTCAAGTATAGGCATACTAGGGACACTCTGTTTGTCTATGTATTCACAGATGTACTAAGTTTCGAGTTAATACAATTCTAGCATGAATAATAAACATTTATCATGATATAAGGAAATATAAATAACAACTTTATTATTACCTCTAGGGCATATTTCCTTCAGTCTCCCACTTTCGCTAGAGTTAGTAATGTAGATTACATAGTAATGATTCTAACACCCATGGAGTCTTGGTGCTAATCATGTTTTGCTCGTGGAAGAGGCTTAATCAACAGGTCTGCAACATTCAGATCTATATGTATTTTGCAAACTTCTATGTCTCCCTCCTTCACTAGATCGCGGATGGAATTGAAGTGTCTCTTGATGTGCTTGGTTCTCTTGTGAAATCTGGATTCCTTCGCCAAGGCAATTGCTCCAGTATTGTCACAAAAGATTTTCATTGGACCCGATGCACTAGGTATAACACCTAGATCGGATATGAACTCCTTCATCCAGACTCCTTCATTTGCTGATTCTGAAGCAGCTATGTACTCCGTTTCACACGTAGATCCCGCCACGACGCTCTACTTGGAACTGCACCAACTGACAGCTCCACCATTCAATATAAATACATATCCGGTTTGTGACTTAGAGTCATCCGGATCAGAGTCAAAGCTTGCATCAACGTAACCATTTACGACGAGCTCTTTGTCACCTCCATAAACGAGAAACATATCCTTAGTCCTTTTCAGGTATTTCAGGATGTTCTTGACCGCTGTCTAGTGATCCACTCCTGGATTACTTTGGTACCTCCCTGCTATACTTATAGCAAGGCACACATCAGGTCTGGTACACGGCATTGCATACATGATAGAACCTATGGCTGAAGCATAGGGAATGACTTTCATTTTCTCTCTATCTTCTGTAGTGGTCGGGCATTGAGTCTCACTCAACTTCACACCCCTTGTAACACAAGAAAGAACCCTTTCTTCGACTGATCCATTTTGAACTTCTTCAAAATTTTATCAAGGTATGTGCTTTGTTGAAGTCCAATTAAGCGTCTTGATCTATGTCTATAGATCTTAATGTCCAATATATAAGCAGCTTCACCGAGGTCTTTCATTGAAAAATTCTTATGCAAGTATCCTTTTATGCTATCCAGAAATTCTGTATCATTTCCAATCAACAATATGTCATCCACATATAATATTAAATATGCTACATAGCACACACTCACTTTCTTGTAAGTACATGCTTCACCAAAAGTCTGTATAAAACAATATGCTTCGATCACACTATCAAAGCGTATATTCCAACTCCGAGAGGCTTGCACCAGTCCATAAATGGACTGCTAGAGCTTGCACACTTTGTTAGCACCTTTAGGATCGACAAAACCCTCTGGTTGCATCATATACAACTTTTCTTTAAGATATCCATTAAGGAATGCAGTTTTGACATCCATTTGCCATATGTCATAATCATAAAATGCAGCAATTGCTAACATGATTCGGACAGACTTAAGCATCGCTATGGGTGAGAAGGTCTCATCGTAGTCAACTCCTTGAACTTGTTGAAAACCTTTTGCAACAAGTCGAGCTTTGTAGACAGTAACATTACCGTTGGCGTCAGTCTTTTTCTTGAAGATCAATTTATTCTCGATGGCTCGCCGATCATCGGGCAGGTTAACCAAAGTCCATACTTTGTTCTCATACATGGATCCCATCTCAGATTTCGTGGCCACAAGCCATTTCGCGGAATCTGGGCTCATCATCGCTTCCTCATAGTTCATAGGTTCATCATGGTCCAGTAACATGACGTCTAGAACAGGATTACCGTACCAGTCTGGTGCGAAACGTACTCTGGTTGACCTATGAGGTTCGGTAGTAACTTGATCTGAAGTTTCATGATCATCATCATTAACTTCCTCATTAATTGGTGTAGGAATTGCTGGAACTGATTTCTATGATGAACTACTTTCCAATTCAGGAGAAGGTACAATTACCTCATCAAGTTCTACTTTCCTCCCACTCACTTCTTTCGAGAGAAACTCATTCTCTAGAAAGGATCCATTCTTAGTAACGAATATCTTGCCTTCGGATCTGTGATAGAAGGTGTACCCAACAGTCTCCTTTAGGTATCCTATGAAGACACATCTCTCGGATTTGGATTCGAGCTTACCAGGTTGAAGCTTTTTCACATAAGCATCGCAGCCCCAAACTTTAAGAAACGACAACTTGGGTTTCTTGCCAAGCCACAGTTCATATGTTGTCGTCTCAGCGGATTTAGATGGTGCCCTATTTAACATGAATGCAGCCGTCTCTAAAGCATAACCCCAAAATGATAGAGGTAAATTGGTAAGAGACATCATAGATCGCACCATATCTAATAAAGTACGGTTACGACGTTCGGACACACCATTACATTGTGGTGTTCCAGGTGGCGTGAGTTGCGAAACTATTCCACATTGTTTCAAATGATGACCAAACTCATAACTCAAATATTCACCTCCACGATCAGATTGTAGAAACTTTATTTTCTTGTTACGATGATTTTCCACTTCACTCTGAAGTTCTTTGAACTTTTCAAATGTGTAGCGACCTGACCCAAAATCGGTCAAATCTCTGTGTCTGTACCATCCCAAGATCATGCTGGTACTCACAGTACATCGATGAAATAATCAAAGTTCAATCACACCTGAATTTATTACACAATTCTCATATAGAGTCTTTATTACAATAGAATAAATTCGGCAAGGCCAACTCATGAGAAATAAACTAAATAAGCTGCGGAAGCGAGATTTAAAAAGCGAGTCCATCCGACTCAAAGGGCAATCGCCAAGCGCGGAGCGTAGCCTCACTCCTGATCGAATAAACCTCGCAACATAAGACGTTGCAGCCGTGTAGGTCAGCATTTTGAATATCTTTGGCAAGTCATGAAGAGAGAATAACAATAATAAAATTACTAACACTATATGCATTTTGGCTGTGGGGCTCTAAGTTTCATCATTTTGCGAAAAGCCAATTTTTCCCTACTACAAGTGGACTTGCTTGCAAATACTACAAAATTGTTGGTAGTTATTGAGATGGTTCCGCCAACCAATATCTCATTCCCAAATTATTAAGTCATAACCCCTCAAATTAATTTATTAGTTTTAGTGTTGAGATTTTCGAATACTTCCAAGTTCCAGAGGCTCAATTTGTCCATAACCGGGACACGGCTAATCAATTAGATCTTTAACTCTGCAGAGGTTTATGACTTTACCCGCAAGAATCATTCCTCCTTTTAAGTCTTCGCACTTCATGGTGTTTGAAGACGGATGAATGAAACAGGTCTTCCAAGAGTTCTTCCGCCACCGCGGTACCCATCCAATCCTACCGTTCTTCTACATCTCGTAGTACCGTCCGGCCAGCGTCACAACTAGGGTTGACCCAGCCAGAGCCCATAATGGCTTGCGGCTGCACAGGTAAGCTTCCGGTCAATGGGGCATCCATCCGTCTCTTCGTGGCTGGGTGAAGCTTTCCGCAAGATGTCATGGCACTTCTCCATGCATCCCGGCCAACCACTGGGTTCTCCAGGGTGCCCGTCAACCGTCCTCCACCCAGTAGTGAATTTCGAAGTCCATCTTGATCTTGAAGTTCATGGGGTTGTCATCATCTTGACTCTCACATCTTTCTTATGAATTCACTCAACCAATCCCGTCTACGAGCATAGCAAAATAAACTACTTCGTCCCGGGCCATGGTAACAAGGGGATTTGGTTCATCCTACCACATGATACTACTCAAGATTATAACTTCAAATTTCAACTACTGCATGCATGGTGGGGTGGTATAATTCTAATGCAATAAAAATCATAGGTATTGAAAGTATGATCAATGACTTGCCTTGCTGACGATCTTCGTAAGCTAGGGAATCGTAGTAGCAAGCTTCGCACTCCGGAAATTCTACCGAGGCAAACAATAATCACAATAAGCATATAGCATATGATCACTTAACACAATAGCATAGTAACATAACACACCAAAACAAACGAATCGAAACCCAAAGGGAAACTCAAAGAAATCCAACTCAAAGTTTTTCCTACTTCAAGCAACAACTAAAAATAGTTTTACATAACAAAAAATTTCTTAACATAACCTAAGCATGGGTTTATGTTAACTTAACAGAAAAGAATGCATTAGCAACTAGGAGCAAAAAGAATCAATTTAAAAGCTATTATAAAACTCTTATTAGGCCTAATTCAAATTTTATTAAGAAAAATAAAATAAAAGTTTTATTTATTATAAATAAAAGTTCATGCTATAAAGTGACAGAAACTAACCTAGAATAATCAATCACATGTGAAAAATAAATTTATTTGCTAATTAAAATAATAGGAAAACAGTAGCTAGTTAATTAATTAAGAATAGCATGATTCTGCTAGAAACTATTTTTTATTAATCCTAAAATGCCCAATTAAATTCCTACGGTTAGGCAATGTCAAAACAAAGTTGGGGCAAAAAGAATCACTAAAAAATAATTTTCCTAACTCATTTTATAGCAGATTTACTATTCTGACTAAATCTAAAATAAGGCAATTCTAAATAATTTTAACATAGCTAATTATATATCCTGCAGAAACTATAAGAAATTTGCAAACCAACAAAAAAAGAATCACTTAAAAATATTAAGTAGAATAAAAGATATGAATTTTTCAAATCTGAAACTATTCTGTTAAAACAGAAAAACGAAAATAAAGAAAAATGGTCTAATGGGCCTAACTAACGCACTGAGCGTAACTTAACTAAAACGGGCCCTAGGGTTTAAACGAATCGGGCCGATCTAAATAAAAACCCTAACTTAAAATAAACCGGAACTAACCGGACCGAACCGGTTTTTATTAAAAGAACATACCCCTTCGGGGGAGATCTAATCTCGACCGTAGGGAGTAGATCGGACGGCGGGGTGGGGTTCCGCGGCTTACCGGAGATCGGCGGCGGCGGCTTGGGCGGCGAGTGTGTCGGCGTCTCGGTGGTCGGGAAGTCGGCGGAGTGCTCCGCGGTGCTTGGCGCGACGAGGGGTGGTTTCGTGAAGTCAACGGGCTCGGGGAGGCTAGGCGTCGCGGCGAGGTAAATGGCGGCGGCGTTCGGGTTACTCCGGCGAGCGCTGCAGCGAGGGAGAGAGGGTCCGGTGAGGGGGCGAGGGGGGGAATGGGGTGCGGGGAGGGTACTTATAGGGGGTGCCTCGGCTTGGGCGAGGGGGTGAATCGGGGGAGATCCGGTGAATCCCGGATCCTTCGGGATCCGGCGAGCGGCGGCGCGGGTGAGTGGCGCGGCGAGGGGAAGGAGACGGGTGGGGGTCCACCTGTCGGCGACGGCGGGGAGCGGGGTGCGGGTCGGGTGGCCGAGCGGTAGGTTTTCGGCGCGGGAGTTGGCCGGGCCGTCGGCTGGCTCGCTGGGCCGCCTGGTGGGCCGGTGCGGTGGGTTGCCTCGGCTGCTGGGGGGCGATGCTTCGGCTGGCGCTGAGGGTTTTCCTTTTTCAATTTTTTTTGAAAAACAAAACAGAGATAATATTTAAACTATAAATATTTTATATAGGACATATATATACCAAAATGATCAGGGAATATTCCTATCATTTGAACATTTTCCAGGCAAAATCCAAACTTTATAAAAATTCATTTTTTCCAAATTTCAAATAAACTCAAGTTTGAATTCAAAACTTTTGGCAATGTTTTTCCTCTGATATTTTTGGAGTGTCATGTTTACTCCTCTCATACTTTTGCTCAAGTATTTATCAGGCATAGTTTTTGAAATGGTTTCCACTTGCCAAAATTTGAATTCAAATACCAAAACTCAAAATCTTCTGAAACTCCAAATGGCACTCAAATTCAAAAAGGATGCATAGATGCTTAGCTATAATTGTAAAACATACCAAATAGGAAATTTGGGATGTTACAAACCTACCACCTTAAGATGAATCTAGCCCTCGAGATTCGGGTTGGCTAGCAAATAGGTGCGGGTGGTCTCAAGAAGGTCTTCTTCTCGCTCCCGTGTGGCTTCTTCCTCGGAGTGATGACTCCACAAGACCTTGCAAAACTTGATGATCTTGCTGCGGGTGACTCTGTTCGCAGTCTCGAGAATTCGGACGGGTTTCTCCTTATAAGTCGATCACTGTCAAGCTGTATGGCCTCTAGGGGCACTGTGTCTCTCAACGGAATATCGGCCATGTCGGCATGACACTTCTTCAGCTGAGAAACATGGAAGACATCATGAACTCCGGACAATCCTTCCGCAATTCCAACTTGTAAGCAACTTCTCCACGACGTTCGAGGATTTTGTAGGGCCAATGAATCGGGTGCTAACTTTCCTTTGACACCAAACCTCTTGATTCCACGAAGTGAGGACACGAAGATATGCTCGGTCTCCCGCTCGTAAGTTACTTCCTTGCCATCGTCGGCATAACTCTTCTGTCTCGATTGTGCTATCTTGAGTCTATCCCGAATCAGCTTGACTTTCTCTTGAAATCTCGATAAGATCGGAACCGAAAGTGATCGATCTCCAACACCATCCCACAAAGAATGGTGTTTCGCACCTCCTTCCGTGATAGAGCTTGAAGGGGCCATCTTGATCGGATTGATAAGCTGTTATTGTATGAAAACTCTGCGTATGGCAAATTATCATCCCAGCTAGACCCATAGTCTAGCACACAAGCTCTCAACATGTCCTCCGTAATCTGGTTGACTCTCTCGGTCATCCATCATCTGCGGATGAAAAGCTGTACTGAACTCCAGCCTCATACCCAAAGTTTCATGCAACTGATTCCAAAACTTTGAGGTAAACTGTGTTCCTCTATCTGACACGATACTCCTCGGAACTCCATGCAGACATACGATCCTGGTCATGTATATCTTGGCCAACTTAGCACTGGTATAGGTAGTCTTCACGGGAATGAAGTGAGCTACCTTGGTCAAACGATCAACCACTACCCAGATAGAATCATAACCTAAACGGGTCCTGGGTAATCCTGTGATAAAATCCATTCCAAGTTTTTCCCATTTCCAATCGGGAATCGTCAAAGGTTGAAGTAACCCTGTTGGCTTCTGATGTTCTGCCTTTACTCGTTGACAAACATCGCATACTGCTATGTACTCGGCAATATCCTTCTTCATACCTGTCCACCAGAAACTTTCCTTCAAATCCGGTACATCTTGGTGTTCAGGGGTGAATCGAGTACGGTGAATCATGAGCCTCTGAAGAATTAGCTTCCTGAGTTCGGGATCATTGGGCACATAGATACGATCCTCGAACCATATAGCTCCGTGTTCATCCTTACGGAATCCTTTAGCTTTTCCTTCATTCATCTTCTACTTTATCTCATCAATTTCCTTGTCTGACTTCTGAGCTTCACGAATTCTTTCGGCCAAAGTGGACTGAACTTCCAGAGTTGCAACATATCCTCTCGGAACTATCTCAAGTCGGAGATCTCTGAGGTCATCGACTAACTCCTGGGTAATCCTCCTGCTGTAAGAGTATTCACATAACTCTTACGGCTCAAAGCATCTGCTACAACATTAGCTTTACAGGTGGTAATGCAATCTCATGTCATAGTCCTTTATTAACTCTAGCCATCTCCTCTCGCTCGAGGTTCAACTCTTCTGCGTGAAAATATACTTCAAGCTCTTGTGATGCGTGTAAACATCACAGCGGTTTCCGATGAGGAAATGTCTCCAGTCTTGAGTGCATGCACTACGGCTGCTAACTCCAAATCATGTGTGGCATAATTCATCTCGTGAGGTCGTGAGCTGTCCGGAGGCATAAGCTACAACTTTTCCTTCCTGCATGAGTACTCCTCCGAGTCCTTGACGAGAAGCGTCACAATAAACCTGGTATTCCTTGTGTATGTCCGCAAAATCAGCACTGGGGCTGTAACCAAACGTTTCTTCAATTCCTGAAAACTGGCTTCACAATCCTCGGTCCAAATGTACTTGGCTTCCTTCTTCAACAGCTCGGTCATAGGCTTGGCAATCTTCGGAAGTTCTCAATGAACCTCCGATAATATCCTCGCGAGTCCGAGAAAACTGCGGATCTCCTTGACTGAGGTGGGTGACTGCCAATCGATGACTGACTCAACCTTGGCGGGGTCAACTGCTATTCCTTCTGCTGAAATAACATGTCCGAGGAATCCGACTTCCTTCAGCCAAAATTCACATTTACTGAACTTGGCATACAACTGATGTTCTCGAAGTTTCTCGAACTAGACGCAAATGTTCCTTATGCTCTTCCTCGCTCTTGGAGAATATCAGATATCATCGATGAACACCACGACAAACTTGTCCAGATATTCCATAAATACCTTGTTCATCAAATTCATGAAGTATGCAGGAGCATTAGTCAATCCAAATGACATGACGGTATACTCATATAAACCATACCTAGTAGTGAATGCTGTTTTGGGTATATCCTTTTCACGGATCTTCAACTGATGATACCGATCAAGATCGATCTTGGAGAATACCTTGGCTCCAACTAGCTGATCAAATAGATCATTAATCATCGGCAGAGGGTACTTGTTCTTGATGGTCACTTCGTTCAACGAACGATAATCCACAACCATCCTCAAGGTTCCATCCTTCTTCTCTACCAAAAGAACTGGGGCTCCCCATGGTGATGAGTTTGGCCGAATATATCCTTTCTCCAATAACTCATTAATTTGGTTCTTGATCTCTTTCAAATCGTTCGGTGGCATCCGATAAGGTCTCTTGGATATTGGGGCTGTTGGGCAATAACTCAATCAAAATTCAATGTCCCTGTCCGGTGGCATTCTGGTAATTCCTCCGAAACACATCGGAAAATCTTGCACCTCGGCACTTCCTCTGAACAACTCCGTGAGGGAATGCACTGATTCTTCATCGGCTATGCTCGGCTACATACTTGATCCTCTTACGCTCCGGGTGGTGAGCAGAATCGACTTCTTGGGCACGATCTATGTTTCCTTCAAACTTCGTCAACCAATCCATGCCTAGGATTACATCCAAGGTCCGGGTTTCCAATACTATGAGGTCTGCGGAAATTTATGATTCCCGATGTTGAGGGTTGCATGACAGCCTAAGCCTCGCCATCATTTCTCCTCCCGTGGGCCCGACGAAGGGGCTTCTAAGGGTTTTAGTGGGCAACCCGTACTTTTCCACTACTACCCTTGATATGAATGAATCGTTGCACCGTAATCAAAGAGTACCAAAACTGAACGTGAATTCAATAAAACTTACCAACCACGATGTATCCGGCTGATCATAGACGTCCTCCACGTCAATGTGGTTCACCTGAGCACGAGGGAAAGGGTTGGGCTTCTTCGCTGAGCTTCCATTGCCGTTTCCATTCCTCTGCTTGGCCTCCGGGCAGTCGGTGGCATAGTGCCCTGTCTTCTGGGACTTGAAACAGGTGATGTGACTCAGATCCTTCGTAGCCGGGGCAGGACGATGCTTATTGCCATTGCCATTGCCTGACTTGTTGTCCTGGTTGCGGTTGTTCCCATTTCCTCCATGGTTATGACCTCCATGGTTGTGATGGGTGTGCCCTCCTGAGTATGGTGCATAACGGGGCTTCTGCTGAGCTCCAGAGTTGGGCTTCCCCTGGCTGTACTTCCGCTTGCGGCTATCAATCTGCTGCTGCTTGCCTTCAAGTATGGTGGCCTTGTCTACCAGCTCCTGGTAGTTGTTGAAGGTAGCCACCATAAGTTGCATTCCCAGCTCGTCATTGAGTCCCTCGAGAAACTTCTCCTGCTTTGCGGCATCTGTGGCCACATCATCCGGGGCATAGCGAGCTAGCTTGCTGAACTCATCCACGTACTGCGCCACAGTACGGTTCCCCTGGCGTAAGTTGCGGAACTCACGCTTCTTCAGACTCATGGCTCCAGCTGAAACATGAGCGGTGCGGAAGGCCTGCTGGAACTGATCCCACGTGATGGTGCCAATGGGATAAGTGGCGGTGTAGTTCTCCCACCAAGAAGCTGCAGGTCCATCAAGTTGATGTGCGGCAAAGCGCACCTTCTCGCATCGGTGCATCCAACGGTGATTAGCTCTTCCGACCTTGCGGAGCCAATCATCGGCCACAATCGGCTCGGTGCTGCTAGAGAACAACGGCGGATTCAGCCTCGAGAATCGAGTCAAGTTGTCAACAGGGGTGGTGGCGGTGGATTGTTGTTGTTGTTGTTCGATTCGGATGAGTATCTCGCATGAGGGCATTCTGCTGCTTGGAGTAGCTGGGTGAGCTCGGCGGAAAACCGTGTCACGTCTCGGAGGCATCTGGTGTTTTGGAGTGGATGAGAAAATTAGAATAGAACAATGGTCTAATGAGAAATAACACTACCCATATGAATGCACAATCATAAACACACCAATCATTTATTCATTCCACTCAAACATGGTTCAATCTCGATTACAAAAGCTCACGACTAATCGAAAATATCGGCCTAACTGATCGATGGAAAAGTAAAATAACATGGTGGTCGGCTAAATGTCTTCATCAATAATCCTTGCGTCCTCTGGTGCGATGTCCTCCAGTGTGGCGTCCTCTGTTGTGGCGCCTCCTCTTGCGGCTTCCTCCAGTGGAACTCCCTTCAAATCCTGATCATTGCTCACGAGAGGTCCATCATCTCCACTCGGAAAAGGTCCTCTCCCAAGTCCATCTTTTCCTCTATTGCGGCAAGCTTCATCTTGGTCGTCGACTCTCTCCATGAAGTCAGCGATTTCTTCCTCATGGCCAAGGAAGTCTGCGTGTGCCTTCTCCTCCAGATTCATTCACGGAACAACAACCTCCTGTGTACCTTGAGTTACTGGCGAGTCCGGATCTCCCGTTTCTGAGGAGACACTCCAAGTCCTGGACATAAGAGAGAATGGAGTCGTCCCTCACGGTAGACGGATGATATCTCCATTCCTTGCTCTGCGAGAAACCATGGCGAGGTCTGATGGATCGAGCTCGGCCCTGTACTCTTCTCGGAGATGTCCTAGTGCACAATAGATCGCCAAGTCCCTTCCGAGGATCCAGTTGAAGTCGGTAAACTCAAAGTCAATAGGCTCTGTATGTCCTCCGAAGGTTCTCCCTGGAATATGCACCTCAATCTTGTAGCGGGTATCCGTCGGAAGCGCATTGGTAGGCCTCCCGGTGATCGAGGGCAGAGCAATCTTCAGCTTCTTCACCATCTGGACCAGCTTCCTGCCGAAGGGCATCGTCTCATCGGGCTGGCAAAACTCCGTAGCAAAACTGGGGTGAACTCGACGACCATCTAGAATGTTGAAAATCGGAGAGAAGTCGAAATGAACAGGGAGAATTACGGAATGATAAGGATATAAAGTAAATAGTCTCTTCCTATGGCTTTCCGATCCTAGGGATTACGCCCCACGGTCAGCGTGTGCTCTAATACCATCTCAGAGCGACTGACCCAAAATCGGTCAAATCTACGTATGCATACCATCCCAAGATCATCTTTGGTACTCACGAGACATCGATGAAATAATCAAAGTTCAATCACACCTGAATTTATTACACGATTCTCATATAGAGTCTTTATTACAATAGAATAAATTCGCCAAGGCCAACTCATGAGAAATAAACTAAATAAGCTACTAAAGCGTGAGCGAAAAAGCGAGTCCATCCGACTCAAAGGGCAATCGCCAAGCGCGAGCGTAGCCTCACTCTGATCGGAATAAACCTCGCAACATAAGGCGTTGCAGCCGTGTAGGTCAGCATTTTGAATATCTTTGGCAAGTCATGAAGAGAGAATAACAATAATAAAATTACTAACACTATATGCATTTTGGCTGTGGGGCTCTAAGTTTCATCATTTTGCGAAAAGCCAATTTTTCCCTACTACAGTGGACTTGCTTGCAAATACTACAAAATTGTTGGTAGTTATTGAGATGGTTCCGCCAACCAATATCTCATTCCCAAATTATTAAGTCATAACCCCTCAAATTAATTTATTAGTTTTAGTGTTGAGATTTCCGAATACTTCCAAGTTCCAGAGGCTCAATTTGTCCGTAACCGGGGACACGGCTAATCGATTAGATCTTTAACTCTGCAGAGGTTTGCGCACTTTACCCGCAAGAATCATTCCCTCCTTTTAAGTCTTCGCACTTCATGGTGTTTGAAGATGGGATGAATGAAACAGGTCTTAGAAGAGTTCTTCCGCCACTTGCGGTACCCATCCAATCCTACCGTTCTTCTACATCTCGTAGTACCGTCCGGCCAGCGTCACAACTAGGGTTGACCCAGCCAGAGCCCATAATGGCTTGCGGCTGCACAGGTAAGCTTCCGGTCAATGGGGCATCCATCCATCTCTTCGTGGCTGGGTGAAGCTCGCAAGATGTCATGGCACTTCTCCATGCATCCCGCCAACCTTTGGGTTCTCCAGGGTGCCCGTCAACCGTCCTCCACCCAGTAGTGAATTTCGAAGTCCATCTTGATATTGAAGTTCATGGGGTTGTCATCATCTTGACTCTCACATCTTTCTTATGAATTCACTCAACCAATCAAGTCTACGAGCATAGCAAAATAAACTACTTCGTCCCGGGCCATGGTAACAAGGGGATTTGGTTCATCCTACCACATGATACTACTCAAGATTATAACTTCAAATTTCAACTACTGCATGCATGGTGGGGTGGTATAATTCTAATGCAATAAAAATCATAGGTATTGAAAGTATGATCAATGACTTGCCTTGCTGACGATCTTCGTAAGCTAGGGAATCGTAGTAGCAAGCTTCGCACTCCGGAAATTCTACCGAGGCAAACAATAATCACAATAAGCATATAGCATATGATTACTTAACACAATAGCATAGTAACATAACACACCAAAACAAACAAATCAAAACCCAAAGGGAAACTCAAAGAAATCCGACTCAAAGTTTTTCCTACTTCAAGCAACAACTAAAAATAGTTTTACATAACAAGAAATTTCTTAACATAACCTAAGCATGGGTTTATGTTAACTTAACAGAAAAGAATGCATTAGCAACTAGGAGCAAAAAGAATCAATTTAAAAGCTATTATAAAACTCCTATTAGGCCTAATTCAAATTTTATTAAGAAAAATAAAATAAAAGTTTTATTTATTATAAATAAAAGTTCATGCTATAAAGTGACAGAAACTAACCTAGAATAATCAATCACATGTGAAAAATAAATTTATTTGCTAATTAAAATAATAGGAAAACAGTAGCTAGTTAATTAATTAAGAATAGCATGATTCTGCTAGAAACTATTTTTTATTAATGCTAAAATGCCCAATTAAATTCCTACGGTTAGGCAATGTCAAAACAAAGTTGGGGCAAAAAGAATCACTAAAAAATAATTTTCCTAACTCATTTTATAGCAGATTTACTATTCTGACTAAATCTAAAATAAGGCAATTCTAAATAATTTTAACATAGCTAATTATATATCCTACATAAACTATAAGAAATTTGCAAACAAACAAAAAAAGAATCACTTTAAAAAATTAAGTAGAATAAAAGATATGAATTTTTCAAATCTGAAACTATTCTGTTAAAACAGAAAAACGAAAATAAAGAAAAATGGCCTAATGGGCCTAACTAACGCACTGAGCGTAACTTAACTAAAACGGGCCCTAGGGTTTAAACGAATCGGGCCGATCTAAATAAAAACCCTAACTTAAAATAAACCGGAACTAACTGGACCGAACCGGTTTTTATTAAAAGAACATACCCCTTCGGGGGAGATCTAATCTCGACCGTAGGGAGTAGATCGGACGGCGAGGTGGGGTTCCGGCGGCTTACCGGAGATCGACGGCGGCGGCGGCTCGGGCGGCGAGTGTGTCGGCGTCTCCGGTGGTCGGGGAAGTCGGCGGAGTGCTCCGGCGGGTGCGGCGCGACGAGGGGTGGTTTCGTGGAGTCAACGGGCTCGGGAGGCTAGGCGTCGGCGAGGTAAATGGCGGCGGCGGCGTTCGGGTTACTCCATGAGGCTGCAGCGAGGGAGAGAGGGTCCGTGAGGGGCGAGGGGGAATGGGGTGCGGGGAGGGTACTTATAGGGGGTGACTCGGCTTGGGCGAGGGGTGAATCGGGAGATCCGGTGAATCCGGATCCTCGGATCCGAGATCGGCGGCGCGGGTGAGTGGCGCGGCGAGGGAAGGTGACGGGTGGGGTCCACCTGTCGGCGACAATGCGGGAGCGGGTGCGGGTCGGGTGGCCGAGCGGTAGGTTTTCGGTGGGGAGTTGGCAGGGCCGTCGGCTGGCTCATTGGGCCGGCTCATTGGGCCGCTGGTGGGCAGTGCGGTGGGTTGCCTCGGCTATTTGGCTGGGCATGGCTTTGGTCTGGCGCCGAGGGTTTTCCTTTTTCAAATTTTTTTGAAAAAAAACAGAGATAATATTTAAACTATAAATATTTTATATAGGACATATATATACCAAAATGATCAGGGGAATATTCCCTATCATTTGAACATTTTTCCAGGGGCAAAATCCAAACTTTATAAAAATTCATTTTTTTCCAAATTTCAAATAAACTCAAGTTTGAATTCAAAACTGTTAGCAATGTTTTTCCTCTGATATTTTTGGAGTGTCATGTTTACTCCTCTCATACTTTTGCTCAAGTATTTATCAGGCATAGTTTTTGAAATGGTTTCCACTTGCCAAAATTTGAATTCAAATACCAAAACTCAAAATCTTCTGAAACTCCAAATGGCACTCAAATTCAAACAGGATGCATAGATGCTTAGCTATAATTGTAAAACATACCAAATAGGAAATTTGGGATGTTACAAAATGTTTCAGACTTATGTTTCATTAAGTAGATATACCCATATCTGCTCAAATCATATGTGAAGGTCAGAAAATAACGATACCCGCCGCGAGCCTCAACACTCATCGGACCTCATACATCAGTATGTATTATTTCCAACAAGTCAGTTGCTCGCTCCATTATTCCGGAGAACGGAGTCTTTGTCATCTTGCCCATAAGGCATGGTTCACAAATATTAAGTGATTCATAATCAAGTGATTCCAAAAGCCCGTCAGCACGGAGTTTCTTCATGCGCTTTACACCAATATGACCTAAACGGCAGTGCCACAAATAAGTCGCACTTTCATTATTAACTTTGCATCTTTTGGCTTCAATATTATGAATATGTGTATCACTATAATCAAGACTCAATAGAAATAGACCACTCATCAGGGTGCACGACCATAAAAGATATTACTCATATAAATAGAACAACCAGTATTCTGTGATTTAAATGAATAACCGTCTCGCATCAAACAAGATCCAGATATAATGTTCATGCTCAACGCTGGCACCAAATAACAATTATTTAGGTCTTCAACTAATCCCGGTGGTAGATGTAGAGGTAGCGTGCCGATGGCGATCACATTGACTTTGGAACCAGTATCCGTAGCCCCTGTTCCGAGTTGCAAATATGAGCAACAAAACCAGTATCAAATACCCAGGCGCTACTATGAGAATTAGTAAGGTACACATCAATAACATTTATATCAAATATACCTTTCACTTTGCCATCCTTCTTATCCGCCAAATACTTGGGGCAGTTCCGCTTCCAGTGACCAGTCCCTTTGCAGTGGAAGCACTCAGTCTCGGGCTTAGGTCCAGACTTGGGCTTCTTCACTTGAGCAGCAACTTGCTTGCCGTTCTTCTTGAAGTTTCCCTTCTTCCCTTTGCCCTTTTTCTTGAAACTAGTGGTCTTGTTAAGCATCAACATGTGATGCTCCTTCTTGATTTCTACCTCCGCATCCTTTAGCATTGCGAAGACTTCGGGAATTGTATTATCCATCCCTTGCATATTATAGTTCAGCACGAAGCTTTTGTAGCTTGGTGGGAGTGATTGAAGAACTCTGTCAATGACACTATCATCCGGAAGATTAACTCCGAGTTGAGTCAAGTGGTTGTGGTACCCAGACATTCTGACTATGTGTTCACTGACAGAACTATTCTCCTGCAATTTGCAGCTATAGAACTTGTTGGAGACTTCATATCTCTCAACTCGGGCATTTGCTAGAAAGATTAAATTCAACTCCTGGAACATCTCATATGCTCCATGACGTTCAAAACGTCTTTGAAATCCTGATTGTAAGCCGTAAAGCATGGCACACTGAACTATCAAGTAGTCATCAACACGCGACTGCCAGGCATTCACAATGTCTGTAGTTGCTGGCGTGGGTGGTACACCTAACGATGCTTCCAGGACGTAATTCTTCTGTGCATCAATGAGGATAATCCTCAAGTTATGGACCCAGTCCCTGTAGTTGCTACCATCATCTTTCAACTTAGCTTTCTCTAGGAACGCACTAAAATTCAGAGGAATGGTAGCACGGGCCATTGAACTACAATAACATAGACATGGAAATACTATCAGGTACTAAGTTCATGATAAATTAAAGTTCAATTAATCATATTACTTAAGAACTCCCACTTAGATAGACATCCCTCTAGTCATCTAAACGATCATGTGATCCATATCAACTAAACCATGTCCGATCATCACGTGAGATGGAGTAGTTTTCAATAGTGAACATCACTATGTTGATGATATCTACTATATGATTCACGCTCGACCTTTCGATATCAATGTTTCGAGGCCATATCTGCATATGCTAGCTCGTCAAGTTTAACCCGAGTGTTATGCACGTGCAAAACTGGCTTGCACCCGTTGTATGTGAACATAGAGCTTATCACACCCGATCATCACGTGGTGTCTTGGCACGACGAACTGTAGCAACGGTCCATACTCAGGGAGAACACTTATACCTTGAAATTTAGTGAGGGATCATCTTATAACGCTACCGCCATACTAAGCAAAATAAGATGCATAAAGGATAAACATCACATGCAATCAAAATATGTGACATGATATGGCCATCATCATCTTGTGCCTTTGATCTCCATCTCCAAAGCACCGCCATGATCTTCATCATCACCGGCTTGACACCTTGATCTCCATTGTAGTATTGTTGTCGTCTCACCAGCTATTCCTTCTACGATGATCGCTACCGCTTAGTGATAAAGTAAAGCAATTACATGGCGATTGCATTTCATACAATAAAGCGACAACCATAAGGCTCCTGCCAGTTGCCGATAACGGTTACAAAACATGATCATCTCATACAACAATTTATATCTCATCACGTCTTGACCATATCACATCATAACATGACCTACAAAAACAAGTTAGACGTCCTCTACTTTGTTGTTGCAAGTTTTACGTAGCTGCTACAGGCTTCTAGTAAGAAACGTTCTTACCTACGCAAACCACAACGAATTTTTGTCAAGTGTGCTGTTTTAACCTTCAACAAGGACCAGCCGTAGTCAAACTCGATTCAACTGATAACTGACACCCGCTAACCACCTGTGTGTGAAGCACGTCGGTAGAACCAGTCTCATGAACGCGGTCATGTAATGTCGGTCCAGGCCGCATCATCCAATAATACTGCCGTATCCAAGTAAGACGTTGGTGGTAAGCAGTATGACTATTATTGCCCACAACTCTTTGTGTTCTACTCGTGCATATAACATCTACGCATAGACCTGGCTCATATGCCACTGTTGGGGAACGCAGTATTTTCAAAAATTTCCTACAATCACGCAAGATCTATCTAGGTCATGCATAGCAATGAGCGGGGAGAGTGTGTCCACGTACCCTCGTAGACCAAAAGCGGAAGCGTTTAGTAACGCGGTTGATGTAGCCGAACGTCTTCACGATCCAACCGATCCAAGCACCGAACGTACGGTAACTCCGTGTTCAGTGATACGTCTCCAACGTATCTATAATTTTTGATTGCTCCATGCTATATTATCTATTGTTTTGGCCTATATTGGGCTTTATTTTCAACTTCTATATTACTTTTGGGACTAACCTATTAAACGGAGGCCCAGCCCAGAATTGCTGTTTTTTGCCTATTTCAGTGTTTCGAAGAAACAGAATATCAAACGGAGTCCAAACAGAATGAAATCTTCGGGAACGTGATTTTCTCGTCAGATAAGATCCAGGAGACTTGGACACTCAGTCAAGAAAGGAGGGAGGCGGCCACGAGGTGGGCGCCCCCTAGGCGCGCCCGCCTCGTGCCCCCAAGCTCCACCGACGTACTCCTTCCTCCTATATATACCCCACGTACCTCAACAGATCAGATACGGAGCCAAAAACCTAATTCCACCGCCGCAACTTTTTGTATCCACGAGATCCCATCTTGGGGCCTGTTCCGGAGCTCCACCGGAAGGGGAATCCACCATGGAGGGCTTCTACATCATCACTATAGCCTCTCCGATGAAGTGTGAGTAGTTTACTTCAGACCTTCGGGTCCATAGTTAGTAGCTAGATGGCTTCTTCTCTCTTTTTGAATCTCAATACAATGTTCTCCCCCTCTCTCGTGGAGATCTATTCGATGTAATCTTCTTTTTGGGGTGTGTTTGTTGAGATCGATGAATTGTGGGTTTATGATCAAGATTATCTATGAGCAGGCATACATAAAGCTAACCTCTCTCTAGCAACCTTTTTAATATCAAGAATACGCTGATCCCTCTTCTTGGCGAGTCGGCCGCGACTGTTGTCATAGTCAACGACGGTTGAAACTTCCAGGAAAAAACTTCGAATTGGGAGGGCGATCCTCCCGGTCCGCCTGAAGTCGTGTAAACCAGAAATGAATTAACAAATATGAAGCAAGACCTACTCCCTCCCATCCCAGGAATAATTGAAGAAAGTTATTTGAATCTTCTCTGAATTCTTTTATGTATGATTGAGTTATCTTTGCAAGTCTCTTCGAATTATCCGTTTGGTTTGGCCAACTAGATTGGTAGTTCTTGCAATCGGATAAGGGTTTAGCTTTGGGTTCAATCTTGCGGTGTCCTTACCCAGTGACAGAAAGGGTTGCAAGGCACGTATTGTATTGTTGCCATCGAGGATAACAAGATGGGGTATTTATCATATTGCATGAATTTATTCCTCTACATCATGTCATCTTTCTTAAGGCGTTACTCTATTTTCATTAACTTAATACTCTAGATGCATCTTTGGATAGCGGTCGATGAGTGGAGTAATAGTAGTAGATGCAGCAGGAGTCGGTCTACTTGTCTCGGACGTGATGACTATATACATGATCATACCTAGATATTCTCATAACTATGCTCAATTCATCAATTGCTCAACGAGAATTGTTCACCTACCGTAAAATACTTATGCTCTTGAGAGAAGCCACTAGTGAAATATATGGGCCCCGGGTCTATTTTCATCATATTAATCTTCCATCTCTTTATTATTGCTTTTCTTTTTATTTTACTTTGCATCTTTATACCAAAAATACCAAAAATATTATCTATCATCTCTATGAGATCTCACTCCCGTAAGTGACCGTGAAGCGATTGACAACCCCTATTCACGTTGGTTGCGAGGAGTTATTTGCTTTGTGTAGGTACGAGGGACTTGCGCATGGCCTCCTACTGGATTGATACCTTGGTTCTCAAAAACTGAGGGAAATACTTACGCTACTCTGCTGCATCATCCTCTCCTCTTCGGGGAAAACCAACGCAAGCTCAAGACGTAGCAAGAAGGATTTCTGGCATCGTTGCCTGGGAGTCTACGCAAAAGTCAACATACCAAGTACCCATCACAATCCCTTATCTCTCGCATTACATTATTTGCCATTTGCCTCTCGTTTTCCTCTCCCCCACTTCACCCTTACCATTTTATTCACCCTCTCTTTTCCGTTCGCCTCCTTCCCGTATGTATCTTTGTTTGTGTTTCCTTGTGCCTTCTATATGCTTCCATCTTCGCTTGCTGAAAATCTATTGATATGGATCCACTTAAAGTGTTCTACTTGGATCA